>CM038681.1:397224145-397558525 GCA_021605205.1 Aegilops longissima | reverse complement strand
TACATGGCTGGGTCGGAACGGAGAAACAACGTCGTCGTCGTGTTCATGGGGAGGCAACGGAATGCGTCGTGTTCATGGTGAGGCAACGGAATGCGTCATGTTCATCGGGAGGCAACAGAACACACGGGAGCCAACCGGCTGGGTCGGAACGGAATGCGTGGTCGTGTTCATCGGGAGGGCTTGGACGGAACCGGTGATGGAAACGAGGCCTGGCGTACCGCAAAACGGAGCAAACGGACCTCCTATGTTCGGAACGGGGTCCTGTTGATTGGGAGGGGTCTGGCATACCGCAAAACGGAGGAAATGGACCTCCTACGGTCGAAACGGGGGTCCTGTTGATCGGGAGGGGTGTGGCGTACCGCAAAACGGATGAAACAGACCTCCTACGGTCGAAACGGGGGTCATGTTGATCGGGAGGGGTGTAGCGTACCGCAAAACGGATGAAACGGACTTGTGTTGGAGCGCTACGGTCGAAACGGGGGTCCTGTTCATCGGGAGGTGTGTGGCGTACTGCAAAACGGGACTCCACGGGATACTGTTCATCTCCACCGTCGACCTCGTCCAGCCTCCACGGGCTACCGTCGACCTCCTCCAGCCTCCACGGGCTCCTGTTCATCCAGCCTCCACCGCCGCTATACCACCGCCATGCTCAACCACCCTCCACGGGCACCCTCCACCGCTCTCTGCTCATCCAAAGACTCCACACCACGAGGTCTGTTCAACCACCCTCCACCGTGTACTGCTCATCCAACCCTCCAAACCACGGGTCGTGTTCATCCAACCCCCCCGCCCATAACGCTCACTATTCATCCAATCGATCGGCTTGATTAGCGTAGTAGAGAAGGAATCGCCGATCGGGTTCGATTAACACACCATCGATCGATCGCTCGGGTTCAGTAATGCGTAGCCTGCAGTGCAATCGCTCGGGATCAGTTAGAGCCCAACGCCTCTCTCGGGTTCAGTTAGGGCCAACGCCTCACACACACGCGCATACGTGTACGAGAGAAACACGCATCGCTTGGCCGCCGACCTCCCACCGTATCCGGGAACTCCCCGAAATTTTCCTCCCCCTCACTTCTACCACGGTTTTTTCCGTCATGGACGGCCCAAAGAATGTCATGCAGCTGCGTCTCCGGCCCGCCCAGGACGAAAAGCCCATTTTCTATCATGATTTTTTGTCATAGAAGTAGGAGCCCACCACATCTATGATGATACCGGGTTTTGTCACAATTATCGTCATAGAAGTGTCATATGTATGATAGAAAAAATTCGTTCGGCCCAAAATGTCACGGATGTTTCTTTCTTGTAGTGTTCTTTCCAAGGGATACAAGCTCAAGATGATCTTCCGCCACAAGACCACAAGCAAAAAGGCAAGGACAAGCTTCAAGAGGAGATTGATGCATTTGAAGAAGCTCCCAAAGCCTTGGTCAAGTGGGTTCCCAAGACTACATGAAGCTCTACTTCATCAAGTTCCACTACTACCCCAAGGATTCCCATCAAGATGATGTGGATCCCAAAGAAGAATAACTAGAGAGTTCTTGAGGGTGACTCCGCAAATATACTTTACTCATATCATTTTGGCAAGGACAAGTGCAACCAACTTCCACATCTTGCACTTGTTCAAGGAGTCACAAACCCTCTTGTTGGAAAGACAAGGGACAAGGTAACCCAATGCTTTCATGGACATCATCTTGTGTGTGCATCACTATATGTCTATGGATATCCTTGCTTGTTCCTTGTGGGGCTAACCCGTGTAGGTATTGGAAGTGCAACTCACTCCAATGGATTGCTCCAAATGATCAACAACATTAAGCATCCACATCTTCAACATCTACATGAAGTCATCATCGACAAAACCCAAGGTTAGTTCATCCCTCTTAGGGGGGATCTCACATCTAGGGGGAGCTTTACTCTAAAGAATTGAGCTAAAGCAACTCTAATGGTGTGAACACAACAATGATTTATGTAAAATTGGTAACCACACTTGTGCTTAAATGATGAGTATGACCTATGATCAAATGTTCTTATTTGACTCCTAAGTCAATATACTCATATATAGATGACCTAGTCATCGCCAATTGTTTGATAGATGCTAGATTTGGTTGTTCATGCTTTGCCACATATTTCATTTGCTATTTTATTGTGTGAGCATGTTGTTTGCATATTTTACTCATTCAAGGACATCCACTTGTTGTTTTGATTGTTTGGGTCTCTTTTTCTTTTGCCAAGTGGATGGACAAGAATGCCTAAGAACCTTCTCTAGCTATCTATGCTTTTCTCGTCTCAAACTCTATTCATGCTACATCACAAAGTCTGATCAAGTCAGATTCAAACCACTCTATGTGAGGAGCACTCGGAGTCCCCGATTCGTCGTAGAATTAAACTTCCAAAACCTCTTTGTGCATTTCAGTCTGACCGAGAAATTCATTTTGGTCAAACCGAGTCCACTAAGTTGATCTAGGTTTTCATCTCGGTGCAACCGATTTGAACACTTAGGTCACACCGAGTTGCCGCAACTACTTGCAATTATGCAATCTCGTTGCCACCGAGTTTTTCCACTCGGTCACACCGACAGGGTCGGGATATATATACCCACGGGTGAGACTTTGGAAATTTCTTTAAAATAGGTGACTTAGGTTGGGTTGTCTGGATCAATCCTACAACGAATAGCTCTCTTTCCTTTTAATGGAACATAGCCCGTGCGTGTCCTGCTATGCCTCCTCAGGTCTCTGGATCGTCTCCTCGCCGCCAACGACTTCCCGCTGTTGGACTCTGCCGCCGTCAACGGATTCTGCTCCACCGTCGCCGCCGTAGCGAACACTCGCCGCTCTAGGGTATGTGTTCGACCCCTTATGATGTATTTTTCACTCGGATTCCTAGCGCAAGGACAATGCCATGTTTCTTGCCACGAATGAGATTAATCTATCCAGCTAAATCTTCCTTAGGTCTAGATTGATTCAAAAAATTTAGGGTCAGCCCTTCACAGAACTCATCTTGGACCGCCCGAAATGTAGAAATCGGTCTCACTGATTCGGCTTAGGCCATTGCACGTGCGCTTTTCAGTCTGACCGAAATGTGCAAATCGGTGTGACCGAGTTCGGGATTCTGTGAAACCCTAAAAACCTTGGTGCCACCGAACCGTGACTCAGCCCAACCGAGTTCACTAGTTTAGGTTCCAAGAGTTGCTTCGGTATCACCGAGTTTGTCAATTCGGTAGCTCCGAGATCACTTCTGTAGAGAACTAAAACTAAGCTTTTTGAATGAATTTGTTTTGCAAAACCTTTGTACTTTGTGATGCTCATCTACTCTACCTCATCTACAACCTATTCACATGGTCTGCTGACAATTTGCATGCAAGATGTCTGACCAGAGTGACAGCCAGAACATGTCTGAACAGCTAGGACAGTTGAGTGAGGGCACTAGTCCCTCCAGCAGCTATGATGAGGGCAGCAGGAGCACACCTAGTAACTTGCCCAAGGAAGCTACAAGAACAATGTCACATCCCTAGTTCTGGTATGCTCTGAGCTAGCTAGTCATGTGTTGCATCATTTTTAAATACTTTTGAAACTGAAATGGGGACTGATCAAACCCTAGCACCAGATCAAATCAAATAGGTTCAACATAAAATCATTCTCAATGAACATGAAATGCCCTTCTAAAATGTCCATCATTTTTCTCTTGGATTAGAACCTATGCCAAAAATTGGTTCACATTTTTCTAGGAAACCTAAGGTCACTAAATTAAAGCATATGCTATTTGCAATTGGGCATTTAAATGCTATATATTATTTTAAGTGCTCAATTAATTCTGAACTTAAGTGTGGGCTATTAGGAATAATCCTAACAAAGCCCACAACTATTTTCTGGATTTTCGGAAACATTTTGGTATTTTTAATAAAGCTCAAAAGCTACAGAGAAATAGAAAACAGAAATTAAAAGTGAGAGAGAGAGAAACTGACCTGGCGCTTACCTGCAGCCCATCCGGCGCCTCAGCTGACCCAGCACTGTGTGGCCCACTGGCCCATAGTGCCAGTCACCCTCCTCCTTGCGCCAGAAGAACGCCGGCGTGTCGCCTGCGCGCGCACTCACAGCCACCTCCTGCTTCCACCTCCACCTACCTCCCTGCTGGCTTCCTCGCCCCCCCTGGAGATGCCACGTGCCCCCCTCGACGCTCTCTCACTCTCCCCATGCTCACCCCCTCCTCTGGCTCCCTCCCCCTCTCTTCCTCGAGCGCCGCCATCGCTGCCGCTCACCATAGCCGCGCCCACCATGTTCCCCTCGCCTCGCCGACCCGCCTAGGAGAACCGCAGGGTCGTCTTCATCATCTACAAGGAGCCACGTGATGCCGGACGCCCCGCATTGCCGGCTACCTCGTCTTCTTCCTCCTCCGCCGCCAGAGATCGCCGGTGTCCGTCCGTCGTCCATGGCGCCTCCCTGAGCCCGTTGAGTCCTCCGTTGGAATCCGAGTGAGCTCCTCCGTCTTCTTCCTCACTCCATGCGCTCTAACTTGCGTGCTAGCCACCGTCCCGCGAACACCCGACACTGTCGTCCGCCATGGCCGGCGAGCTCCATGCTCCCGAGCTCCTCCGCTCAGGCCAGTTGCTCCGACGAGCTTCTGCTGCCCTATAGGTGCTTCCTAGCCACTCCACTCGCTACGCCCGAGCACTGCAGCCCCACACCCGCTCAAGCCCGAACTCCGGTTGCCGCCATTTTGGTTGCCGTCGTTGGTTCGGTCCACCCCCGCTCGAACCACGGCCACCCACGGATGCGTCTCACTCTCCTCTTACAAACGTGCACTCCCGCGCATCGAATGGTGCCCCGTAGAGCATTTCCGAGCCGCCCCGTCGTCTCTGTTGTCGCCGGTGGCTAAATGCCGGTGGGTTGATCATTTTGACCGGCGAGGTTTGACCCCGACTGGCGAGGGTTTGACCCCTGTCTCTCACTGACATGCGGGCCCTGCCCGGCTAACCAAGTTAGTTAGGGCTAATCCTATTTAGGTTAGTTAGGTTAGCCGCTGACAAGTGGGCCCAGGCCCCTGCTTAATTAGTTTTGGATTTAGTTAGTGTTAATTAACTTGGTTAAGTAGATAAGAGACTGACATGTGGGCCCAGGGTCTAATTAACCTAGGTTAGTGCTTAATCTAACACTAATTAAATCTGTTAGTTAGTTGTTACACCGACGTGTGGACCCCACATGTCAGTTTTCACCTTGACCGTGCCCCGTTGACCTGCTGACGTCACCCTGACGCAATGCTGTTGCAATAAATCATTTACTGGATTTATTCTTATACAGGAAATTCCAGAAAATGCTACAAACTTCAAAAATTCCTAGAAAATAATCTATTACTCAGAATGAAATAAGTTATATATGAAAGATGATTCGAAAAATCCAATCTATTCATCTGCAATGGTTACATGCATATTAAATAAACTTAAACCTGTTGTTTATATCGAAACATGATAATGCACTTTATAAATTCATAGTTTGAGTTTGAACTTGAACCTTGGGTTCAAAATAACTCAAACCCATCTGGTTGTAGTTGCAGTAGGCCACAACACTCGTATTGCCATGTCATGATCATGCATCATATTGTGCATTGCATTGGTTGTGTTTCCTTCTCTGTTGCCGGAACTTGTCCCCTCTTGATAGATGTGCTTCCGATGATGAGTTCAGTGACACCGATGAAGAGCTATACTATCTTCAGAAGTGCCAGGCAAGCAAAAACCCCTTTTTCATTCCGATACGATCCCACTCTCTTGCTCCTGCTCTCTTTTGCTGCATTAGAACAACAACGATTCATCTGTTACTTGCTGCAGTAGTTGAACCCCTTATCCTCTATATGACCTGTCATTGCCACAGTAAATAGATGAAACCCACTAGCATGAGTAGGAGTTGTTTGAGCCCTGATGTGCCTACTCATTCATGATTGTTTGTCGTGCCTGCTATTTCTTAGAGTTGTGTCAGGTCTGATTCATCTGGGATGAATCAGAGGTGTGTGAACATGTCCTATTGTTGAGAGCTAAGTGTGTGAACACGATTTGGTAAAGGTAACGGTGAGAGGCCATGTAGGAGTACATGGTAAGTTGTCTCATTGAAGCCGTACTCAGGAATTGAGTTCTATGTTTGTGATCCATGAAATAGCTACTACCATGCATTGGGACCTGAAATATAACCCCGCTCGACTTCTTAATCACCCTTGTCCTCTATCCAGGAGTTGCAAGTAGTTTCTGGTGTTTGTAGTATGCTGGAGGCTGTGGGCAGCGATGACCCGAGTGGTGGGTTGTGATGCGGTAGGCACGTGGCCGGGTATGCCGGGCACCCGTTTGGTGTCACGGAACCCTGTACACATCGTTTGGGGCCGTATGTAGAAACCTCGGCCGGACTCCCTGCGGATGGAACCTGAATAGGCGATAAACCTAGACTAGAGACTTGAGTGTTTAGGTAGGTCGTGGTCTACACCCACGTCGGCTTTCGCTTGAAGTCTACCGAGCACATGTCGTGTGCAGACGCTAAGTGGTGGAAACATGTATGAAGAAGTACACCCCTGCAGGGTTAACATCATCTATTCGAATAGCCGCGTCTGTGGTAAAGGACCTCTGGGTTGCCTATACAGTTCATAGACAAGTGAAAATGGATACTCTAAAATGCGCAAGATAAGCGTCAGTGCTATGGGTGGCGTTCTCGTAGGGAGACGGGAGCGGATCCATAGTGGTGTATTGGTTGGTGAATATGTGGACTCGTGTGCGCCACCTCAAAAGAGTTACTTGCAGTCATAGTTAAAGATAGCCATCGAGTCAAAGCTGGCTTGCTGCAGTTAAACCCCACCATCCCCTTTGTTGATAATGATGCATATGTATATAGTTCTGATGTAAGTCTTGCTAGGTACATTTGTACTCATGTTTGCCTATTTTATGTTTTTGTAGAGAGACTTCAGTCTCACTAGTAGTTCCACGAAGACTTCAATGTTTAGCTTGATACCTCAGCTACGATCTTGTGCCATCGGCATGATCTGGTAGATAGTCAGGCTTCTCAGCCTTTTTCATTTGTAGATGTCTATACTAAGACATGTTAAGCTTCCTATTGTGCTTTAACTTGTATGCTCTGAATGCTGGGTCGAGAGACCCATGTTTGTAATATCTCGCTCCTCAGAGCCTATTGAATAAAATATTTGATTTGTAGAGTCGTGTTGTGATGCCATGTTGTATTTGCACATATCAAGCATATTGTTTGTATGTTATTGAAATGCTTGGTATGTGTGGGATCTGACTATCTAGTTCTTTATCCTTGGTAGCCTCTCTTACCGGGAAATGTCTCCTAGTGCTTCCACTGAGCCTTGGTAGCTTGCTACTACTACGGAACACTTAGGCTGGCCTGCATGTGTCCTTCTTCGTTCTTGTGTCTTTCCCTTCGGGGAAATGTCACGCGGTGTCTACCAGAGTCCTGCTAGCCTGCTACAGCCCGGTTTACCGGAGTCCTGCTAGCCCAGTTGCTACAGCCCGGATTCACTCGCTGATGACCGACACGTTCGTTGCTACGTCATGTATGCATGTCCCTGTAAGTTAGTGCCACTTTGGGTCCACGACTAGCCATGTCAGCCCGGGCTCCTTGTCATATGGATGCTAGCGACACTATCATCTACGTGTGCCAAAAGGCGCAAACGGTCCCGGGCCTGGTAAGGTGACACCCGTGGGAATACCATGCGTGAGGCCGCAAAGTGATATGAGGTGTTACATGCTAGATCGGTGTGGCATTGGGTCGGGGTCCTGAAAGCTTTGGTATCAGAGCCTGACTGCCTGTAGGATTACCAAGCCAAACTGGTCGAAGTTGAGTCTAGAAATTCTTTAGTTATACAAGGGAATTGATTATGGGATGGAACATAAGGCTCTTTTTACTCCTTATACCTTATGCCTTTTGATCGGAGTCATCCTATCCTTCCTACGGGGTTAAGAAACTAGGCTTTCTCTTCCTTTATCAGGATCACGCGCTACTAATCCACAGACTTATAGGATTGTTGTACTTAAGCCTTGATTCAGTTCCTACTACTTCCGTGTGTTCATAATTGGTCTCGGAACCTTGATATTGTGCTTCTGAGTGGTTAAGCCACCATTTTTGCAGCATGTCTCAAATTCTTTTGAGCATTTACAGCCGTTATGCTGTCCAAGTTGTCCCAGGTTTCTAAACAATCTGATGCATTTGCAAATCCCTTCTTTCCGTTCCCAAAGTTCCCTTGTGCCAGATCAACCACACTAACTAGTGTGTTGAGGTACTGCCTCGGCATTTATGTTGGAGCTATTATTATGACCCTAGGTATCTAGAGTATCACCTAGTAATCTAGCCGTGTTTTGTGTTTCCAGTGTGATCATTCTGGCCATCATTCTCAAAAGCATCCTATGATGTAATTTAGTTAGTAGGTATTTTATTCCTGGGTTTTTGAACCCGAGATCCACCCTACTCACCTCATGTTGATAGTGTTTGCTCGTTCCTTTAGGTTATTAGTAACCTTTGTATTAGTCCTCGAGGTCTGTGGTATTTCCTTCTTCCAAATACTATGAACCACTTATGGCGGAAGTTTGTTGGATCAAAAGATCACAACAAGAGTGCTCTCGAAGAGTTCTCTATTCTATATAGTGACTCTGCCAGTCCTACCTTCTCCGCATGGGTTATCCGGAAGAAAAATGTTGAGCTTTGCTCGACATACTAATCTGTGCATCCACAACTCAGAAAATTGTATGTTCTTTTGGGTTGTCCCTCTTTAGTTGTATCCTAACCCCCGTCTATCAATTGATAGTCAGGAATAGCCGTGCGCCCGTGTTCATCAATGCCTATTATTCTTGTGGTCCGTCAAGCCATTCTATTCTGAAATGACTAGGAGAAACAAACTGCAGTACCTCGTCCACATCCAGGATTGGGTCAAAGTAGTTGTATCTCGCAGATCAAAATGCCAACCCAGCTCTTGTTCTGTTCTACCCTGAAGTATTACCCACTTTATGTCAGGAATGTCATAAGGGTTGCACCTTCTCTTATCGATTCTTGATGTAGTGATACTTCTCACCATCGTTATTCATTTCTTGGTCCCTGTGTTGTTTCAACCGGAACACCGAAAAGTGAATCGTGATGTGTGAAATCCATACTCCGAGCAACCTCGTTGCTTGGCAGTTAAAGGATTGTAGCTTCATTCTTAGTATATTGATAATTGAATCATCACTCTAGGATTGATCGTGCTACCTAGTCCATTTTCCAAGGTGCACTCTTCGATCAATGAGTTAGGATTGTGTCAAACCCTCGCTCTTTTGATCATATCATCTTGCCCTGAAAAGCAAGATTGTTCTCGAGCTTAATAACATATCGGTGGTTCGTGATGTTCTGAATATCTTCTCGGAAGTATTACCAGGTTGTCACCTGACCGCTATGTTGAGTTCGTGATCAAGTTGGTTTCCAATAAACCACTCCTTCTCCAAGAATCCGTGTTGGATACCCCTGAGCTAGTTGGTTAAGCCAAACAACAACTTGGAGAGTTGGAAGATAAAAGCTTGCCTGGATTAGTTCATTTTAAGGGATATCATTTTGTGTGTGTGTTGAAGAAAGATGATATCTTCATCGATTGATCCTCGTGACCAGTTGTTGGAGCTATTGTCTTGTCAAAACTTTGATTTGAGTATGGGCTATCCTCAAATGAAATCAGAACCAACGATGTTCGTAATGTTGTCTTACTCATGGATTTTCCTCGAGCATACACCATTATATCTTTTGGGTCTGACCAATACTATCACCTTGTTCACATAGTTATGGAATTCCATCTGCATGGGAATCTGGATGAATTGTTGTTGAGCCCATCGACAACATCCTTATCTCCTCCATGATTTTGTTGAACATTAAGCTAGTGTTGGAAACTTCTATAAGCAGTCTCTTCATGTCCCATTCATGAAGCATGTGTTGGATTAAAGAAGTGACTTCCTCAGATTCACGTGCATTTGATGCAAGTTGTCGCCGTGAAGCCGAGGAATTCAATGTTGCTTCCTCTGGAATCATCCCAAGTCAGTCATGCATGTGCGAAGTATACATTGGTTTGTGAGATTAGCTACCTTCATTCCATATGCATTCCTAGCACACCAAGCCACTGATTGATTTGTTCAAGGAGAAGAAGTTCCTTCTTAAGAGCAAGACTTATGCAAGGACTTTGATATCCTCGATGATGGTTCCCCTTCTGAACTCGACAGTGTTTTATTATATGACTACTATGTGGTCATGCTTGTCTGGGACAACGTGTTCACATGTTTGTAGTAGAACCAACTCATATTTTGGAGCTTGCTATCGTAGTTCATTCCCCGAGAATCTCGCAACGTTATCTCGTCGATTTGTGTTGCAAACTTTCATTTTTCTTTCTAGACTCGATGAGTCTGGATTATTCTCACACCAACCAGATCTGAATCTCAGGCAGATATGATGGTTGGAATCTTTCCCAAGAACTATAATATTGGCCTCTCTGTAACCCGGTAAAGTGGATGTCGTGGCCAACACACCTAACCGGAAGACCTGTTATTGTAATATCTTGATTGAAGAAGTTGGCCACCTCCCCATAAGGACTTCGTAGGATTTACTCCCTAGTTGTGCCTTATGATTTATGTTCCCGAAGTCTGACCTTTTACTTGATGTTCTAGATATCAAACCATATCTATGAATGGATTATGCTAGCACATCAAGGAGAACATTAGAAGCGGAGTGCTAAATGTCTCTCGGCCGATCGTCCAGATTTTGTTCCCTTGGCCCCGCTAAGGTGAAATCTGAGAAGGTGTTATCTTCCTTTGCATCTGCATCGTCCATCACTATTCATCATGGTAGTATGTTGTGTTGCCAGGATCCTTGTCACGGATATTGGTAAACCTGGATGAATATGGAAATGCTCAAGTTCTTGAGAGCATGCGCATGCGCTAGGTGTTATCATCGGCACCTTTGGGATTGCTTACAGTTTCCTCGGTTATGCTATAACTTTTCTAATAGCGGACCCACTCTCTACTGTTGGGTTTCTCCCCAGTTACTTGAATCATTCCCAGCATTTGCATCTTGTTCCTAGCTTGCACCGCCATTGTGCCATCCTACTATGGACTGCCCTTCTCAGTAATTACTGATCAGGATCATTTCCAAGTGGTCCTACCATGGGTTTCCATCCATCTCCCATGATAGGCAAAATCATCCATTGTGTTTTCCCAACAAGGTAATCCACATCATCCATACTAGTCCGGGTATGTCATTCATCCGGACTCCTTCAAATGATCGATTATGATTTGCCTTAAGCTGGTATAAAGAGCTTCGATGATGTTTGAATCAAAGGTAATTCTTTTTGCCACATAAGGGATGATTCTACGAGCCACCTCCTCTAAGATGTCTCGTTATGGTATCATGGCAATTCAACTCCTCGCTACGTTGACAACTGTTCACCACCTTCTTAAGTGTGAAATTGTTGTCTACCTGGTGAACCTCCGTCATCTGTTCCCCTCCATTCCTCTAGATGTGTGCCTCGTGTCTCAGCTCGAGAGATGTTGCTATGTCTCATTCCATGAGTTAATCCTGAGTTGTTAGATCTTCGAGAAGATTGATCCTTCTAGAGTCTGCTTCTCCTCTCATTGTCATGTTGGCTGGAGTTCTCAGATCAAGACGACTAGACAAAGATGGTGATTGAATCAACATTCATTTGAAGTGCAACCTGGATCGTGAAGATTGTGTTAGTTGTGTTCCCCCTTCATCTTACCCTACGCTTGAATCTCGGGACGAGATTCTTGTTTAGTGGGGGTGAGTTGTCACATCCCTAGTTCTGGTATGCTCTGAGCTAGCTAGTCATGTGTTGCATCATGTTTAAATACTTTTGAAATTCAAATGGGGACTGATCAAACCCTAGCACCAGATAGGTTCAACATAAAATCATTTTCAATGAACCTGAAATGCCCTTCTAAAATGTCCATCATTTTTGCCTTGGGTTAGAACCTCCGTGAAAAACTGGTTCACATTTTTCTAGGACACCTAAGGTCACTGAACTAAAGCATATGCTATTTGCAATTGCGCATTTAAATGCTATATATTATTTTAAGTGCTCAATTAATTCTGAACTTACGTGTGGGCTGTTAGGAATAATCCTAACAGAGCCCACAACTATTTTCAGGATTTTTGGAAACGTTTTGGTTTTTTTAATAAAGCTTAGAAGCTACATAAAAATAGAAAACAGAAATTAAAAGAGAGAGAGAGAGAGAAAAACTGACCCGGCGCTTACCTGCAGCCCATCCGGCGCCTCAGCTGGCCCAGCACTGTGTGGCCCACTGGCCCATAGTGCCAGTCACCCTCCTCCATGTGCCAGAAGGACGCCGGTGTGTCGCCTGCGTGCGCACTCATAGCCACCTCCTTCTTCCACCTCCTCCTGCCTCCTGCTCGCTTCCTCGACCCCCTGGAGACGCCACGTGGCCCCCTCGACGCTCTCTCACCTTCCCCATGCTCATCCCCTCCTCTGGCTCCCTCTCCCTCTCTTCCTCGAGCGCCGCCGTCGCCCCGCTCGCCATAGCCGTGCCCACCGTGCTCCCCTCACCTCGCCGACCCGCCCAGGAGAACCGCAGGGTCGTCTTCATCATCTACGAGGAGCCACGCGATGCCGGACGCCCCGCATCGCCGGCTACCTCGTCTTCTTCCTCCTCTGCCGCCGGAGATTGCCGGCGCACTTCCGTCGTCCATGGTGCCTCCCCGAGCCCATTGAGTCCTCCGTTGGAATCCTAGTGAGCTCCTCCGTCTTCCCTCTCACTCCCCGCGCTCTAACATGCGTGCTAGCCACCGCCCCGCCAACACCCGACGCCGTCGTCCGCCATGGCCGGCGAGCTCCGTGCTCCCGAGCCCCTCCGCTCAGGCCAGTTGCTCCGACGAGCTTCTGCTGTCCTATAGGTGCTTCCTAGCCACTCCGCTCGCTCGCCCGAGCACCGCAGCCCCACACCCACTCGAGCCCGAACTACGGCCGCCGCCATTTTGGTTGCCGTCATTGGTTCCGTCCACCCCCGCTCAAACCACGGCCACCCATGGATGCGTCTCACTCTCCTCTTTCAAATGTGGCCTCCCGCGCATCGAATGGTGCCCCGTAGAGCATTTCCGAGCCGCCCCACCGTCTCTGTCGTCGCCGACGGCTAAACATCGGCGGGTTGACCGTTTTGACCGGCGAGGTTTGACCCCGACTGACGAGGGTTTGACCCCTATCTCTCACGGACATGCGGGCCCTGCCCGGCTAACCAAGTTAGTTAGGGCTAATCCTATTTAGGTTAGTTAGGTTAGCCGCTAACAAGTGGGCCCAGGCCCCTGCTAAATTAGTGTTGGATTTAGTTAGAGTTAGTTAACTTGGTTAAGTAGATAAGACAGTGACATGTGGGCCTAGGGTCTAATTAACCTAGGTTAGTGCTTAATCTAACACGAATTAAACTCTATTAGTTAGTTGTTACACTGACGTGTGGACCCCACGCATCAGTTTTGACTTGGACCGTGCCCCATTGACCTGCTGACGTCACCCTGACACAATGATGACGCAATAAATCATTTACTGGATTTATTCCTATACAGGAAATTCCAGAAAATGCTACAAACTTAAAAAATTCATAGAAAATAATCTATAACTCAGAATGAAATAAATTATATATGAAAAATGATCAGAAAAATCCAATCTATCCATCTGCACTGGTTTCATGCATGTTAAAGCAACTTACACCTGCTGTTTATATCAAAACATGATAATGCACTTTATAAATTTATAGTTTGAGTTTGAACTTGAACCTTGGGTTCAAAATAACACAAACACATCTGGTTGTAGTTGCATTAGGCCAACACACTCATATTGCCATGTCATGATCATGCATCATATTGTGCATTGCATTGATTGTGTTTCCTTCTCTGTTGCCGGAACTTGTCCCCTCTCAATAGACGTGCTTCCGACGATGAGTTCGGTGACACCGATGAAGAGCTATACTATCTTCAGAAGTGCCAGGCAAGCAAAATCCCCTTGTTCATTCCGATACAATCCCACTCTCTCGCTCCTGCTCTCTTTTACTGCATTAGAACAATAACGATTCATCTGTTACTTCCTGTGATAGTTGAACCCCTTATCCTCTGCATGACCTGTCATGGCCACAGTAAATAGATGAAACCCACTAGCATGAGTAGGAGTGGTTTGAGCCCTGATGTGCCTACTCATTCATGCTTGTTTTTCGTGCCTGCTATTGCTTAGAGTTGTGTTAGGTCTGATTCATCGGGGATGAATCGGAGGTGTGTGAACATGTCCTACTGTTGATAGCTAAGTGTGTGAACACAATTTGGTAAAGGTACCGGTGAGAGGCCATGTAGGAGTACATGGTGGGTTGTCTCATTGAAGTCGTCCTCATTAACTGAGTTCTGTATTTTTGATCCATGAAACAGCTACTACCATGCATTGGGCCCTGAAATATGACCACGCTCGACTTCTTAATCACCCTTGTCCTCTCTCCAGGAGTTGCAAGTAGTTTCTGGTGTTTGTTGTATGCTGGAGGCCTTGGGCAGCGCTGACCCAGGGGGTGGGCTGTGATGCGGTAGGCACGTGGCCGGGTATGTCGGGCGCCCGTTTGGTATCACGGAACCCTGTACACATTGTTCGGGGCCGTATGTGGAAACCTCGGCCGGACTCCCTACGGATGGAACCTGAATAGGCGATAAACCTGGACTAGAGACTTGAGTGTTTAGGTAGGTTGTGGTCTACACCCACGTCGGCTTTCGCTTGAGGTCTGTCAAGCACATGTCGTGTGCAGACGCTAAGTGGTGGAAACATGTACGAAGAAGTACACCCCGGTAGGGTTAACATCATCTATTAGAATAGTTGCGTCCGCGGTAAAGGACCTCTGGGTTGCCTATACAGTTCATAGACAGGTGAAAGTGAATACTATAAAATGCGCAAGATAAGCGTGAGTGCTATGGGTGGCGTTCTCATAGGGAGATGGGAGCGGATCCATAGTGGTGTATTGGTTGGTGAATATGTCGACTCGTGTGCGCAACCTCAAAAGAGTTACTTGCAGTCATAGTTCAAGATAGCCATCGAGTCAAAGCTGGCTTGCTGCAGTTAAACCCCACCATCCCCTTTGTTGATAATGATGCATATGTAGATAGTTCTGATGTAAGTCTTGCTGGGTACATTTGTACTCACGTTTGCCTATTTTATGTTTTTGCAGAGAGACTTCAGTCTCACTAGTAGTTCTGCGTGGACTCCGAAGTTTGTTGTTGGGTCATGTATGCCTGTCCCTGTAAGTTAGTGCCACTTTGGGTTCACGACTAGCCATGTCAGCCCGGGCTCATTGTCATATGGATGCTAGCGACACTATCATATACGTGTGCCAAAAGGCGGAAACATTCCCGGGCCCGGTAATGCGACACCCGTGGGAATACCGTGCGTGAGGCCGCAAAATGATATGAGGTGCTACATGCTAGATCGGTGTGGCATTGGGTCGGGGTCCTGATAAACAAGGAAGAAGAGAACCTCAGATTCTGAAGATGAAGATTATGTTGCAGTTGAGGATGAGGCCATCTCAAAGAGGACAGTTGTGAAGAAAGAGTTTGGCACTGCTACATCAACAAAGCCAGGCATGGACAACACTACTGGAATCAGCTTCTTTGCCGTCCTCCATGGCGGACGGCATAGGAATACAAGGCGGACGCCAAAGACGTTTGTCGTCCGTCAGCTGACGGCAACAGGTCCGGCTGAATGGGCTACGACAAAGGCTTCTTTGCCGTTAGCTGGCGGACGTCAAAGATTAAACGATCTTTGCCGTCAGCCGGCTGACGGCAACGGTCCTGGACAGCACACGTGAAAACGTCGAGCCGTTAGGGGGCTAACCATTAGCTTTGCCGTCAGCTGGCGGACGGCAAAGTAACCAAATAGGAGAGCCCCCAGGTTGTACAGGGAGCTGCCACGTGGCATCTTTGCCGTCTACTGGCTGATGGCAAATTTCTTTGCCGTCCACCAGCGGACGGCAAAGATCCTCTATAGCCCCTGTTTTTCTGTTTTTTCTTAAATTCATTCAATTTGAACACACTAGTTTCAACACACAAATTTCACAAAAGACATATCCAACACAGAAGTTTCATCATATATACATACATAACCAACACATAGTTCCGTCCATACATATTACAAAAGTTTCACATTGTTCATCCAACACAGTTATCCATCCATCCATATAACAAGTTCCATCCATGCAAGTTCATCGATACAAGATAAAAGAAGAAAGGGAAAAGAAGCACTCCATCCATGCAAGCTTCCGTGAATTAAATGAGATCTACAAAACGGGAAACAAGAAAGTTAGAAGAAGAAGAAGAACATGAAGAAGAAGAAGTAGACTGGAATAAGAAGTAAGCATACTTAGGTAAAATGGAGCTAACATAGATAATTATGCCATCTTTGAGTGAACTATAAGCATATTATGCCATCTTGGTCATTTTGGAGGTAAACTAGGTCATTTTGGAGCTAACCTAGGTAAACTAGGTCATTTTGGAGCTAACCTAGCTAAAATGGATCATATTTGGAGCTAACCTAGGTAAACATGATCATTTTGGAGCTAACCTAGCTCAAATGGATCACATTGGAGCTAACCTAGGTTAACTTGATCATTTTGGAGCTAACCTAGCTAAAATGGATCATATTGGAGCTAACCTAGGTAAACTTGGTCATTTTGGAGCTAACCTAGGTAAACTGGGCCATTTTGGAGCTAACCTAGCTAAAATGGATCAAATTGGAGCTAACCTAGGTAAACTTGGTCATTGTGGAGCTAACCTAGGTAAAATGGATCATATTGGAGCTAACCTAGGTTAAATGGGTCATTTTGGACCTAACTTAACTAATTATGCCATTTTTGATTTAACTAAGCATAATTATGCCATTTTTTACACAAGTAAGCCAAGTGTATGTCATTATTGAGCAAACCTAGGACACTAAGCATATTAGAGATAACTTAGCATATTAGAGCTAACTTATGTCATTTCGAAGGAAACAAAGCTAAGTATATATAGATCATTCGGGATATCTGACATACCTGACATAGTGCATTCCTCATTCTTCTTCTCCTTCTCCTTCCTCATCCTGATGTGCCAAGAGCGGCGAGGCGATGGAGGAAGTGGGATGTAGTCTTCTACCACAATTGGCATGGTCATGTCGCCCGGCTGTGGGATCGCCGGCGCCACCACCATCGCGAGGTCATTGTCAGGCACCACCACCATTGCGAGGCCATCTTCAGGCAGCACCATCGCTAGATCATCCTCAGCCACCACCATCTCTTGCCCATCGTCAGCCACCACCATCGCTACGTCATCCTCAGCCACCACCACCTGTTGACCATCTTCAGCCTGCACCTCCTCATCCCCACTCTGCTCCTCTTCTTCCCAACTCCATTCCGGATCATCCTTGATGCTGCTTTTGCTGCAGCCAGAGACGCTGCTGCTTTGGTATAGCCAGAGTCGTTGCTGCTGCTCCCATTGCCTGACCAAATGCAACAATGACCGTTAACAATTGATTTGAGACAAAGAAAATTGTAGAGGAAGAAGAGGCAGAACATACTGGCATCATCGTCGTCCTGGTAGCGCATGCGACACATAGTCATGTTGAACACCTTCACGGTGAGCATGGCGTCGCTGTCGTACTTGAAGAGAAGGAAGTACCTGTGTCGCAGGTCGTAGGCACGGTAGAACTACTCCCAGCCACGACATAGGTACATGTGTCCGTACCTGATCACCAACTCCACGTCCCAAAGCCTGCGAAGCCCACTGCCGGCCTGTCGCAGCTTCACATTCTTTGGTCGATGGCCATCCAGCATCGTCATAAAAGTGTCAGGCAGCCTCTGCAGTTTGGGACAAGGAGTGATGTAGCAAACAGTAGAGTTATCATAATGAGATGGGTGAAGGGGAGATCTCTCCTTAAATATACCTGTCTCTTGGAGGAAGTCTCAAGTATGATACTGAAGAACTCGAAAGCATCCAACTCATACTCCGGTGTGGCAGAGCAGAGCCTGCGGTGACGGCCTCTCCCCATCTCTAATAAGCAGGAGAAGAGACCAATTAGTATCTAGAAGCATATCTATAAACATAGAGCCAAGTTTCTAGACATGAAAGAAAACTGAAAAAAAAAGCAATGCACTTGTGCTCAACAACATCAACAACACTTAATTAATTTGGTAGGTTAGTTGGCAATGGCAATTGGCACCCTTCAAAACTAGGGATTTCTTTAGACGTGAAAGAAAACTAAAAATGTTGAAAAAAGATCATAGTAATCTAAAAATAGGGGAAAAATACACTTCTTCTTCCTCCTCTTTAATTATCTTCTTCTTCTTATTTTAGGTGGTGTGATCACATTGGAATACTTGTGGCAACAATCATAGTTGCACCATATTTTAGGTGGCTCTAGGTGCCACACACCAATCAAACAAACATACCTCAAATCAGAAACTAAGGGTAGTGTCCTAAAATCAATTTACTTTGTATGCAAATCAGAACAAGTACCACATCACATTACCATAGGATCCTATTACAGAAAAGGTATGTAAATGCAAGCTGGGGCAAGATAGTATAACCATACTGCAATCTTATACTTGCTCAACTATGATCACATGAGACGCAACTAACATACGAGTTTGAGGCCCACACACCTCAACAATGATGTTGCCACTTGCCAGGACCGCATACTCAGGTGTGATCAGTAGCTGGATTATACAGCATGCTTCACATCAGTGCACCAGCACCGCATTTCAATAGCAGGCTACGCATCTTGAGCTACTGGTGTGTATCAAAAAGCTAGCAAAGTCAACCTAGCTATCAGGTTCTATTCGCACGGACCCTAAGAACTTCCAAGTCTGGATGAGCTATCATAATCAATTCTTGCACTACAATATAACACTCTCTGCTCTAAACCTAAACTAAAGTAGACCTAAACTAAAACAAACCTAAAGTAAACCTAAACTAAACTTAAAATACGGAAACAAAAATAGAAAAAATACAAGAGGTCTCACCGGGTGAAGGAGGAGGCGCCGGAGGGGTGGGGCGGCCGTGGGGGTGGAGGAGAGAGGCGCCGGGCGGCGGGTGGAGGAGGGGCGCCGAGCAGCCTGGGCGGCATGGTGGTGGAAGCAGAGGGTGCGGGGCCGCCGGGTGGAGGAGGAGGCGCTGGAGCGGCGAGGCGGCCGTGGTGGTAGAGCAAAGGGGCGTCGGGCCCGTCGGGGTGGACGAGGGTGCAGCGCGGCGTGGGTGGCGTGGGGCAGCAGCGGCTCGGCACAGGCGGGCGGGGCAGCGCGGGCGCGACAATGGGGATGGTGCGGGCAGGGAAGGGGTCACCAGGGCTCTTTGGGCGGCACGGCGACAGGGGTGGCGCGGGCGGCGGCGGCATTGGCGGCGGCACGGCGCGCAGAGAGACAGAGGGACAGATAGAGATGTCGGGCGCGGGCGGGCGTCAATGCATTTTAGTTAGGGCACGATTCTTTGCCGTCTGCTAGTAGACGGCAAAGATCCTAGCTAACGGACGTTAGTTTGGCCACTTTCTTTGTCATCTGCTAGCGGACAGCAAAGAAAGTGTTCGTTAGGTGTTACTCGTTAGTGCGCCACCCTCATTCTTTGCCGTCCGCTAGCGGACGGCAAAGATTCTATGCCGTCCACTAGCGGACGGCAAAGAGTTGGCTGACGGCAAACATGATCTTTGCCGTCAGCTCTTTCTTTGCCATGAGCTTCTATTAAGCTGAGGGCAAAGACCTTCTTTGCCGTCAGCTAGCAGACGGCAAAGATCCTGATTCTAGTAGTGCAAGAAGGCACCAACTAGGAGAGTGCCTACATATAAGCCAAGGAAAGTTGCCATAGGTGAAACTATGAAGTTCACCATTAATTGAATCTGAAGAAGAAGAAGCTGGTGAGCTCAAGAAGAAGAAGAGGGAAAGAACAACAATAGCAAAAGTTCTGGGAAAGACCACAATGGTGAGATCAGATGATGAAGAGGAAGAGGATGCTGATCCGGCACCTAAGGCACAGAAGCTCATGGGAGATGCTATAAAGTCAGGGGCTGTTGATAAGCCCAAAACTGCTCCCAAAGCTGCTGCTCCAGTTCCCAAGACTGCACCCAAGAGGAGTACCAGGAACATACCTGCTGAGGAGAAGAACAAGGCCCCAGCGCCTGAGACTGAAGAAGAGGAAGCTGAAGCCCAAGTGCTAAGGAAGCTAAAGCCCAAGATCCCAGATCATAATGATGCACATCCTGTTGTACAAGACATGAGGATCAGGAATGATGCAGGACTGAGATAGTGGGGAAAGGCTGAGCCATATGCTGTCAGGAGGAGAACTGCTATGGACTATAGGTTCCACACAAAGGAACAACAAGATTTCTATGAGACAATTCTGCTTGACAAGAAGCCCATAGTGTGTGATATGAGATGGGTGGACTGGACCAACATTAGAGAGAATGAAGAGCACTTCCCAGGTGTTTATGATAGCTTAAAGGCATGTGAGGTTGACAAGTTTGTTGGCCAAAAGCTCACTAAGTGGAATGATGAGCTGATCATGCAATTCTATTCAATTTCTCATTTCTATCCAGATGGCAGAATTGTATGGATGTCAGAAGTTACAAGGTACCAATCTTCAGTTGATGAGTGGGCCAGATTAATCAATGCCCCAGAAGCCCATGAAGATGACTTGGATGTCTATGCCAAGAAGAAGAAGGATAAAAACTCAATGTCTAGTATGTACAAGGAGATTCCTGATGCAAACCTAGAGACTCAAAAGTTTGGCTCTATGAAGCACTTGCTGTCAGGGCTGCCAACTATCAACACCATTCTGAGGCACACTCTGTTGCCAAAATCTGGAGATCACAGAATGATCGGAGGACACTCCATCAACTTGCTACATATATTTGATGTCCCTCAAAAGTTCAAAGTGATGAATCTGATTGTGGAAACAATCAAGAGGACAGCTGCAGATCAGAAGAGATCTTGTGGGTATGCTCCACAAATTCAGGTGCTCATCAACTCCAAGATGGGCACAGGCACATATCTATTGGACAAGGAGCATTTACCCCTCAAGCCAGACTTTGTTGACAACATTGTTGTCATAACTGAGGAAGATCCATCATCAGTGCAAGCACATGAGAAGAGAGAGAAGGCACGGGCAGAGAAAGCTGCAAAGATGCCAATAGCTGAAGAGGCATCTCAAGTGTTCTTGAAGAGCAAGCAATATCAGCTTGGATATCTGATCGCATCCACCTTGAGGATTGAGAAGTGCTTGGCCACCCTGACTCAAAACCAGGAGAGCTTGGAGAGGATCATTGAGCAGAAATTCTATGATCTTGATGTCAAGGTAACTAAGATTCAGTCAGTAGTTGAGCAACTTCAGGAGGAAGTGGAGGAGAAGAAGTGAAAGTCTACTATAGATGCTTTCACAAGAGTGCCCAGGAGTCAGAGGTCTGCTGAAGTGCCTGTCCCACACACGAGAGCTACTACATCTGCACTAGCAGCCACAGCTTCAATGCCACCAGCTCCAGCAACCACTCCACCAGCTCCAGCTACATCAACAGAACCTTTCGTCCTTGGAGCCATCTCTACACCACCTCATGAAGACCAAGCCTGAGAGACGCACAACACTATGCATATTTTTAACTTTTTGGTACTTGTTGCCAAAGGGGGATAAATATGTATAGATCATAGGCTTCGAGAGAGAGAGAGAGTGTGTGTGTTGTTTTGTCTCTCTTTGCATTTTATTTGCTTGAACTTTATTGTGTGTTTGCTTGACACATTATGTCTTTTGTGAGATACTTGGATAACCATGTGTTCGATCATATGGTACTTTAATGTGTGCTTGAATGATATTATCCTCCATATCCATTTATGATCATTCACTTTGCTTGGTGATGAGTGCATGTGTTCAATTATTATCATTTTGAGCGCTCCACCAAGATGTATGTTACATGGAAGAGTGACCCATGGTCCTAACACATTGTGCATTTGCAGTCCAAAGCAAACTTATAAATAATGCACAAATTTAGGGGGAGCTCTTGCTTGTCACATACTTCTCAAAGCAACAATGTATTTCAATCTTATTATCATTTGTCGAAGCTTTGATCTATATGTTGTCATCAATTACCAAAAAGGGGGAGATTGAAAGTGCAAATATCCCTGGGTGGTTTTGGTAATGATTAAGAACATATAGCTCGTTGAACTAATGCCATTACAAGATAAATATTTCAGGAAAGTTCAATGATTGGCATGGCATGGATAAGGAATGTGGACCCCTCAAAATACTAAGGGCAAAAGATTGGCTCAAGCTTCAAAGTCCAAGACTCTACATTTTCTATTTTAGTGATCAAAGATCACATTGAGTCTATAGGAAAGCCAATACTATTAAAAGGGGATGAGGTGTTGCTTAATGGCTTGCTTTCTCAAAGTGCTTAGTGATATGCTCCAAAGCCCTCACCCACTTTCTCATATCCACATATGTCCCAACCCAAAAGTCAAACTCGGCCTCACCGATTTGATCCATCCGGCGCCACCAAGTTCATTTGACATAGCCACTACCAGAAACCCTAGTCTTTTCGGTCTCACCGATTGTGATCTCAGTCTCCTCGAGATGGGATTGCAAACTATTTGTTTCTGTTCATAATGTTTCGGTCTAACCGATATGAGCGATCGGTCACACCGAGCCTGCAATGCAAACTCTCTGTTTCCTTTTCATAACGCTTCGATCCCACCAAGACGAGCGAATCGGCCCCATCGAGTTTGCCTGACCAACCCTTTGGTTAACTTATTACCAAAGTTGGCCCAACCGAGTTTGTGTAATCGCTCCAATTGAGATTACGTTACCTGGCTAGTTCACTTCACTTTTCGAGGGATCCTGGATTGGAGTTCACTTGTCTATGAGCGTTCGAACAGCTTCAGATCCTTCCAAGGCGCTGGGGTTCTCTCTCCATTCACTTTGAGCTGGGTTTCTTGTGATCTTTTTAGTAGTTTTTTCGTCCAATTTTATGGTAAATTAAGTCTTACACAGCTGTCCCCAAGGATGTCCATTCCATTCGGCAGGGACTCCATCTCGCATTCGATCTCCCTCCTTTCCCTGAAAAAGTCGAGGTCTCTCTGGACTTCTCTTTTGCCTCTCTACCAGATTCAGAATGCTCTAACCCTAATGATATCGGTTCCACCGAGATGACATGTCGGTCCCACCGAAATTTCCACGGTCACATATGTACTAAATCGGTCCGACCGAGTTTTCTGATTCAGTCCCACTGAGTTTGATATAATGTGTGTAATGGTTGGATTTTGTGTTGAGGCTATATATACCCCTCCACCCTCTCATCATTCGTGAGGGAAGCCATCAGAACGTGCCTACACTTCCATTACCCATTTTCTGAGAGAGAGCCACCTACTCATGTGTTGAGACCAAGACATTCCAATCCAACCATATGAATCTTGATCTCTAGCCTTCCCCAAGTTACTTTCCACTCAAATCATCTTTCCACCAAATCCAATCCTATGAAAGTGAGCTGAGTGTTCGGGAGATATCATTTGAAGCACAAGAGCAAGGAGTTCATCATCAACACACCATCTATTACCTTTTGGAGAGTGGTGTCTCCTAGATTGGTTAGATGTCGCTTGGGAGCCTCCAACAAGATTGTGGAGTGAACCAAGGAGTTTGTAAGGGCACGGAGATCGCCTACTTCATGAAGATCTACCCTAGTGAGGCAAGTCCTTCGTGGGCGATGGCCATGGTGGGATAGACAAGGTTGCTTCTTCGTGGACCCTTCGTGGGTGGAGCCCTCCATGGACTCGCGCAGCCGTTACCCCTCGTGGGTTGAAGTCTCCATCAACGTGGATGTATGATAGCACCACCTATCAGAACCATGACAAAAACATCTGTGTCTCCTATTGCGTTCGCACTCTCCAAACCCTTCCCTTTACATTCTTGCAAGTTGCATGGTTTACTTTCCGCTGCTCATATACTCTTTGCATGCATGCTTGAATTCTATTAAGATTGCTTGACTTGTGCTAAGTTGTTAAAATCTTCCAAGAACTAAAATTTGAAAACAGTTAAGTTTTTATTTGGTCAAGTAGTCCAATCACCCGCCCCCCTCTAGACATACTTTCGATCCTACAGAGTGAAAGAGAGGAACCCTAGTAAAGCAAGCGCCGAGCCTCCTGCTTATATATATATATATAGTGGAGTGATTTTGCTGTGCCAGCCATTATTAAATTGAATACACGCGAACCACTATTTTCATTTAAAGTTCAAGTAAAATAAAACTCGATCAATAACGTGCCACCACATCCAGGACGCACAATACTATATCATTCACGTGCGGTCCCGGACCCTCCATCAAGTTGAAAACTAGACTAGTCAAAATGTCAATTGCGATGCCTCTTTGTAAACAAACGCACTCCTAGCTTCAAAAAAAAAGTGCTCCTACGTGTACCCGCGAGTGGGTGTGAGAGAACTAGTGCGTGCGTGCGCCGCTTCTCTTCGTGAGAGTACAATATACTACACCCTAAGAACATTCGACACAAGAGTAATAGTATAAGCGTGTGACGTGTGAGTTAAACTAAAAGGTGCGCGACGTCTTTTCGGAGAAGTAAATTCACGATGAACCGCCACTCATCCAACCCACCACCGAAGAAGAGGTGGCATACATCGCCACCAGGGTAGAGGAGGCAGCACTTGCCAAGGAGGCCGGCAGCCTTGGCACTCTAGAGGACGAGGCCGAGGAGGCCGACGAGCAGAAAGAGTTTGTCAGGTGGAAGGAGTCTACTGGTGAGCATAGCAGTGCCGGCTCTGGGGATCCCCTTGCTGAAGAAGCGGCCAAGGAGTCGGCCAAGGAGACATTTGATGCGAACAAGCCTTCAGCCCCAAAGAAGAAGTGTGTCCTGCGGTGGGCTGGCTCCGGCGAGCCAATCCGGCCCGGCAAGGCCATGCAGCGGCAAGAGGCCCAAGCGCAACCCGTGCGTCACACGAGGCGTGCGGCCGCGGTAGTAGAGAAGGAAAGCATGGCAACGAAGAAAGTTGCGGCCGCTGCCTCCTCCATGGCCAAGCGGCCCAGGACTCCATCTCCTCCTCCTCCCTTCACGGACACCGTCCTGGCAGCCGATTTCCACCTAGGGTCCTTTAGCCCGAAGAGGAAGAGGAGGCCAGAAGGGGAGGATGAATAAGCATCTTTCCTCCTTATTCACGCCCTGATCCTCCATTTAGGTTATTTTCTCCTTACTCGATCTTGTCTGCACAGTGATATGGAGACGCTGGCTCAGAGGGTGGCGAAGAGAGCCAAGGCCTCGACGGGTGACGAGCCCCCGGCAAGCACTTCACGTGCGCCGGCGACGATCCTAATCAGCACAGATGCCAGCGCTCAACGCAGCCCCCATTCCAGCCCCCAGCATGAGTCCGTTAATCATTTCCCACTGGAGGGCGTCGGAATGTGCATCTTTAGTGCTGACTTTGCTGGTTTCGCGGGAGGAGAGCGGCAACAGAAGGAGCCGCTGAGGGCCACCCCCGACACGTCGCCCCCGTCGACCACGCCACCCAGAGGGGGTCCCCGGCAAGGGCATCCACCTACGAGCCCACGTGCATGGAGGAAGGAATGGCGAGCCCAGGTGCCGGCGGCTCTCCCCCAGCAACGAGCGTTGCCGTGGAGGGAACCACTCCTCCTCACCATGTCACAGGTAAGCCGCCTGCCTCCTGTTTCCTTCCGTCTTTGTCATGCGATCTTCCTTCTATTTCCCTGTTCTGAGCTTTGATTTTGGCTCTGTCTCATTCTCCTTTTTGGTTTCTAGACCCTCTCTCGACGGACCAGACGGACGTCGACGCTATCAGTGAGGAGACCGCCAAGGATGCTGAAGCTGAGGCTACCAAAATTGCTGTCGAGGAAACCGCCAAGGCTGCTACCGACGAACCCGTTAGGGCTGCTGCCGAGGAGGCCGCCAAGGGGTCTACTGGGGAGGCCAGCTGTAACACCCCAAAAAATTTGACCTTGATTTATTAATTAAAATTTTGCCAGGGTATTAAATTTTTTTATTCTGGTTTTATCTTTTAATTTCAGATCACTCTGTCCCTCTGAATTTTTTTTGAGTTTTTTCTTCTAGGTGGAAACCTTTCAAAAAAATTATTGGACTTGTATATCTTCCCAAGACCATCTCTTTTTATCAGTGGAATTATTTCTACAATTATTTTTCCTAAGCTTTATTTCTTTAAAAATGATTTTTCATTAGTTTTAGAGTTCAATTTGCACTACAACCCTTGCAAATACTTCTTTGAAAGTTCCACCAAATTTTGGGGATGTCATGTGATGTTCCCACATCACTTTTATGAAAAAATCTCTTTTAGTCCTTTGGTGATTTTGAGCCCTACCTCAAGTTTTCAAATCTGGTCCAGTTTGTAATTTGCACTACAACCTATTTAAATATTTCTTTAAAACTTCCACCAAAATTGGGGGATGTTAATAATAGTGTATAATTCAACTTTATGCAAAAACCCATTGGTGTTCTTTGAAAAATTTGAGCAAATCATCCTCATCTTCATTCTGGTCCAGTTTGGTGTTTTGTACTGCAACCATATTTTATGTTGCCCTATTACCCATGGTTTTTCCTCGTGCTTATAGACCACCCTACCAAACACTTAAGTCCAGGAGATTGTACCCATTGGAGCCTTTTTGGTCCATGCAATAATAGCCTTTATTTTCTGTCCAGATTTGATTTTCTCAAAAACTTGCACTAACAAGTTTCTGGTTTTGCCCTAATAACCTTGCCATCATCACTTGCACCCAAGGAGGCCCCAAACTGGAGACTTTGGCCAGCAGTAGAGATGCCTAGATACCCCTGGCATTTCGTCAAGCAGGTAAGGAGCATGGCCAGTTTTGGCATGCTTTTAGACTTGCATTGGGAAGTTGCTCTAATGACCTTACCAGCATGTCTAATAGCTCTCACATTATCATTAGCCTAGTCCTGTTTAGTTGCAGAGGCATCAGAGAGGCCTAGATCGCGTTGGCATTTTGTTGAACGCTTGGCGTGTGTGCTCTGGGCGCAGCCAGAGCGCGCGTTTTGCACGTGCGTGCGCCCGAGTCGCCGCGTCCCGCTATCGCCTCCCCGCGCCCGTTCTGGTCCCTCCCCACGCACAGCCAGCGCGCCCCGACTCCTCCCTCATTGCAGAGCCGCCTCGGCCACCTCCTGGCACCCCACAGCGCCGCCGTCAGGTCGACCATGGTGGCTAGATGACGGCCGCAGCAGGCCCCGGCCGTGGCAGCACCGCCCAAGCCATATGTGCGCGCCAGCTCGCCCCCTTGAGCAGTGGGGAGTTCGTCGGAATGCGCCGACCAGCTCCAATCGCCTCAACGTTGCCCTGCGAGCAACAGAACGGCGGTTAGCCGGCGCTCTTATCCGCGGCCACGGGAACCAACCTCTCCGGTCTATAAATAGCCCTCCCGATCATGCCTGAGCTCGTCAGCAGCCTTGCTCGAGTAGTAGGAAGCCCCCCTCCTCCCCAGTTGGCCAGAGGCCATCCTCTCTCCCATCTCCGACAGGTTCGACCGCCGCCACGTTCCGGAAAAATCCGGCCAAGACCGAGGCCCCTGACCCCTCCCGTGCTCCCATCCTCTTCCCCTCGACCTTGCGGAGCCACCCCACTTCTCAAACTTGATCGGGAGCCACCGTAGCTCGGGACCCCAAATCCTCCCGAAGCCACCGTCCACCGCAGAGCTCGCCTCCGGCAACCCCCTCCACCCCCGCCAACCTAGAAACCACTGGGATGACCGCCCTGGACTGGCGGATCCATCCTTGCCCTTGGAGTCCCGTGGGGAGCCGTCGTTCGTCGACGGTGATCGTCGGAGCCCCGCCTCTATTCGGCCAGAGGAGAAAGGAGGCGCGGCGACCGGTCAAACCTGACTAGTGGGCCCGAGGGACCCACTGTCAGTGACCCACGAGCTGGTCCACGCGGGCCTAAGTGGAAGCATATTCCACCGAATACGCCTTCGAGCGTAAGCCCCCGAACTATTTTTTTCTTTTCTGATTTTTTGAAAAAACAGAATTTTGACTAAACTTTGACTGGCTATAACCTTTTAAATATAAGTCCAAATGATTTGATTTTTTTCTGTTGTTTCTCAAATTTTGTCTAGTTTATTTTCATATTTATTTGAAAATTTTACAGACAACTTTTTTGTACTGTTTTGAAACTATGTGTTAATTCAAATTTTCGTAAAATAGGATTTTGAAGAAGAAGGCAACTTTAAAAAATTGCAACCCTCTTGCATACTCTTGAAGGCAAGCATTCTGAACCCCGACATAATATTTGTTGTGTGTCATTTGATGCAAATACGAAGTCACCTTGGCACGAAGTATTTGATATTTTATGTGATGTTATGATCACCTTCATGAGTGCATAATGATGATTCCTTGCTATTGGAATTTGATATGCTTCTGATAGTAATCACCCTCGTATGCCTTTCATGCCTATCGGGAGGAATCCGGGATAGTCTCTGTCTTGGGTAGACACGAGCTTGTCCCTAGTTCTTCGTCGAGACGGTTATGTCCGGTAAGGCATGGTGAGGTATGATGAGTGGTGATTCTGTCTGATTGGTGTGAAATATATTTCTATTGCTTATCATGCAGGAAATGTCTTAAACTCTTGAGTCAACCATAGGTCGAGTCTTGTTCCAGTAACCCCCATACTTGTTTCATACTACCGCTTGTCCCTGCCATAGGTAGGGTACGGTTCAGTAAGTTGTCAACCCCTTCCTAGCACACACCATACAGAGAAGCCATGGTGGAGGATACCAGCTGCATCCGGTAGACATGCCACCTGGTCCGGGGGCATGGGTGTTTTCGGTTGTAGCCAAGGGTGTAGCTCTCCTAGTTCACGCGCGTTATAAACTTTGTGATCCCATGCTAGTCGAGGATGTAGCCTCCCCACTTAGAGTTTTGCTTAACGGGTGTCGTGGGTGATTCCAGACACCGGTAAGTTAGGCTGGAGTGTGCAGTCAGGTGTGTTTTCAATTAAAAGACAGTAGACGGAATTAGTCCCGATGGACTAAAGGAATCTGTTACTCGTGGGTGAAGAGTACACCCTCTGTAGAGATTATATCCATTCGAATAGCCGTGTCCAAGGGTAAGGACTACAGTCTGGGATGGGTCAAGTGTCGGTCTTAGTGTCGGTCTTCGGAGGAAAAAAATTGCTAAACCAGAACATGGATCATGACTTGGGACTCATGATGATTATGATTATTGTTATTATGGACTAACCATTTACATTATTTGAATTATTGAGTATCCCTGGGACGGTTCTACCTCCTGGATATTCACTGTGATTATCCTCTTATAAGCCCTTTATGTGGTGTCGCTCAGACGCCCGACTGTGGCATGCTTGTTATTTAAATTATTTATAAGCCCTTTATGTGGGTCGCTCGGGCCTTGACTGCTGGCATGCTTGTTATTTAAATTATTTATAAGCCCTTTATGTGGTGTCGCTCAGACGCCCAACTGTGGCATGCTTATTATTTAAATTATTTATAAGCCCTTTATGTGGTGTCGCTCAGACGCCCGACTGTGGCATGCTTGTTATTTACATTATTTATAAGCCCTTTATGTGGTGTCACTCAGACGCCCGACTGAGGCATGCTATATATTATTATCCTATCGAAGTGTCACTTCAGACACCCGATCGGTGCATGTTATTTATGTTCTCGGATTGTTATTCTTGTTTTATATGAATAACCTATTTGCGCGCATCATGAATTTTTATTCCGTAACTGACGTTGTGATCATAAAATATTTCAGAGCATGAGTATCTTTCATTATATTATACCTGTGTTCATAATGTTTGCGAGCACATTCAAAAGTACTCACTGGCTTGTCCCTAGCTATTGTCTTGGCCAGATTTCTTCCATGGAGAGGAGCGTTGCAATGACCGCCCCGGAACCTACGCAATGATGATAGCAGCCTCGTGAAGATAGGAGTTATCCAGGCCAGCTGTTCCTGTGGGAAATGGAGTCCCAGAGACGCTGATGAACCGCAAACCGCTTCCACCATCGATCACTAGAAACCATTTGTTGTACTCATAGGCCAAAATGGTCTTGTACTATGCATTTTGTATTTTACTTGGAGTTTCTGTATCAAGTTGGTGTCTCGTCAGCTAACAGTAATCCTGGCGCTGGTGAGCACGAGGGCCATTTTCTGGGAAATTAATATCCTGGAAAACCGGTCGCAACAACCTTGGTATCAGAGCCAGGCTGGCCATTGGCTAATCCTATCTTAGCCAGGTCAATAAACCTAGATTAACCAATCCAGCAGATCTTATCCAAACCCCGGCCAAGCTTCTCATATAAGATAGCCACACAATGACCTCGACACCTCTTTGGCAGTCGGTGCCCAACCTATCATCCAAGCCTGTCAATCACGCGCCAGTGACCGACACCTAAATAGTCTCTTTTGCAAGCGTGCGAAGGAAGACTCCGTCCCCTTTTTCTATAAAAAGGGCACGCTAGCCTCAACCCAGCGCAACACAGCCTCTTCCCCAAACCGAGCTATAATGCCTGGCCCTATTGTCCACAATGAGACCACATCAACCAACCTTGGAGGTTTTGTAACCGTGCTAGCAAACCTCACCCGCCGTGCCTTTGCATTAGAAGAGCCCCCAGAATATGTCGTGTACCAAGGGCCCATTAGCGGTGAGAGCCGTCAATTCTGGGCCACTGTGCATGTCTATGGTAGGGGTCTATCGCCAGAACGCCCCTACAGGTTCACCGGAAGGACAACTTCCTTTGAGCCACAAGCCATCCAATTAGCTGCTCGAGAGGCTATAGTTCAACTTCGGCACTTGTCGCCCAGAGTTAACTGTCGCTCGTTCTACTACTACCCAAGCCGTGACGGGTATGGTAGGCCGCCCCAGGTTGCCAACGGAGATCATGAGACGGATCCTGCGTTGTTGCATCTGGTGCGCTATGTAAGTGCACTAGAGGAACTATTCGATCAAATCACCCTGGATCTGATCGCAGCTCGTGGAGAACTGGTTCGCCGAGCCCCGACAAGAGGAGAAGACGAGCCCGACGCCGACAACCCAGTCGTGCTGTTCGGACAACCGATTGAGTCCTTGAGGTCTGCCCCAGCCATCGATCAAAATGCTTTGGTGTCCCCATAAGTGCTTCATCGCCTTTTGGGAACACACTCCAATGGGATTGTGGCCAACAACTCCCGCGATGGTCATCATCGCTACCCCGACCCTGTAGCCCCTCAACTTCATCTAGCTAACCCCGACGGTGAAACCCGTGGAGAAGCCTCTACGTCCACAAGGCACGCCCACTTAGATATTAACGAGGTAGACTAAGTCACTCGAGTAGTACCGAGTCTTAGTATGTCCACGCCCTGTAACAGTGCGACCTTGTATCGCCATAAATAAACGCAACCTGCTTGTGTACCTCTGTTTTGAATAGTAGCCATGCATAAGTATGTTAGCATATGGTTGCATTTTAAATTCCGGGCGTAGCTACCAAAACCACCCCGACGACACCCACAATAATACGTCACTTTTGCGAGATATGTGTATCTGTGGCATTGACCCCGACCCCATAGAGCAGAACCGACAAACTAGTTTCCCCTCACCGCGATAAATGACCCAGCCCAGATGCTATATAAAAGGCCACCTCGTGACCTTGCCAAGTACCCCTCACCTTGTGCACAACTCTCACATCCATTTCTTTGCTATGTCGAGCCCTAGTATTTATCTGAGAACTCTAGATGCAACCCCATGTAGTTTTGTTAAAATATTGCGGGACTTTACCTGCAGTACCATGAGTGCTATCCATCCACCCCAGTACGAGTTGCTCAAATCAAGGATCACCCCATCCACCTCGAAATATTGGGCAGTGGTGCACATCCTTCCCGCAAACCCAAACCAAGACCCAACGGAAGTCTCCTTTGTGGGAAAATCTATGTCGACTCCGCAAATGGCCATAGAAGCTGCTGCGTATGAAGCGCTTTCTTGCCTTCGATTCGCGGTACCCTATGCCAGCGAACGAGGGTATTATTACTTCCCGAGTCGTGCAGCACCCGTTGAAGTAGCATCTTTTCCCGGTGGACGAATCGAGAGAGACCCAGTACTGGTCAACCTTGCCAAGTATGTCATCACTCAAGAACGTTTGACCCAACGAGTAATGGGTTATCTCTAGAGCCTTGCTGATTTAAATCCTCAGATCGCCATAGGCAGACCATTGAGGCCCGACCAGGAGAGACGCGTTCATCGACTAGTAAATCTGTTTCCCCCGATAGAAGAAGAGTGTGCCCCAATCCCAGAGACGTTTTCTCAGGACCCTGCCCATTTTTCGTTGTCGTTGTAAACGTCACTGCTATGTTTATTGTCCCAGCATTTATTTATGTGTTGCAACTTATGTGTGGTATCCTGAATTTGTGTGATGAATTAAATTTTTAGTTTCAATTAATGTGAGTAGTTTTTACTGCTGTTAATTTTTATTAAACTGTTTTCACTCTCGGTAAATTCTGAAGTGAGATTTTTTTCTCTGAGTTGTTGCGGCATATATCTCTTCACGACATAAATTTTTATTCATGCAGCGCCAGTATTCCACACTGTAGCTTTACACTACTAAATTGCCCACTCACTGTAGCCACGTTTTAATTGCATGAGTAGGATGGTTATTTTTGTAATATTACTTTGAGATAGTAGGAGTAATTCTTTTCAAAGCAGCCCTTAGCAAATCTCGAGGACGAGATTTTTCTTAAGGGGGTAGTGTTGTAACACCCCAAAGTTTTTGACCTTGATTTATTAATTAAAATTTTGCCAGGGAATTAAATTTTTTATTTTCTGGTTTTATGTTTTAATTTCAGATCACTCTGTCCCTCTGATTTTTTTTAGTTTTTCCTTCTAGGTGGAAACCTTTCAAAAAATATTATTGGACTTGTATATCTTCCCAAGACCATCTCTTTTTATCAGTGGAATTATTTCTACAATTATTTTTCCTAAGCTTTATTTCTTTAAAAATGAATTTTCATTAGTTTTTGAGTTCAATTTGCACTACGGCCCTTGCAAATACTTCTTTAAAAGTTCCACCAAAATTTGGGGATGTCATGTGATGTTCCCACATCACTTTTATGCAAAAAATCTCTTTTAGTCATTTGGAGATTTTGAGCCCTACCTCAAGTTTTCAAATTTGGTCCAGTTTGTAATTTGCACTACAACCTATTTAAATATTTCTTTAAAACTCCCACCAAAATTGGGGGATGTTAATAATAGTGTATAATTCAACTTTATGCAAAAACCCATTGGTGTTCTTTGAAAAATTTGAGCAAATCATCCTCATCTTCATTCTGGTCCAGTTTGGTGTTTTGTACTGCAACCATATTTTATGTTGCCCTATTACCCATGGTTTTTCCTCGTGCTTATAGACCACCCTACAAAACACTTAAGTCCAGGAGATTGGACCCATTGGAGTCTTTTTGGTCCATGCAATAATAGCCTTTATTTTCTGTCCATATTTGATTTTCTCAAAAACTTGCACTAACAAGTTTCTGGTTTTGCCCTAATAACCTTGCCATCATCACTTGCACCCAGGAGAGCCCAAACCAGAGACTTTGGCCAGCAGTAGAGATGCCTAGATACCCCTGGCATTTCGTCAAGCAGGTTAGGAGCATGGCCAGTTTTGGCGTGCTTTTAGGCTTACATTGAGAAGTTGCTCTAATGACCTTACCAGCATGTCTATTAGCTCTCACATTATCATTAGCCTAGTTCTGTTTAGTTGAAGAGGCATCAGAGAGGCCTAGATCGCGTTGGCATTTTGTCGAACGCCTGGCGTGCGTGCTCCGGGCGCAGCCAGAGCGTGCATTTTGCACGTGCGTGCGCCCGAGTCGCCGCGTCCCGCTGCCGCCTCCCCGCGACCGTTCTGTCCCTCCCCACGCACAGCCAGCGTGCCCTGACTCCTCCCTCATCGCAGAGCCGCCCCGGCCACCTCCTGGCACCCCACAGCGCTGCCGTCAGGTCGACCACGGCGGCTAGCTGACGGCCGCAGCAGGCCCCGGCCGTGGCAGCACCGCCCAAGCCATACGCGCGCGCCAGCTCGTCGGGGAGTTCGTCGGAATGCGCCGACCAGGTCCAATCGCCTCCACATCGCCCTGCGAGCAACAGAACGGCGGTTCGCCGGCGCTCTTATCCACGGCCACGGGAACCGACCTCTCCGGGCTATAAATAGCCCTCCCGATCATGCCTAAGCTCGTTAGTAGCCTTGCTCGAGTAGTGGGAAACCCCCCTCCTCCCGAGTTGGCCAGAGGTCATCCTCTCTCCCATCTCTGGCAGGTTCGGCCGCCGCCACGTTCCGGTAAAATCCAGCCAAGACCGAGGCCCCTAACCCCTCCCGTGCTCCCATCCTCTTCCCCTCGACCTTGCGGAGCCACCCCACTTCTCAAACTTGATCAGGAGCCACCGTAGCTCGGGTCCCCAAATCCTCTCGAAGCCACCGTCCGCCGCAAAGCTCGCCGCCGGCGACACCCCCACCCCCGCCAACCTAGCGACCACTGGGAGGACCGCCCTGGACTGGTCAAACCTGACCAGTGGGCCCAAGGGACCCACTGTCAGTGACCCCCGAGCTTGTCCACGCGGGCCTACGTGGAAGCGTATTCCACCGAATACGCCTTCGAGCGTAAGCCCCCGAACCGTTTTTTTTCTTTTCTGATTTTTTTTAAAACAGAATTTTGACTAAACTTTGACTGGCTATAACCTTTTATATATAAGTCCAAATGATTTGATTCTTCTTGTGTTGTTTCTCAAATTTTGTCTAGTTTATTTTCATATTTATTTGAAAATTTTACAGACAACTTTTTTGTACTGTTTTGAAACTATGTGTTAATTCAAATTTTCGTAAAATAGGATTTTGTAGAAGAAGGCAACTTTCAAAAAGTGCACCCCTCTTGCATAATCTTGAAGGCAAGCATTCTGAACCCCGGCATAATATTTGTTGTGTGTCATTTGATGCAAATACGACGTCACCTTGCCACGAAGTATTCAATATTTTATGTGGTGTTATGATCGCCTTCATGAGTGCATAATGATGATTCCTTGCTGTTGGAATTTGATATGCTTCTGATAGTAATCACCCTCGTATGCCTTTCATGCCTATCGGGAGGAACCGGGAAAGTCTCTATCTTGGGTAGACACGAGCCTGTCCCTAGTTCTTCGTCGAGACGGTTATGTCCGATAAGGCATGGTGAGGTATGATGAGTGGTGATTCTGTCTGATTGGTGTGAAATATATTTCTATTGCTTATCATGCAGGAAATGTCTTAACCTCCTGAGTCGACCGTAGATCGAGTCTTGTTCCAGTAACCCCCATACTTGTTTCGTACTACCACTTGTCCCTGCCATAGGTAGGGTACGGTTCAGTGAGTTGTCAACCCCTTCCTAGCACACACCGTACAGAGAGGCCACGGTGGAGGATACCGGCTGCATCCGGTAGACATGCCACCTGGTCCGGGGGCATGGGTGTTTCCGGTTGTAGCCGAGGGGGTAGCTCCCCTAGTTCACGCGCGTTATAAATTTTGTGATACCATGCTAGTCGAGGTTGTAGCCTCCCCACTTAGAGTTTTGATTAACGGGTGTCATGGGTGATTCCGGACACCGGTAAGTTAGGCTGGAGTGTGCAGTCAGGTGTGTTATCAATTAAAAGACCGTAGACGGACTTAGTCCCGATGGACTAAAGGAATCCGTTACTCATGGGTAAAGAGTACACCCTCTGCAGATATTATATCCATTCGAATAGCCGTGTCCATGTGTAAGGACTACAGTCTGGGATGGGTCAAGTGTCGGTCTTAGTGTCGGTCTTCGGAGGAAAAAATTGCTAAACCAGAACATGGATCATGACTTGGGACTCATGATGATTATGATTATTGTTATTGTGGACTAACCTTTTACATTATTTGAATTATTGAGTATCATTGGGACGGTTCTACCTCTTAGATATTCACTGTGATTATCCTCTTATAAGCCATTTATTTGGTGTCGCTCAGACGCCCGACTGTGGCATGCTTGTTATTTAAATTATTTATAAGCCCTTTATGTGGTGTCGCTCAGATGCCCGACTGTGGCATGCTTGTTATTTAAATTGTTTATAAGACCTTTATGTGGTGTCGCTCAGACGCCCGACTGTGGCATGCTTGTTATTTAAATTATTTATAAGCCCTTTATGTGGTGTCGCTCAGACGCCCGACAGTGGCATGCTTGTTATTTAAATTATTTATAAGACCTTTATGTGGTGTCGCTCAGACGCCCGACTGAGGCATGCTATATATTATTATCCGGTCGAAGTGTCGCTTCAGACACCCGATCGGTGCATTTTATTTATGTTCTCGGATTGTTATTCATGTTTTATATGAATAACATATTTGCGTGCATCATGAATTTTTATTCCATAACTGACGTTGTGATCATAAAATATTTTAGAGCGTGAGTATCATTCATTATGTTATACCTGTGTTCATAATGTTTGCGAGTACATTCAAAATTACTCACTGGCTTGTCCCTGGCTATTGTAATGGCCAGATTTCTTGCATGGAGAGGAGCGTTGTGATGACCACCCCGGAACCTACACAATGATGATAGCAGCCTCGCGAAGATAGGAGTTAACGAGGTCAGCTGTTCCTATGGGAAACGGAGTCCCATAGACGCTAATGAACCGCAAACCGCTTCCGCCATCAATCACTAGAAACCATTTGTTGTACTCATAGGACAAAATGGTCTTGTACTACGCATTTTGTATTTTGCTTCGAGTTTCTGTATCAAGTTGGTGCCTCATCAGCTAACAGTAATCCTGGGGCTGGTGAGCACAAGTGCCATTTTCTGGGAAATTAATATCCTGGAAAACCGGTCGCGACACCGGCAAGGAAACCGGTGACCGTACTAACGGTAACTTTGCCACAGGAGCGCCTAGTGCTGCACCGGTCCCGGAGCCCTTAGTTGCCGGGGAGGAGGTGGTTGGCGACCAACCCTCATCCTCTACAGCCCCCACCCCGAGCAAGTACTTGAAGGTGGGCGACGATCTATTCGTTAGCATCCCAGGGAAGGCAGGCACCGGAGCGCCAACAGAAGGGGAGGTGTTTAATGATGAGGTCCTTGCCGCTGCCAGGCTCCAAGTTGTCGAGGAGCCGAGCGCCAGGAGCAGTGGTTCCAAAGAAGACCAGCTCCTCCAGGCCATGAGCACCAATTTTCAGAAGCTCCAGGCGCTCTACCGCGCCTGCAAAGATAAAGTGGACTCTAGAATGGTAGCTGAGGGAGTCCGGGATTAAGGTGTCCTCGGACAACCGGACTATATACTTTGGTCGGACTGTTGGACTATGAATATACAAGATTTAAGACTTCGTCCCATGTCCGGACGGGACTCTCCTTTGCGTGGAAGACAAGCTTGGCAATTCAGATATGTAGATTTCCTTCTCTGTAACCGACTCTGTGTAACCCTAGCCCCCTCCGATGTCTATATAAACCGGAGGGTTTAGTCCGTAGGACAAGAACAATCATAATCATAGGTTAGCTTTTAGGGTTTAGCCTCTACGATCTCGTGGTAGATCAACTCTTGTAATACTGATATCATCAAGACCAATCAAGCAGGAAGTAGGGTATTACCTCCATCGAGAGGGCCCGAACCTGGGTAAACATCGTGTCCCTCGCCTCCTGTTACCATTAGCCTTAGACGCACAGTTCGGGACCCCCTACCCGAGATCCACCGGTTTTGACACCGACATTGGTGCTTTCATTGAGAGTTCCACTGTGTCGTCACGATAAGGCTTGATGCCTCCCCCAATCATCTTCAACGACGCGGTCCAGGGGGAGGTTTTCCTCCCTGGACAGATCTTCGTATTTGGCGGCTTCATACTACGGGCCAACTCGCTTGGCCATCTGGAGCAGATCGATAGCTATGCCCCTGGCCATCAGGTCAGGTTTGGAAGCTTGAACTATACTGCCCACATCCGCGGAGACTTGATCTTCGACGAATTCGAGCCCATGTCAGGTATGCCGAACAGTCACGACGAGCATGACTTAGGTATGCCATCGGACAGAGTTCGGGAGATTCCGCCTGGGGCGGTCCCGGGAATCAATTCGGATCAGATTGCGCCATCCGAGGACGGGTGGATGGACCCCGCCACGGAGGCCGCACACTCATTGGTGTTGGAGCCGAACATTGATCCCACCTCCTATGAGGATGGTGTCATTAGACCCTCGGACTCGTCTCCGGCTACAGGCTCCGAACCGCGTGCATCCATGCCTATCGAATCTGGTTGGGCACCGATCATGGATTTCACCTCCGCGGACATCTTTCAGCACTCACCCTTGGTAGACGTGCTAAACTCATTAAGGTCTCTCTCCTTGTCAGGAGACTCTTGGCTGAACTATATCCGGCTTGAGTGGAAAGCGGACGAAAAAGAAATTCGTTCCCCACCCACCATCCACTTAATAGCCAATGTCGATGACTTAACCGACGTGCTTGACTTCAACTCCGAAGACATTGACAGTATGGACGACGATGCAGGAGAAGAACAGGAACCACCGCCTATAGGGCACTGGGCAGCCACCTCATCATATGATATATACATGGTGGACACCCCCAAACAAAGCAATGGCGATGAGGCAACGGAAGATAATCCCTTGGAGAAGCAATATAGGCATCGGCGTCATAGGCGCCGCTCCAAGCCCCGCCATAGCAAAAATAGTGATACTGGCACAAGAGATGATAACATTCCGGATGGTGCCGAAGATGAAAACAATCCTGCCCAGCCAGGCTTCGAGCAGGCCGAGCAAGAAGATGGGCAAGCTAGGCCTAACGAACAAGTAACAAATGGAGAATCAGAGGATGATAATTACATGCCTCTCTCCGAAGACGAAGTGAGCCTTGGCAACGAAGAATTCATCGTGCCTGAGGATCCCCTCGAGCAGGAGCGCTTCAAGCGCTGGCTTATAGCCACTGCAAAAAGCTGAAGAGAAAGCAGCAACAACTTCAAGCTGATCAAGATCTGCTAACTGATAGATGGACACAGGATCCTGGCTGCCAAGGAATACTGACTCGAGCGCCCTACCAAAAGTTACCCAAAGCGCAGGTTGCTACCTCAACTCGAGGAGGAGGCGTTAAAGCCCACACTACCAGCGCATGATGCGGCTGATCGGCCACCCCGTAGCCGAGACAAAGCGGCGTACCAGCCCGAAGTCTAGACCGCACCCCGTCACCGATCAAACAATAATACTAAGGACCAGGGCTACACGAAGGACCTGCAAGACATATTGGAAAACAAAGCAGGACAGTCAAGATCGATCTATGGATCACGGGGGCGTGCCACGACGCGTGACGATGACCGTCATGCCGGATACACTAAACAAATGTCCAGCCGGGCCGAATACAACTGACCAGACTCATTCAAACTGCGTCGGGATGTAGCTCGGCATAGAGGCGCCGCAGACCCCCTATGCTTCACTGATGAAGTAATGGATCATGAATTCCCAGAAGGATTCAAACCCATGAACATAGAATCATATGATGGCACAACAGACCCCGCGATATGGATTGAAGATTTTCCTACACATTCACATGGCACGCGGTGATGACCTACATGCCATCAAGTACCTACCACTTAAGCTCAAAGGACCGGCTCGGCATTGGCTGAATAGCCTGCCAGCAAGCTCCATTGGCAGTTGGGAGGACCTGGAAGACGCATTCCTTGACAACTTCCAGGGCACTTACGTGCGACCATCGGATGCTGATGACTTAAGTCACATAACCCAACAGCCGGGAGAGTCAGTCAGGAAATTCTGGACTCGGTTCCTCACTAAAAAGAACCAAATTGTCGACTGTCCGGATGCCGAGGCCTTAGCAGCCTTCAGGCATAACATCCGTGACGAATGGCTCACCCGACACCTCGGCCAAGAGAAGCCAAAGTCCATGGCAGTCCTCACGACACTCATGACCCGCTTTTGCGCGGGCGAGGACAGCTAGCTCGCTCATAGCAACATCACACCAAAAAGCTCCGGCAATTCAGACGCCAGAGATAGCAACAACAAGCCACGACACAATAGACACAAGCGCCACAACAATGGCGACAACACCGAAGACACGACAGTCAATGCCGGATTCAGAGGCTCTAAATCTGGATAGCGGAAAAAGCCATTCAAAAGAAACAATCTGGGCTCGTCCAGTCTGGACCGCATACTCGATCGCTCATGTCAAATTCATGGCACCCCCGATAAACCAGCCAACCACACCAACAGAGAATGCTGGGTGTTCAAACAGGCCAGAAAATTGAATGCCGAAAACAAGGAAAAGGGGCTGCATAGCAATAACGACGAGGAGCCCCGGCCGCTGAACACAGGAGGAAAGAAGAAATTCCCTCCCCAGGTGAAAACGGTGAATATGATATATGATATGTCTCCAGCGTATCTATAATTTTTGATTGTTCCATGCTATTATATTACCCCTTTTGGATGTTTATGGGCTTTATTTTACACATTTATATCATTTTTGGGACTAACCTGCTAACCGGAGGCCCAGCCCGTATTGTTGTTTTTTTGCCTATTTCAGTATTTCGAAGAAAAGGAATATCAAACGGAGTCCAAACGGAATGAAACCTTCGGGAGCGTGATTTTTGGAATGAACGTGATCCAGAGGACTTGGAGTGCAAGTCAAGAAGCAGTCGAGGCCTCCACGAGATAAGAGGGCGCCCCCCGCCCCTTATAGGGCACGCCCCCTGTCTTGTGGGCCCCTCGGGCGTCCACCGACGTACTTCTTCCTCCTATATAAGCCTACGTACCCCGAAAACATCCAGGGAGTAGACGAAATACAATTTCCACCACCGTAACCTTCTGTATCCGCGAGATCTCATCTTGGAGCCTTCGCCGGTGCTCCGCCGGAGGGTGAATCGACCATGGAGGGCTTCTACATCAACATCCTTGCCCCTCCGATGAGTTGTGAGTAGTTTACCACAGACCTACGGGTCCATAGTTATTAGCTAGATGGCTTCTTCTCTCATTTTGGATCTCAATACAATGTTCTCCCCCTCTCTTGTGGAGATCTATTCGATGTAAACTCTTTTTGCGGTGTGTTTGTCAAGATCCGATGAATTGTGGATTTATGATCAAGTTTAGCTATGAATAATATTTGAATCTTCTCTGAATTATTTTATGTATGATTGAGTTATCTTTGCAAGTCTCTTCGAATTATCAGTTTGGTTTAGCCTACTAAATTGATCTTTCTTGCCATGGGAGAAGTGCTTAGCTTTGGGTTCAATCTTGTGGTGTCCTTACCAGTGACAGAAAGGGTTGCAAGGCACTTATTGTATTGTTGCCCTCGAGGATAACAAGATGGGGTTTATATCATATTGCTTGAGTTTATCCCTCTACATCATGTCATCTTGCTTAATGCGTTACTCTATTCTTATGAACTTAATACTCTAGATGTAGGCAGGAGTCGGGCGATGTGTGGAGTAATAGTAATAGATGTAGGTAGGAGTCGGTCTACTTGTTGCGGACGTGATGCCTATATACATGATCATGCCTAGATAATCTCATAACTATTCGCTTTTCTATCAATTGCTCGACAGTAATTAGTTCACCCACCGTAATACTTATGCTATCTTGAGAGAAGCCACTAGTGAAACCTATGGCCCCCGGGTCTATCCCTTATCATATTTTCTTCCAATCTACTTTTATTTGCATCTTTACTTTTTGCATCTATATTATAAAATACCAAAAATGTATTTATCTTATCATACTATCTTTATTAGATCTCACTTTAGCAAGTGGTCATGAAGGGATTGACAACCCCTTTATTGCGTTGGTTGCAAGTTCTTTGTTTGTTTGTGTAGGTGCGTGGGACTTTTGAGGAGCCTCCTACTGGATTGATACCTTGGTTCTCAAAAACCGAGGGAAATACTTACGCTACTATTGTTGCATCACCTTCTCCTCTTCGAGGAAAACCAACGCAAGCTCAAGACGTAGAAAGAAGGATTTCTAGCACCGTTGCCGGGGAGGTCTTTGCTTAAGTCAAGACATACCAAGTACCCATCACAAACCCATCTCCCTCGCATATAAATTATTTGCCATTTGCCTCTCGTTTTCCTCTCCCCCACTTCACCCTTGCCGTTTTATTCGCCCTCTCTTTCCCAATCTCCTCCTCTCTTTTTTCGCTTGCCATTTTCTGCTTACTTGTGTGTTGGATTACTTGTTGCCATGGCGCAAGATAATACCAAATTGTGTGATTTCTCGAATACCAATAATAATGATTTCCTTAGTACTCCAATTGCTCCTCTTAATGATGTTGAGTCTTGTGAAATCAATACTGCTTTGCTGAATCTTGTTATGAAAGATCAATTCGCCGGCCTTCCTAGCAAAGATGTCGCTACTCATCTAAACAACTTTTTGATTTGTGTGATATGCAAAAGAAGAAAGATACGGACAATGATATTGTTAAATTGAATTTATTTCCGTTTTCACTTAGAGATCGTGCTAAAGTTTGGTTTTCGTCTTTGCCTAAAAATAGTATTGATTCTTGGAACAAGTGCAAAGATACTTTTATCTCTAAGTATTTTCCTCCTGCTAAGATCATCACTCTTAGGAACAATATTATGAATTTTAAACAACTTGATCATGAGCATGTTGCCCAATCTTGGGAAAGAATGAAATTGATGCTTCGCAATTGCCCTACTCATGGTTTGAATTTATGGATGATCATACAAAATTTTTATGCCGGTCTGAACTTTCCCTCTAGAAATCTCTTAGATTCGGCCGCGGGAGGCACGTTTATGGAAATCACGTTAGGAGATGCTACAAAACTTCTTGATAATATTATGGCTAATTATTCTCAATGGCACACCGAACGATCTTCTAGTAAAAAAGTGCATGCTATAGAAGAAATCAATGTTTTCAGTGGAAAGATGGATGAACTTATGAAATTGTTTGCTACTAAAAATACTCCTCTTGATCCCAATGATATGCCTTTGTCTTCTTTGTTTGAGAATAATAATGAATCTATGCATGTGAATTTTGTTGGTAGGAATAGTTTTGGAAACAATGCTTATAGAGGAAACTTTAATGCTAGACCGTTCCCTAGTAATTCCTCTAATAATTATGGAAATTCCTACAATAATTATTATGGTAGTTTTACTAAGATGCCCTCTGATTTTGAGAATAGTGTGAAAGAATTTATGATTTCTCAAAAGAATTTTAATGCTTTGGTTGAAGAAAAATTGCTCAAAGTTGATGACTTGGCTAAGAACGTTGATAGAGTTTCGCTTGATGTTGATTTTCTTAAACTTAGATCTTCTCCTCATAAGCATGATATCAATGAGTCTCTCAAAGCAATGAGAATTTCCATTGATGAGTGCAAGGAAAGAACCGCTAGATTGCGTGCTAAAAAAGATAGCTTTATAAAAGCGTGTTCTTCTAGTTTCCATGAAAATAATGATGAAGATCTCAAAGTTATTGATGCGTCTCCTATTAGATCTATGTTTTCCAATATTAATTTTTATAATTATGGGACTGATGATGAATCAACTTTGCCTACAGGCGTCCCAAGAATTTGGAGTTTTAGATCTTGATGCTAAATTTGGTAAAAGTGAGATTGGAGAGGTCACAACTTTAAAAAGCATTGAACCCACTATCTCGCATTTCAAGGAATTTGATTATTATAATTGTTCTTTACAAGATTGTATTTCCTTGTTGCAATCCGTTGTTAATTCTCCTCATGCTTATAGTCAAAACAAAGCTTTTACCAAACATATTGTTGATCCCTTGATGCAATCTTATGATGAAAAACTTAATTTGGAAGTTTCTATACCTAGAAAACTTAATGATCAGTGGGAACCTACTATAAAGATTAGAATTAAAGATCATGAGTGTTTTGCTTTGTGTTATTTGGGTGCTAGTGTTTCCACGATTCCGAAAACTTTATGTGATATTCTAGGTTTCCATGATCTTGATGATTGCTCTTTAAATTTGCACCTTGCGGATTCCACCACTAAAAAGCCAATGGGAAGAATCAATGATGTTCTCATTGTTGCAAATATAAATTTGGTGCCTGTGGATTTTATCGTTCTTGATATAGATTGCAATCTTTCTTGCCCTATTATTCTTGGTAGACCTTTCCTTAGAACGATTGGCGCGATTATTGATATGAAGGAAGGGAATATTATATTCCAATTTCCATTAAAGAAAGGCATGGAGCACTTTCCAAGAAATAAAGTCAAATTACCTTATGAATCTATCATGTGGGCTACTTATGAATTTAGTGCCAAGGATGGCACACGTTAGATCTATCTTTGCTTTTATGCCTAGCTAGGGGCGTTAAACGATAGCGCTAGTTGGGAGGCAACCCAATTTTCTTTATGTTTTTTTGGTTTTGCTCCTGTTTACTAATAAATCTTGCATCTACCTTTTGTTTAGATGTGTTTTTTATCTTTTATTTAGTGTTTGTGCCAAGTAGAACCTATAGGATAACCTATGGTGATAGTTGATTTAATTCTGCTGAAAAACAGAAACTTTGCACGCACGAATATAATTTTGTTAAATCACAGGAACTTGCTTTTGCGTTTATTCTTTTTTATGCTGATCAATAAACAAATTTTCCAGGACTTCCTATTTTTGTAGGATTTTTAAAGTTCCAGAAGTTTGCGTTAGTTACAGATTGCTACAGACTGTTCTGTTTTTGACAGATTCTGTTTTTCGTGTGTTGTTTGCTTATTTCGATGCATCTATATCTAGTAAATTAGTTTGTAAACCATAGAGAATTTGGATTACAGCAGGTTTAAAACCAAAATAAATAAGGAATGATTTCATTACAGTACCTTATGTGGTGGTTTTGTTTTTCTTTCACTAACGGAGCTTATAAGATTTCCTGTTGAGTTTTGTGTTGTGAAGTTTTCAAGTTTTGGCTAAAGCTTTTATGGACTATGGAATAAAGGGTGGCAAGAGCCTAAGCTTGGGGATGCCCAAGGCACCCCAAGATATTCAAGTATAGCCAAAAGCCTAAGCTTGGGGATGCCCCGGAAGGATCCCTCTTTAATCTTCGTTCATTGGTAACTTTACTTGGAGCTATATTTTTATTCGCCACATGATATGTGTTTTGCTTGGAGCGTCGTGTATTATATTAGTCTTTGCTTTTTAGTTTACCACAATCATCCTTGATGTAACCACCATTTGGGAGAAGCCCATTTGATTAGAATTTGCTAGAATACTCTATGTGCTTCACTTATATCTTTTGAGCTTGATAGTTTTTGCTCTAGTGCTTCACTTATATCTTTTAGAGCACGCCGGTAACTTAATTTTGAAGAAATTACTAGTCTATCATGCTTCACTTATATATTTTTGAGAGTCTTTTAGAACAGCATGGTATTTGCTATGGTTATAAAATTGGTCCTAGAATGGTAGGCATCCAATTTGGGTATAATAAAAACTATCATAGGAAGTGAATTGGATGCTATGATCAATTTGATACTTGATAATTGTTTTGAGATATGTAGGTAGTGATATTAAAGTCATGCTAGATGGGTGATTATGAATTTAAAGAATAGTTGTGTTGAAGTTAGCAACTCCCGTAGCATGCATGTATGGTTAAAGTTGTGTAACAAATTTGAAACATGAAGTGTACCTGGCTTGTGCATCCTTATGAGTGGCGGTCGGGGACGAGTGATGGTCTTTTCCTACCAATCTATCCCCCTAGGAGCATGCGCGTAGTACTTGATTTTTGATGACTTCTAAATTTTTGCAATAATTATATGAGTTCTTTTGACTAATGTTGAGTCCATGGATTATACGCACTTTTACCTTTCCACCTTTGCTAGCCTCTGATTGCACGTGCATTGCCCTTTCTCACCTTGAGAGTTGGTGCAAACTTCGCTGGTGCATCCAAACCCCGTGATACGATATGCTCTATGACACATAAACCTCCTTATATCTTCCTCAAAACAGCCACCATACCTACCTATTATGGAATATCCATAGCCATTCCGAGATATATTTCCATGCAACTTTCCACCGTTCCGTTCATCATCATGACATACTTTACTTTGGTCATATTGCCATTGCATGATCATGTAGTTGACATCGTATTTGTGGCAAAGCCACCATGCATTATTTTTCATACATGTCACTCTTGATTCATTGCACCATCCTGGTACACCGCCGGAGGCATTCATATAGAGTCATATCTTGTTCTAGTTTCGAGTTGTAATTCATATGTTGTAATCAATAGAAGTGTGATGATCATCATTATTAGAGCATTGCCCAAAGAAAAAAAAAGAAAAAGAAAAAGAAAAAGAAAAGGAAAGGCAAAAAAAAGAAAGGCCCAAAAAAAGAGAAAAAGAAAAGAAAATAAAGGAAAAAAGAAAATAAATAAAAAGGGCAATGCTACTATCTCTTTTTCCACACTTGTGCTTCAAAGTAGCACCTTGTTCTTCATGTAGTGAGTCTCATATATTGTGCTTCAAAGTAGCACCAAGTTTTTCATATAGTGAGTCTCATAAGTTGTCTTTTTCTTACTAGTGGGAATTTTTCATTACAGAACTTGGCTTGTATATTCCTATGATGGGCTTCCTCAAATGCCCTAGGTCTTAGTGAGCAAGAAACTTGGATGCACACCCACTAGTTTTCTTTTGTTGAGCATTCATTTATAGCTCTAGCGCATCCGTTGCATGGAAATCCCTACTCCTCATGTTGACATCAATTGATGGGCATCTCCATAGCCCGTTGATTATCCTCGTCAATGTGAGACTTTCTCCTTTTTTGTCTTCTCCGCACAATCCCCATCATCATATTCTATTCCACCCATAGTGCTATATCCATGGCACACGCTCATGTATTGCGTGAAGGTTGAAAAAGTTTGAGATTATGTAAGTATGAAACTATTTCTTGGCTTGTCATCGGGGGTATAGAAGTTGGCAACATCTTTGTGTGAGGAAAATGAAGCATAGCCTAACTATATGATTTTGTAGGGATGAACTTTCTTTTGCCATGTTATTTTGAGAAGACATGATTACTTTGATTAGTATGCTTGAAGTGTTACTATTTCTTTTATCAATATTAAATTTTATTTTGAATCATTTGGATCTGAACATTCATGCCACAATAAAGAAAATTTCATTATGAATTATGCTTGGTAGCATTCCACATCAAAATTTCTCTTTTTATCATTTACCTACTCGAGGACGAGCAGGAATTAAGCTTGGGGATGCTTGATACGTCTCCAACGTATCTATATTTTTTTATTGTTCCATGCTATTATATTACCTCTTTTGGATGTTTATGGGCTTTATTTTACACATTTATATCATTTTTGGGACTAACCTGCTAACCGGAGGCCCAGCCCGTATTGCTGGTTTTTTTTGCCTATTTCAGTATTTCGAAGAAAAGGAATATCAAACGGAGTCCAAACGGAATGAAACCTTTGGGAGCGTCATTTTTGGAACGAACATGATCCAGAAGACTTGGAGTGCAAGTCAAGAAGCAGCCGAGGCCTCCACGAGATAGGAGGGCGCGCCCCTCCTATACGGCGCGCCCCCCTGTCTTGTGGGTCCCTCGGGCGTCCACCGACGTACCTCTTCCTCCTATATAAGCCTATGTACCCCGAAATCATCCAGGGAGCAGATGAAACACAATTTCCACCACTGTAACCTTCTGTATCCGCGAGATCCCATCTTGGAGCCTTCGCCGGCGCTCCGCCGGTGGGGGAATCGACCACGGAGGGCTTCTACATCAACATCCTTGCCCCTCCGATGAGTTGTGAGTAGTTTACCACAGACCTACGGGTCCATAGTTATTAGCTAGATGGCTTCTTCTCTCTTTTTGGATCTCAATACAATGTGCTCCCCGTCTCTTGTGGAGATCTATTCGATGTAAACTCTTTTTGCGGTGTGTTTGTCGAGATCTGATGAATTGTGGGTTTATGATCAAGTTTATCTATGAATAATATTTGAATCTTCTCTGAATTCTTTTATTTATGATTGAGTTATCTTTGCAAGTCTCTTCAAATTATCAGTTTGGTTTGGCCTACTAGATTGATCTTTCTTGCCATGGGAGAAGTGCTTAGCTTTGGGTTCAATCTTATGTGTCCTTAACCAAGGATGTAAAGGGTTGCAAGGCACGATTGTATTGTTGCCATCGAGGATAACAAGATGGGGTTTATATCATATTGCTTGAGTTTATCCCTCTACATCATGTCATCTTGCTTAATGCGTTACTCTGTTCTTATGAACTTAATACTCTAGATGCAGGCAGGAGTCGGTCGATGTGTGGAGTAATAGTAGTAGATGCAGGCAGGAGTCGGTCTACTTGTTGCGGACGTGATGTCTATATACATGATCATGCCTAGATTATCTCATAACTATTTGCTTTTCTATCAATTGCTCGACAGTAATTTGTTCACCCACCGTAATACTTATGCTATCTTGAGAGAAGCCACTAGTGAAACCTATGGCCCCGGGTCTATCCCTTATCATATTTTCTTCCAATCTACTTTTATTTGCATCTTTACTTTTTGCATCTATATTATAAAATACCAAAAATATATTTATCTTATCATACTATCTTTATTAGATCTCACTTTCGCAAGTGGCCGTGAAGGGATTGACAACCCCTTTATTGCATTGGTTGCGAGTTCTTTGTTTGTTTGTGTAGGTGCGTGGGACTTTTGAGGAGCCTCCTACTGGATTGATACCTTGGTTCTCAAAAACTGAGGGAAATACTTATGCTACTATTGCTGCATCACCCTCTCCTCTTCGAGGAAAACCAACGCAAGCTCAAGACGTACCAATATACGCAACCCATATTACCAAGCGGGAACGGAAGCGTGCACTAAGGGACATCTATGCGATGGATCCATTCGCCCCAAAGTTCAACCCATGGTCCTCTTGTCCGATCACTTTCGATCGCAGGGACCATCCCACCAGTATCCGTCATGGCGGTTCGGCCGCATTGTTCCTCGACCCCATCATCGACAGATTCCATCTCACACAAGTCCTCGTGGACGGTGGCAGCAGCCTGAACCTGCTCTATCAGGATACAGTATGCAAAATGGGCATCGACCCCTCAAGGATCAAGCCCAGAAAAACCACCTTCAAAGGTGTCATACCAGGTGTGGAGGCCTGTTGCACGGGCTCAATCACATTGGAAGTGGTCTTCGGATCTCCGGACAATTTTCGAAGCGAGGAGCAAATCTTTGATATCGTCCCCTTCCGCAGTGGCTATCATGCATTGCTCAGACAAACCGCATTCGCCAGATTCAATGCGGTACCGCATTAGGCATACCTCAAGCTCAAAATGCCAGGACCTCGCGGGGTTCTAACAGTTAATGGAAACACAGAGCGCTCGCTCCGTACGGAGGAGCTGAAGTAGCAAACAGCCAATTCGGCAATAAAGAACCCGGACACCGTCAAGCGAGTCCAGAGTACCCCGCAACAGGATTGTCCGGCACGTCCAGAGCTTGACTAGCAATTCGGCCTCTGTCCTAGTCCCAGTCAATCAGCGAAATTTGTGCCTCGCGTACATAACTACGCACTTAAAATATCATGGGCATTGGCGGAGCCACGGCTATGACACAATCCACAATGCGGTTCGACCGCCCCAGGACCCACGCATCTTTACACCTTTTTTCTTTCAGGTCCCTATCTTCGGGAGGCTCTTCCGATAGACCGACTATCGGACCCATAGCGGGACGGACACACCAAGAAGACAAGAAGCTTTGGCGTACGAGGGAATCCTCAGGTGGTCTCTGATAACGATCGTTATACCTGTTTCACATACCCGCACACAGCTTGCTCCTGTTCAGGATGCGTCAAACAGTCCTATTTTGCTTATCTCAATACTTGTATACGTATGCTTTGACGTATTATTTGAATAACAAGGGAAAATAAGGTACAACATCAGCTTACTATTACATTTTTTTACCCCTTTCCTTTACTACTTATTTATTGCACCCGTGCATTTTGCTACGTCTAGTTCGCCAGGGGCTTCTGTGTACCCCATAACATGGCAAGAAAAGTCCGAACACTTTTGACAGTGCGGCACCCCGAACTTATAACATTTTATGCATCAGCTCCGAATCATGTCTTGGGTCAATAGTTGGGTTTGCCCGGCTCCTATGTTTTGGTACCTTACGTTCCGCTATATCGGCTAAGGTAGCATAGGGAGAACTACTGCGATTGTGTCCCGGTTCTTCCGGATGAGCACCTCAGTAGAGAAAGCCAAAAACTGACTGTCATGATGAGGTGAGAGCTGGTCGATGTTCGAGAGGTCTGAAATCCTTAAAGATTTTTTCCGCTTCGGGCGAGAATTCGGCCTTGTCCGATTTAGGCGTATATAGCGCCCCAAGTTCGTCCTTCCAAATACTAGGGGCTTTGCCAACATTTAAAATTGTAGACTTCTATGGCCAAGTGAGAGTGATAAAGCTGTATAGTCCGATTGCCTTGTTCGCTGCGCTAAACACCTCCTTAAAAGGACCAAAAATTTGGATAAAGAGTGTTTATATTTATCTCGAACACCCAAGTACTAGTTACGTGGGGGCAGAAGCCGACGACTGGCCAACTCTCAAGATTTTATAAACGGCCGCACAGAAGGTAATATTTTAAATTAACAAGCGCCATATAGCGCACATGAACTCATTTTCATATTACAGGATGACATGAGTACATTCATTCAAATATTACATCCTTAGCACATTCATCCGCCACAAGGCGGGCACACTTAATGACATTGCCATAGTATAGTTCGGGGTGGCGATGCTCCTTGCCCTTCGGCGGCCCCTCTGTCACCAGCTTCTCGGCATCCATCTTCTCCTAGTGCCCTTTGCACGGGCCAAGGCCATGCGTGCACCTTCAATGCAGACGGACCGCTTAATGACTTCAAGCCGTGGACAGGCATTTACCATCCGCTTGGCAAGGCCGAAGTAGCAGCCGGGCAGGGGCTCGCCAGGCCATAGCCGGAGTATGAGGTCCTTCATGGCCAGTTCGGCAGCCTTGTGAAGTTCGACTAGTTGCTTCAGCTGGTCCATCAAGGGCAGCGGATGGTCAGCCCCAATATACTGGGACCAAAACAGCTTACCCGTCGAGCTCCCTTCCTCAGCTCGGTAGAACTCTGCGGCATCAAAGATGCTGTGCGGCAGATCTGTGAATGCTCCTGGAGAACTTCGAATTCGGGTAAATAAAAGGAAAGTCTCCTTCACACGCCTGCTTTGCATAATGAATGCCTTACCCGCCGCTATTTTCTTGGCCACCTCAATCTCCTGGAGGGCCTTCTGGGCTTCGACCTTGGCGTAGCGTGCTCTGGAGGGCCTTCGCAAGATCCGACTCTTGCGTCTTGGAGTCACGCTCCAAGGACTCGAATTTTTTGACGAAATCCTGGAGCTCTTGCTGGACCTCATCAACCCGAGCCTCTTGTTTTTCATGCTTGGTGCGCTCCTTGGCCACTTTGTCTTCGGCCTCGGACAACGCCTTCTTAAGGGTCGCCACTTCGGTCGTGGCCCCTGTTATATACATGATGCTTCTATTAGCGTCAAAATTTTTTCCTTTACATGACATTTAGACGGGGTATCACTTACCTTTGTTCTCCTCGAGCTGCCTCTTCATGAGGCTGAGCTCTTCCTCGGCCCGCCCTAGGTCCCGCTTCAGTCCGGAGACCTCCGCAGTATGGGCGGCAGCGGTCAGCAGCAACACCTGCTTATTCACATAGACATAATATGATTAGACTCATGTGGAGGTTATTTGATCCTCTGTTCGGCCTTTCTTTCCGAACACGAAACAGAGCATCAGGGGCTACTATCTATACTGGGATATTTTCTCATAATTTAATTACTTACCTCAAAGCCTGTTAGGAGGCTGGCGCAGGTTTCGGTCAATCCTCTTTTGGCGGACTGAACCTTCGTAATCACCGTACTCATAAGAGTACGGTGTTCTTCATCAATAGAAGCGCCTTGAAGCGTTTCCAGAAAGTTGTCTGATACCTCTGGATGGACAGAGATCATCGGCACAGGCAGCTCGCCCCCCTTAGCGAGGGGCTGCCTGCCTGAAATCGGAACCACGAGAGGATCCGGCGCAGTATCCGGCTGGGGGCCAAGCTTGCTGTGCCTCCCCCCATCAGAATCCATGGGGAATCTCCCCCCCCACATGTGCCCGACATCGGGGGTTTCGCCTTGAGGCGCCTCCAGGACTATCTCCCCCTGGCCCGGTATCCTCTGAGACAACACTTTGGTGTCGTCCATGGGCCGGGGGATGGAGGCCGTTGGGAGCGAATCGTTGTTCATCGCTGACGAGCTCAAAGACCCATCCGAGGAGGATAGGTCGATGCGAGCTTTGGACGGACTGCACGAACATATTTTAACATGATAAGAAGCCATAAGGCTAAACATGCCAAAAGCATTATGGTATCCGGATACTTACGACTTCGCCAGGGGCTTGTCCCTGGGCAGTCACTCCACGACGCTATAGGCGGCAGTCGTGGAGTGGTCCGGAGGGAGGGTCCTTCCCTTCTTGGACCCTTCGGCCTCCCCGGATGGGGCGGCCTTCCTTTTCTTCTCCCCCTTGGTTTGGGGGGAGGGTTTTCCTCTTCCTCCTCCTCGTTTTCATTGGAGGACTGCGCCTCGGTGTCTTCGGACGATGAGTCTGACACCACCTTGCGCCGGAGACTTTTTCTGGTCCCCGTGGCTTTCTTCTTGTCCTTCTTCTCCGGCACCTCATAGCGCGCCGGAAACAGCATTTCCGTTAGGAGAGCCGTTACTATGTCTTCGGGTAGTGGAGCTGGGCAGTCGATCCGCTTCGCTGTCGCCACCCAGTCCTGTTAAGATTGGTGGGAAGGCTTAAATTCCTTTCACGAATATATTAGGGTAAGGAGCATCTTGTAAAACATAGAGAACTTACCGGATTGGCGGGGCACTTTGCGCTGAGCCCGCGATCTTCGGTAACGGGAGGAGGTACCTCTGCGGCCTTGAACAGCACCTTCCAAACGTCCTTGTGCATCGTGTCGAAGAGCTCTCGCAGCGTCCGGTGTTCGGCCGGGTCGAACTCCCACATATTAAATGCCCGTCTTTGACACGGGAGGATCCGGCGGAAGAGCATGACCTGGACCATGTTGACAAGCTTGATTTTCTTTCTTATCATATTCTTGACGCGGTTCTAGAGTCCGGTCAGCTCCGTTGGCTCACCGCAGGCTATACCCTTCCTTTTCTAGGAGGTAAGCCGCATGGCGATGCCAAATCGAAATTCGGGGGCCGCCGCCCAGTTGGAGTCGCGCGGCTCGGTGATGTAGAACCACCCCGATTGCCACCCCTTCACGATCTCCACATAGGAGCCTTCGAGCCAGGTGACGTTGGGCATCTTGCCCACAATGGCGCCTCCGCACTCCGCTTGCTAGCCGACCACTATCTTAGGCTTCACGTTGAACATCTTCAGCCACAGGCCGAAGTGGGGCTTGATGCGGAGGAAAGCCTCGCACACGACGATAAACACCGAGATGTTGATGATGAAGTTGGGGGCTAGATCGTGGAAATCCAGCCCATAATCAAACATGATCCCACGGACAAATGGGTGGAGGGGAAATCCCAGTCCGCGAACAAAGTGGGCGAGAAACACAACCCTCTCGTGGGGTTCCGGAGTAGGGATGATCTGCCCTTCGTCCAGGAGCCGGTGCATGATGTCTGCGGCTAAGTATCCGGCCTCCCGGAGCTTCGTGATGTCCTCCTCCGTAACGGAGGAGGCCATCCACTTGCCTCCCGCTCCGGACATGTCTGGAATGGCTTTACGGAGAAGGTGAGAACTTGGGCGCTGGAGCTCGAGAGTGCGGAATGGATGAGCGAAGGAGGAAGAAAGGCGTGGGTGAAAAAGGGGAATCCCTATCTCTTTATAAAGGCGGTAGAAACTGTGCGCCTCCCCACTTGCCCATTAAAATCGCTTATTCCCCAAGCGCCATGATTGATGGCGCGGTTGGGTTACCCACACCCGTATTGATGAGAATCCCGCGATAAGGGGACACGATCTCTGCTTCAACAAGACGTGTCAAGGAAACCGCCTCGCAATATGTGCAGTAGTTGGTTGTGAAAAACGGTTCGAATAATGACTGGGCCGTGGCGTGATGTCACGCTACGAAAAGTTGTCAGCAGATTAGATTTGTGGAATATTGTACTCTCTACGGTGGTACGTGGAATTTGTTTTGCAGAGCCGGACACGTCTCTCGTGTTCAAAATCTTCTATGGAGTATTCGGAGAAGGAACCCGCCTTGCAATGCCGAACACAATCAAAGCGCCGGACTCATCGTCATTGAAGCCTGGTTCAGGGGCTACTGAGGGAGTCCGGGATTAAGGGGTCCTCGGACAGCCGGACTATATACTTTGGCCGGACTGTTGGACTATGAAGATACAAGATTGGCAATTCGGATATGTAGATCTCCTTCTCTGTAACCGACTCTGTGTAACCCTAGCACCCTCCGGTGTCTATATAAATCGGAGGGTTTAGTCCGTAGGACAAGAACAATCATAATCATAGGCTAGCTTTTAGGGTTTAGCCTCTACGATCTCGTGGTAGATCAACTATTGTAATACTCATATCATCAAGATCAATCAAGCAGGAAGTAGGGTATTACCTCCATCAAAAGGGCCCGAACCTGGGTAAACATCGTGTCCCTTGCCTCCTGTTACCATTAGCCTTAGACGCACAGTTCGGGACCCCCTACCTGAGATCCGCTGGTTTTGACACCGACAACGGCCGTGGACAAGGCAGAAGCAGACTTCCAGGTGCGCGTTGCTCAAATGCAGACCTGGTTCGTCGAGGCCCGGCAGGATCTGAAGGCTGCCTATGTTGGATTTCGAGTTCCGCAAACCCGTGATAGGTTCGAACTCTAGGGTGCGTGCGGAGATCTCAACCTACCAGCCTGCCTACTCGCAATCCTCTAAGCCTAGCGCGTCAAGCTCAAAGGGACAAAGAGACACAGCAGTTTATCCTGGTTCGGGCCACCTTGCGGTGTAATACCCTACTCCAGCGTTTTGGTGGATTGCCTAGAGGGGCTAAGGATGAACTAGTACAGTGGATGAACTAGCCTCAAGAGGTGAGGCGCTCTTGAGCTAGAGAGAGCTGGTGAGGTCGTCGGGTGAGAGTGGATCTGACCCCCCTTATGGTGGTGGCTAAGTCCTATTTATAGTGGCATTGGTCCTCTTCCCAATTGTTGGCGGGAAGGGATCCCACAACGGCCGGATTTGAAGGGGGACAGGAAGTACATCCTATCCTGACTAAAGTGGTCTTCGCCTGCGAAAAGCCTCTGGTCGTGACGCTACGTGGGCTCTGTGATGACCTCCGTCCTGCCGTCCTGGCGGTCTTGGTCTAGTTGCACCAAAATGGAAACCTTTGGCTATTTCCTCGGGACTCCGCGCCTGCTACTTGCCTCCTTTGCACCAAAGAGGAAACTGGTACTTTGTGCACGCTGGCGCCCACCTGGCCTTGGTCATCATGGCTCACGTCAGCTGAGCCTCGTGAGGTGCGCCTTGCATAGAACTCTCTGCCCCTCAGGAGCCAGCCTGAGGAGGCCGATCCCATTGAGGTCTTTGCGTCGTCTGCCTCGCGAGGCTTGGCCCCTCGCTAGGGTCTTGAGTTGTCGATGCTAAAGTTAGGCCATACTAGGCCATCGATGGAGCCACGGAGTGGGCTGTAGGCAGGCAAGTCTGGCGACCCGTGTATCCAGAACGCCAATAGTAGCCCCCGGGCCCAAAGGCGCGCTTGGTCTTGGCTTCTAGGCGAAGCCAAAGAGCAAGTGTGGAGCACCGTGGGCCCTAACCACCGACGGCCTTGAACGACGCGTGGTGATTGATGGGACGTGGGCGTCTCCACTTCCCCATGCTGCCTCGGCAACCGTTTCCATCTAACAAAAGGGGTTGCCACCTGCCGCTGAGCCTTCATTTCCTTTCCTTCGTCTTTCTCTAGATCCCCTTCTCCCACGCACAAGAAATCTTCCAGATCTGTCGGTCCTCCCCACTAAGCTTCTGTCGATGGACGCCGAGAAGGCCAAGGCTCCTGCCCCGGCTGTCGGCCCCGCCTGGTTCGAGCCAGCGCTGATCACACCCTCCGTCGTCGAGGAGAAGCTCTAGACTGCGCTTCTCCTAATGGCGGGCGATGATAGCGAATGGGGGAAGACAGCGCTCTGGGTCGCCTTCGTCGTGCCGGAGCCCGCGAACAGTACCTTTTATCCTTTCTTCCTGCATAGTGTCTACTCGGGGCAGATTCCTCCCTTCTCCTGCTTCTTCTATGCCCTTCTCCACCATTACGGTCTCCACACGCTCCACATCGAGCACAACTCTGTCCTCCTATTGTCCATCTTTGCCTTCTACTGGGAGGCGTTCATGGGAGTGATGCCCTCCATCGCCATGCTCCACCACTTCGTCTACCTCCGCTTAACTAGCCACCAGCCTGTAGGGTGTGTTGGCTTCATCGCGGCCTGTGGCGGCAATGCAATCTCCCGCACCAGGAAGACGGTAGAGGACGTCCGGAACAAGTGGGTCCTTATGGATGCCAAGTGCTCCCATGACCAGCTGGAGCTGCCGACCGAGCTCCCGGCCTCCGAGAAGGGGTGGTTTTCCGAGAAGATCACCGACCCCCAGCTGAGGCCGTTGATGAGGAAGATGAAAGTGCATTATATCGACTAGAGGGGGGGTGAATAGGCGATTTTTATGAATTCTTCACTGAGGAATTTGCCGGTGAGGAAATTCCTTAGCGAAGAAATACTTGCAGCGGAATAAGTACTCAAAAGTAAGCATAACAGATTACAAGCATTGTCATCATGATGAAATGAAGACAATCACAGAGTACAGAAAGCATAATCACAGGATAACACAAGATGAAGACAAACAGACTGAAGAAATTGAACTGAGGAAATTGAGAAAGTCTTCAGTCAAAGTCTTCAAACACAGATATGAACAAACGCTCAACACAATAATGAGGAAATGAAAGGGTTGAGGAAATAGAACCAGTTAGGTTGGTGAAGACAATGATTTGGTAGACCAGTTCCAACTACTGCCTCAGTTGTACGTCTGGTTGGAGCGGCTGAGTATTTAAACTCGAGGACACACAGTCCGGACACCCATCCACCGAAAGCACGCAGCTCAGACACCAAGTCCTCACCGATTCTCCTTGAACTAAGGTCACGCAGACTCGTCCAATCACTCATGGTAAGTCTTCAGCGACTTCCAAACCTTCACATACTTGGTCACTCGGTGATCCACAATTCCTCTTGGATGCTCTAGACCTTGACGCCTAACCGTCTGGAAGAAGCACAGTCTTCAAAGGTAAAAGCGCCGGATCCACGCAGGATCAATTTCTTGATGATGCTCAATCACTTTGGGTTTGTAGGGTTTGGTTTTGGGTTTTCCTCACTTGATGATTTTCGCCAAAGTCCTCAGAGGATGGGTTGCTCTCAAATGACAAGTGTCAAGTTCTCTCGAGCAGCCAACCAACTAGTGGTTGTAGGGGCGGCTATTTATAGCCTAGGGAGCAACCCGACATGATAAGACATAAATGCCCTTCAATGATATGACCGTTAGGTGGATAAGATATTTGGGACAGCCAAGACAAGATCAAGAACGGTCGGAAATTTGAACATCAAATTCCTCGTGGCTATCATGTTCCTCATCGTAGGCAATTCAGATTGGCGAATTTTAACTCCTCGGTCGAATAAATTCTCAACGACTGTAAGAACTTCGTCTCTCACATCAAGAAATTGACTGAACTGTATGAGATTTCCAAAGGCTTCACTCAAGGGATTGGTAGATGTAGGATTTTGAGTTGAGCATCAAATGGAAATTTTTCCTTAGTATTTCCTCGACCCCCTTTAACAAGACGTGTTTCCTATGACTCAAGAAAGAGAAACTGAAACTACGAAAACAAAAGTCTTCACGCTTCATGTTCCTCAAATGAATACCAAGTCTTCAAGGTCACACCAATTTCTTCACTTTCAAAGTCTTGAGAAGTCTTCGTAATATCAAAGTCTTCATTGAAGAACTTCATTTTAGGGTCGACTTTCTCTGTAAATATCAAACTCCTCATAGACTTATAGACCTGTGTACACTCACAAGCGCATTAGTTACTTAACCTATAAGTCTTCAATACACCAAAATCACTAAGGGCACTAGATGCACTTACAATCTCCCCTTTTGGTGATTGATGACAATATAGGTTAAGTTTTCAACGGGGATAAACATATGAAGTGTAAATACTGATAATGAGGAATTTGATTGCAAGATATAGAAGAACTCCCCCTGAAGATGTGCATAGTGAGGAATTTGCTTTTGAGGCAATGCACATTTGAAGAATGGAATCATGGAGATCTCCCCCTATATCTTGTAATTCATACACGCATTTAACATATAGTATGAAGAATTTGAAATGCATGATGAAATATGGTGCTTGATGTTATGCAACGTAACGAACCAAGAGTATCAGAGCCCAAAGGCCAAATTGATTTGCTATGAAGATTTTCAAAGAGCTCACGAGAATCAGAGCATAACAACTGTAATCAGAGCATAGAGCAAGAGCATAATGCATCAAAAGTATCAAAGCACCATCGGGTTTAAGATTACAACTCGATCCAATAAAAGGTTTCGGAAGAACGAGAGTTGTAACTTAATAAAATACTGTATATAGACAAAAACTAGACCCGCTTGAAGACTAACTCAAATTTCTCCCCCTTTGTCATCAAATGACCAAAAGGATCGGCGAGGACTAACGCCTTGAAGAATTTCAAGTTGAAGACGGAGCGCCAAAGATTGTTGGGGTCGGTTGTGAAGTAGGACCAGCAGCAGTGTCTTCCAAATCTTCATTTTCATCGTTGTCGCGAGATGAAGAATAGGAGCTGGCCACCAAGGAAGGAACTTTGACCTTCTTGAATTTCTTGGAGGAGGTGCGCATCAGTCAAATTCTTCCTTGAGTCCCATTGAAGTCAGTTCTTCTTCACTATAGACATGTGAAAGAACAGCCCAGTGCGCTTGAAGGTTTCATGAAGGTAGTAGTGGTTTTTCTTCACCGCATTGTGAGTTGAGGTCATGTTGTAAAGAAGAGTACCAAACCGACGATTGACCCACTTATGATTGCGATCAACCTTCCGATGAAGACCGAGGAGTAATTCACGATCATCATCACCACAGGTGCGAGAGCTTGAGCACTTTGCTTGACTGAGGTATTTGCTGCTGAGTCATGTGTGGCAGAGTCATCATTGGTGGAGTAGGATGATGCTTTGCGAAACTGTCCATCCAATGGACGAATGCCCTCATCTATCACAGCAGTAGCCTTGCCCTTGTCATCAGCTGAGGTAATTGTCCGTTTGAGGACTTCAATCGGGGGCAAGTAGCTGCAGTGGTTCAAAGTATCAGCCTTGTAATTGAGTGAAGACCTTGACCTGATGAGTCTCATAATCCAAGGCGCATAAGGCTTCAGCTCAAAAGGTGACATGGCAATGTTAGCCAGAGTCCTCATGAAGAAATCATGGAAGTTGACGGGAACGCCATGGATGATGTTGAAAAGCATATTCTTCATGATGCCAACGACTTCTTCATCGTTCGAGTCGTGGCCTTTGATAGGACTCATAGTCTTCGTCAGAATTCGATAGACTGTCCGAGGCACATATAATAATTCCTTGACGAGGAATTTGGTTCTTGGTGCCTGCCTTGGCTTCAAAGGCTTCATCAGCACTTGCATATAGTGATTTGAAAGTTCTTTTTCCTCGTAGATACGACGTGCACCATCAAGCGGAGGACTGAGTGGTAGGGCACGAAGCAATTCAGTTGCTGGTGCCTTGTAGTGGGTATTTTTAGTCATCCAATCTAAGACCCATGAGTTCACGTCTTGGCGTCTCCGTGATGTGCAGGTTGCATAAAACTCAAGAATTAGCTCTTCATTCCAGTCACAAATATCAGTGCAGAAGTTTAGAAGTCCTGCGTCGTGAAGAACACCGAGGATCGGCTCAAAGTTCGGCAGCGACTCCATATCCACATGAGGAATATGAGCATGATCGAAGATTTTGTCCTTGTTGAAAAGCACTGAGGAATAGAAGTTGGCTTGGCTAGCAGTCCAGAAGCGCCTCTTCCTAATTCGAGCAGAATCATAGGGATTATATTTAGTGAAGAACACATGCTCGGCAAAGAAATCTTCAGCCTTGAACTTTTGTTTGGTTGAGAACGGATTCTTTTGCTTGGGCAGAGGGGTGTCGATGAGTTGCATCACCACCTCAGAATCGTAAGTTCAGGTTCTTCACCGAGGAATTTCTTGTTCCTCAACAAAAGTACCGAGGATTAGCAAAGAAGAAGTAGCTTCATCAAGACTAGCGGCTGGAATTTCTTCATGCACGTAACCGGTGGGTTGATTTTCTTCAGAGTCCATTTGGACTGTTTGTGCAGGGGAGTGAGGAACTTGTTGGAGCGGGGTGAAGAGAGGAGTATTGGGATGCTGACTTTCCCAAAAGTCATCATTTATCACTAGAGTGGTGCATCCAATTTCTTCATCAATTTTCTCTGACGAAGCAGCAGATTGATGTTCTTCATCAGATCCGATTGGGATCTCATAGTCTTCTCCAAAAGGAACAACTTCCTTTGATGGTATGGAGGAAATTGGAACAACATCAATTGGGTTTTCAAATGAGCTGGTCATTGGCTTCATTTTCTTCAAGATCAAGAATCGACGCGAATTGATGCTTTCCTTTTCTTCAAAGAGCTCGCTCAGAGCCTTGGTTTTCTTCACATCGAAGCGGATGGAAGAATTGGAGTTGGAGTTGGCGCAGGAGGAGCCGAGGAATTTGGTGTAGTTTCTTCAGAGCAATCGATGCAGTTCCCTGTCTTGAGCAATTTCTTCAGCGCACCACTAGTGGGTGCCCTGCAGTTTCTTCAATGGCTGGGATGGGATCATCAGCCCTGGAATTAGCATTTTCTTCAGCAGGCTGAACGTCATCAGCGGTGCTAGCATTTTCTTCAGTAGGCTGAGCTGAGGCTTCAGCCTGAGGAATTTCATGTTGCATTGGGGCAGCAACACTTAGAATTTCTTCACAAAGTTGATTTAATCTGGTCTTGGCTCCTTGCCAATCAGCATAGTAAGAATCAAGTTTTGCTGAGGTCTTGAATTTCAGTTTGGACTTGGAGAAGCTCCTTAGGTGTCATCTTGACAAAGTTTTTCTTCAGGAACTTCTCCTTCCTATATTGAGCCTTTTTGATTTCCCTCGCCTTCTCAAACTTCCATTTTCTTCAGCGATGAAGTGAGTCACGCATGACTTTGACCAGTGTCGATGAAGATCAGCAGAGGGGTATTGGGATCATTGTGCCGTAGATCAATAAAGTCGAGGACTTTCTTCGGATCCAATAGTAGTGGCACAGATGTACCTTTGGCTCTAGCGGCCCTTACTTGACGGTCTCTGATGATTTCCGCGAGTTCTTCATCAGATGCCTCATCGTCAGATGGTACATGAAATACAACTAGTTTCTTCCTTGGGCTAGGACGAGGACCTCGTCCAGCTGTTGCTTTGGTCTTCAGCTGAGCCGGGCCAGATGAAGAAATGGGAGCAGCTGAGGAACTTGCAGAGATGCCTGAGGCAATTGAAAAACCAGTGGTCCTTTGACAAGTAGCCAGGTGCACAGGAACTGAAGGTTTTGACGGAGCTATTGAGGACTTTGGTGGAACGGCAGCAGTGTGAGGAAATTGCTTGGAAGGTGCTGCTGAGGAACTTGGCCGTGAGGGCGCAGATGATGAAGCACTTGGCTTATGAGCAGGCTTCTTTAGCATTGATTTCCTCGGTTTGACCGAGACCTCATGGCGATAGCAGCAGAATCCTCATTGAATTTCTTCTTTGCTTCCTTTGCTTGCTTTGCCAATTTTGCTTGACGCTTAGCCCATTCATCGTGAAAGTCCTCACCTCGCTTGATGCTTGTGGGATCAGCTACTTGGCCAGTGCCAAAGGAGCTCTTGGGCATGGAGGATTTAAAGCTTAATTTCTTCATGTACTTAGGAGTTACATATCTGTATTCCTTCCATTCCGTGCCCATCTCCGCTCAATCTTCCGAATACGCACCTTGCGCTGATTTTTGCTTTCTTCATCCGTGTGCAGTGAGTCAGCATATATTTCCTCGTGGATTTCAAACGCTGTCATAACCTCAGGTTTCTTTCCTCCTTCTGCGGCTTCTTACCGCTCGCCATTTTCTTGCTTGAGGAAATTGAACAATTGAGTTCTCTCAAGAAGTGTGCAGTTTTCTTCGAGGAACGCTGCAAATGAGTTAAGTTGATGAGAACCTAGGGATTCAGCAAAGGACATTTGTACCTGTGAACAGAGTATAGGTGCGAGGAATTTGGAGAGGTCATATGCGTTCTCGAAGGTTTTTCAAAAGAACAAGTTTTGAGGATTTTGACCAGATGAGTTTTGAAGAATTTCACTAAGCGCTTTTTGTCTTAGGTTCCAGAGTTGTATAGATCGAGGATCCACACAATTGAGGAATCTTGAAGAAAATCATTGCTTAGAGAAACGAATCAAGAGATTTGAGGTGTTCATATGTGAAGAATTTGAAGAATAAACACCTTTGAAGAATTTGAAGAAGATTTGAGAATCAAAGCGAGTAATAAAAGTAACTTTTAATTTACTCAAGTGAAGAACACGACGAACTGAGAAGAACAGTTGGGAAGTTCGTCTGCTCAGATCTTCCACGCCCTAACTTGGCAGAGGAAATCAGCTACGGCGACGGCGGAGTGAAGATTTCCGGTCGGCGCGAGTATCGCCGGCGAAGAGGTCAAGGCGGTGAAGCTTTTCCTCACCGGCTGACGATGGAGTAAGCGGCGGCGCTTAGGGTTTTGAGGAGCTCGAGCGGAGAGAGAGGTCGAGCAAAGTAAAAGAGTGAGGAAGGGAGAGGGTATTTATAGACACGGTGAAAAACGGATCGCCCAAGATTTAGGACTAACATGCCCTCGACCGCTTCCTTCTCACGACATGTGTCACCCACGATGTGTAGTGGAGATCGTGTACGATCGTGGGTGAATAAAGTAATGCATCGTGGGATGCGGAACGGTTTGAGCGGTAAAATGAAGGTTTGAATAAGATTCGTTTTAAAGTTTCGCTGTAATTTCTTCACCTGTCAAGGACACGATGAAGATTTTGAACGAGTTTCAAAGTAGAACGCACATGAAGAATTTGTGAATAGATTGGGTTGAGTATAGCATAGAGGGGAAAGGGTCCGATCACATTCACTTAGCAGAGAAAACGACTTGAAGAAATAGCCATAAGTGAATGCTGTAGAGGACATAAACCCATATATATATATAGCCAATGAAGAAAGACGACGGAAACCGTGAAGATTTTGAAAAGTTGAAGAATTTGAAAACCGAAGAATTTCAAAAACTGAGGAAAAACTCAAATTGAAGATTTTCAACTTTGGTGGTGGCGTGACCCATCAGATAAGAATGATGATTTCAGACACCGCGCATAATTGTCGAGGGTTCTCGAGAATCAAATTCTTCATTAATTTCTTCACACTTAGAGTGTTATTCTTCATTGATTGAAGAAAACGTTTCTTCATGTGTTGCACATCTAAGTCATCAATTTTGCATAAGTGTTAGGATGTGTGTCCTTTTCAAAGAACATTCAAGATTCTAAGATATTTAGCTCACACCGCAACTTGCTAAATCTCTTCTCATCCAAGGGCTTAGTGAAGATATCAGCTAGCTGTTCTTCGCCTTCACGTGCTCGATGGAGATGTCGCCTTCAACACATGATCACGAAGAAAATGATGACGAATTTGAATGTGCTTTGTCTTCGAAAGTGCTGAACTGGTTGTGAGCAATCTTGATGGCACTCTCATTGTCACAAGAGAGAGGCACATTCTTCACGTTGATGCCGTAGTCCTTGAGGGTTTGCTTCATCCATAGTAATTGAGCACAACACGAGCCAGCAGCAATGTATTCAGCTTCCGCATGGATAGTGATACAGTTCTGCTTTCTTCGAGGACCAATGCACCAAAGATCGTCCGAGGAAATGACAAGTACCAGATGTTGACTTGCGGTCCACACGATCACCAAAGATAGTCGAGTCGAATATCCAATGAGATCAAAAGTAGAGCCCTTGGGGTACCATAATCCTAGTGTTGGTGTGTGAGCTAGATATCAAGAATATGCTTCACAGCCTTATGGTGTGATTCCTTGGTGTAGCTTGAAATCGGCACACATGCAAACACTAAGCATTATATCTGGCCTAGATGCACATAAGTACAATAAAGAACCAATCATGGAGCGGTATACCTTGTGATCAAGTCAATACCATTTTCATCAAGGCATAGATGGCCATTTGTGGGCATAGGAATTTTGACACCTTTGCAATCTTGCATGCCGAATTTCTTCAGACATCTTTGAGGTATTTCTCCCGAGATATGAATATGCCATTGTGTTGTTGATTAATTTGAAGACCTAAGAAGAATTTCAACTCTCCCATCATAGACATTTGATATTCTTCACTCATCATATAGGCAAATTCATCACTATAACGTTGGTCAGTACAGCCAAAGATAATATCATCAACATATATTTGGCACACAAAAAGTTCACCATCATAAGATTTAGTAAAGAGAGTAGGGTCGAGTGAACCGGTGTGAAGCCATTCTTCACAAAGAATTCCTTCAATGTATCATACCACGCCGAGGGGCTTGCTTGAGGCCATAGAGGGCCTTATTGAGTCTCAAGACTTTGTCGATTCTTTGGATCTTCAAAACCCGGGGTTGAGCAACATATACTTCTTCCTCAAGCTTACCATTGAGGAATGCACTTTTCACATCCATTTGATATAAAGTGATATTGTGATGGTTAGCATAGGCGTAGTAATATGCTAATAGACTCAAGTCTAGCAACAGTGCAAAAGTTTCATCGAAATCAATTCCTTCAACCTGCGTGTAGCCTTGAGCTACTAGTCGTGCTTTATTCCTCACCACAAGACCATTTTCATCTTGCTTGTTGCGATAGATCCACTTTGTGCCAATGATATTATGCTTGCGAGGATCTGGACGCTTGACCAGTTCCTGACATTGTTGAGCTCGAATCGATGTAATTCTTCTTGCATGGCCTGAATCCACTCCGCCCGTAAATGCTTCATCTACCTTAGTGGGCTCTGTGATAGAGACAAAAGCATAGTGCCCACAAAAGTTAGATAAATGTGAAGCTTTTGAGCGTGTGAGAGGACTCCGCGCTTTAATGTCATCGATGATCTTCTCCACTTGCACTTCTTTTGCAACGCGAGGATGAGCTGGTTGTCGCCGAGGAATTTGATCATTTTCCTCAGCACCATTTTCTTCAAAGATTATCTTCAGTGCATCACTCGACGTTCTTCACAGATAGGAATGAATTCTTCAGCAGTTTCTTCAAGAGGAATGACATCCTCAGTTGCCTTTGAACCTGATAGAATCCTCAAAGTGCTGGTTCGCCTAACACAGAAGGTAGGTGCTCTCTTTGCAGCCATTAGTTTCATCGAACCGCACATCTACAGTGTCAACAATCTTGTGAAGTGCGATGTTGAAGACTCAGAGGTGTGCGAGTCCTTTCCGTAACCAAGCATAAAACCTTCATGTGCTTTCGTGCAAATTTAGAGTTGTGGTGAGGATCTCTAATCCAGCATTTAGCAATCAAGACTTTGAAATAACTTACATTGGGTTTCTTGTCGTGAGGAGTTCATAGGCAGTCTTTTGAAGAATTTGTGAAGATATACTGTTGATGATGTGGCACGCAGTGTCAATTGCTTCAATCCGAAACGACTAGGCGCTTTGTATTCATCAAGCATAGTGCAGCCATCTCAACAAGAGTTCTGTTTTTGCGCCCACGACGCCATTTTGCCGAGGAGTATAGGAGCAGATAACTCATGAGTAATACCAAGTTCATCAAGATAGTCATCAAGACCGAATTTTGAACTCAGTTCCATTGTCACTCCCGATGTGCTTGATCTTCACACCAAAGTTAGTTGAAGCCTCGAGGAAAATCGCTTGAAGATTTCCTGCACTTGATTTTTGTAAGTAACAATGTGTACCCATGTGTAACGAGAGTAATCATCAACAATAACAAAGCCATATAGTGATGCTTCATTAACGACAGTTGAATAATGATTGGGACCAAAGAGGTCCATGTGAAGCAATTCAAGGGACGAGTAGTGGTCATGATAGTCTTCACTGGATGCTTGGCCTTGGTCATTTTTCCAGCTTCACAGTTCCGCATAAGTGATCCTTGAGGAATTTGACATTCTCAATGCCAATGACATGCTTCTTCTTCGCAAGCGTGCAGTAAATTCCTCATGCTGCGTGACTAAGTCGTCGATGCCATAGCCAGCCTTCAAGCTTTTGCAAGTAGGCACACGGCTGGTTGTGGTCCTGTAGAGAAGTCAACAATATACAAGTCTCCTCTCCTAAAGCCTTCAAGACTTTGGAATTGTCAGCTTCCATAATCACAACACAACGATATTTGCCAAAGATAACAACCATATCAAGATCACAAAGCATTGAGATCGACATGAGGTTATATCCTAAAGACTCAACAAGCATGACTTTGTCCATGTGCATGTCCTTAGAGATAGCAACCTTACCAAGTCCCAATACCGACTTTTGCCTTTGTCGCAAAGATGATATGCTTCAGATGTGACGGTGATAAGGTAGCATCCATCAATAGATTCTTGTCACCACCATGTGATTTGTACATCCACTATCGAGAACCCACTCGGTGGTTTTGGGTTGATCATCCCGCAGATGAATTAGTATAACTTACGATCTCATATACTTCATCGCTGAAGAATATGATATCAAGTTCATCGATGAATTTCATCACCAAGATTCGATAAGCAAGATGAGGACGGTGAAATGAAAGTTCATTTCATCATGATTAGCCTGCGCCCTTTCGAGCAATTTTGTCGTGCCCTCAAGAAATTCTTCAGACGTTAAGGCACGCCCGAGACCTGACCCTGCAGAAGAGATTAGTTCTTTTCTTCACCACCCACATCTCAAGGGGTGGCAAAGAGTTCATCATTCATGAAAGCACCATATGAGAATGGTGGCATAGAAGCCAAACCATTTCGCTTCACATAAGAGGGGTTAGGTAAGCATATGAATAAGCAGAGAAATTCTTCGAGGACTTATGAACATATTGGTTTGAAGAATAATGCACATATTCATAGCCCTTAGCTCTACCTGCTAAACAGAGTTGTTAGCACGATGATAATCATATGAGGACTTTGATCCTTTTGAGGAATTTGATCCACGTGAGGAATTTGGTCCGTATGAGGACTTGGATCCATATGAAGAATTTGGTCCATATGAAGAATTTGATCTGGGTTTCTATTCTTCACTGTGTGGTGTCATGAGGACATTCACCGAAGACTTTCAAGGCACTTCTTGGGAACCCAGATTTTCTTCATAGGGGAACCGCCTCGCAGCTTAGTGCCAACATATCTAGCAAATACTTCACCATTCTGATTTTTGAACAGTTTATAGTTTGAGTCAAATGACTCATCGCAGAATGAGGAAATTCATGTGAAACCAGATAAGGTAGATGGATCAATCGGAGGTCCCTTTGCAGCAACCCATGAGGTTTTGGGATACCGCCAGCTTCCAAAGACGCTCCATCAAGATTGAGTTTCCTCTCAAAGGCAATACCTCTTTCCTAGGGTTCCTGTTGAGGATCTGCTTTTAAGCACATCACAAAGAGTCTCGATGCCCTTTGAGGCTTTTGTACATGCCCTCATGTACAATTCCTTCATTCCTGCATCGTTAGTGATACTAGCAATGTCCTCGTGAGGAATTAGTGATAGCAGAGGCAGGTGAAGAATTTGTAATAGTTGAAGCATTTGAACATTCAGTGAAGAATTAGCAGATTCACGCTCAATGCACTTTAAGCATGGAGGAACAAATTCTTCTTGAGAAGCGCTGATTTGTTGAGCAAGTAATGAATCGCGCCTTCTCAAGATCTTCATAACTCGCCTTAGCTTCTCAAGATCTTGCTTTTGAAGAAATTCATAAGAAAGTTTTCATGATCGATAAGAGAGTGTTATGATGACCTTGAAGGTGTCAAGCCTAGACTCAAGTTTCAAGATTTTCATCGTGGCTTGAGTGCGATCCATTTCTTCACCTAACATATCATCACTCTTATCTAGCATGTTTTGAACCTTTTCAAAAGCCCTTTGTTGTTTTATAGCAATCTTAGCAAGTTTAGAGTAGCTGGGCTTGAGATCCTCATCAGATTCATTTTCACTAGATTCAGAGGAGGTGAAATTGAGTACCTTGGCACCTTTTGCCATGAAGCAATAGGTGGGAGCGTAGTCATCATTTTCCTCATCAGGCTTGTCGGCGGAGTCAGTTTCTTCAGTGTTGAAGATGGACTTGCTAACATAAGCAGTAGCAAGAGCCAGACTAGCCACACCAGATTCGGATTCTTCAGACTCCTCCTCTTCCTCATTTTCCTCAGATTCAGCTTCAGAGTCCATTTCCTTGCCAATGAATGCCCGAGCCTTTTTGAGCTGCTCTTCTTGTGAGAAGAAGGTTTTGAGGATTTTGATGATGAAGATTTTGATGATTTCTTCTTCTTCTTCCGCCATCGTAATCGTAATCCTTGTGTTTCTTCTTCCTTAATTCCTTTTCCCATCGAGGACAATCTTGGATATAGTGACCAGGTTTCTTGCATTTGTGACAAAGTCTTCTTATAGTCACTAGATGAGGAATCACCGCTTCTTGAGGATTTTCCAAAGCGACCACGCCTTGAGAATTTCTGAATTTCTTCACGAGCAAAGGCTAGCTCCTCGCCAAATTCTTCAGATCTCCAAGGCTACTACCGAGTCTTCACTCTCGATTCGACACGCCTTGGCCTTCGTGGCACGTGTTTTCCATAGCCGTAACCATAGAGATCTCTCTTTTCAGCAAGCTGGAACTCGTGAGTATTTAGCCTTCGAGGATATCAGCAGGATCAAGAGACTTGTAGTCAGCTCGTTCTTGTATCATCGCTGTGAGTATCAAATGAGGAATCAAGTTTATCTTAATAATTTCTTCACCACCTCATGGTCGGTGATGTCATGGCACCAAGTGCTTGAAGCTCATTTGAGATGTCGTTGAGGCGATCAAGGTTTGTTGAACATTTTCGTTGTCGAGTCTTTTGAAGCGGTTGAAGAGATTCCAAGAACATCAACTCGAGAGTCACGCTGAGTTGAAACACCTTCATTTACTTTGGACAGCCTGTCCCTGATGAGTTTGGCAGATTCCAAAGCACTCACTCTTCCATATTGACCTTTTCTCGATGGCCACATATGATATTCTTCGCTTGAGAATCGAGTTGCTTGAATCTCTTCACATCAAGATCATTCGTAGAAGGTGTGACCGAGGAAACACCTTTGTCACAACATACCGTAGATCGTTGTCAATTGCTTCAAGATGCATTCGCATTTTGTTCTTCCAAGAGGGGTAGTCCGTCCCATCAAGGTAGGACACCCTGCTGAGACCTTGATCATACCTGCGGTCGATATAACTAAAACTCCTGTGGTTAAACCAAAATCACACGTAACAAGGGAGTACCTTGCTCGATACCAATTGAAAGTGCGCTATATCGACTAGAGGGGGGTGAATAGGCGATTTTATGAATTCTTCATCGAGGAATTTGCGGTGAGGAAATTCCTTAGCTAAGAAATACTTGCAGCGGAATAAGTACTCGAAGTAAGCATAACAGATTACAAGCATTGTCATCATGATGAAATGAAGACAATCACAGAGTCTGAAAGCGTAATCACAGGATAACACAAGATGAAGACAAACAGATCAAGAAATTGAACTGAGGAAATTGAGAAAGTCTTCACCAAAGTCTTCAAACACAGATATGAACAAACACTCAACACAAGAATGAGGAAATGAAAGGGTTGAGGAAATAGAACCAGTTAGGTTGGTGAAGACAATGATTTGGTAGACCAGTTCCAACTGCTGCCTCGGCTTGTACGTCTGGTTGAGCGGCTGAGTATTTAAACTCGAGGACACACAGTCCCGGACACCCACCATTGAGCACGCAGCTCAGACACCAAGTCCTCACCGTATTCTCCTTGAACTAAGGTCACGCAGACCTCGCCCAATCACTGTGGTAAGTCTTCAGCGACTTCCAAACCTTCACATACTTGGTCACTCGGCGATCCACAATTCCTCTTGATGTTTCTAGACCTTGACGCCTAACCGTCTGGAAGAAGCACAATCTTCAAAGGTAAAAGCGCCGGATCCACGCAGGATCAATTTCTTCATGATGCTCAATCACTTTGGGTTTGTAGGGGTTTGGTTTTGGGTTTTCCTCACTTGATGATTTTCGCCAAAGTCCTCAGAGGATGGGTTGCTCTCAAATGACAAGTGTCAAGTTCTTCGAGCAGCCAACCAACTAGTGGTTGTAGGGGCGGCTATTTATAGCCTAGGGAGCAGCCCGACATGATAAGACATAAATGCCCTTCAATGATATGACCGTTAGGTGGATAAGATATTTGGGACAGTCATGCCAAGAAGACAAAGAACGGTCGGAAATTTGAACATCAAATTCCTCGTGGCTATCATGTTCCTCATGTGTAGGCAATTCAGACCTGGCGAATTCCTAACTCCTCGTCCGAATAAATTCTCAATGACTGTAAGAACTTCGCTCTCACATCAAGAAATTGACTGAATCTGTATGAGATTTCCAAAGGCTTCACTCAAGGATTGGTAGGTGTAGGATTTTGAGTTGAGCATCAAATGGAAATTTTTCCTTAGTATTTCTCGACCCCTTTAAAAAGACGGTGTTTCCTATGACTCAAGAAAGAGAAAATGAAACTACGAAAACAAAAGTCTTCACGCTTCATGTTCCTCAAATGAATACCAAGTCTTCAAGGTCACACCAATTTCTTCACTTTCAAAGTCTTCGTAAAGTCTTCGAATATCAAAGTCTTCATTGAAGAACTTCATTTTAGGGTCGACTTTCTCGTAAATATCAAACTCCTCATAGACTTATAGACCTGTGTACACTCACAAACGCATTAGTTACTTAACCTATAAGTCTTCAATACACCAAAATCACTAAGGGGCACTAGATGCACTTACAGAAGATGGAGGCCGAGCTGAAGGCCGAGAAGCTGACGGAGTCCATGATCATCAAGGAGTTCCTGACGTAGCGCTTGGCGCCGCTCCAGGATTGCTCCCGCCCCTTGTGGAAGCTTGGGAGTGTCGATGACAAGATCTGGCTGCGCCAGGATGGCCTTCCCGAGGAGGAGCTGAGCAAGGTACTGCTTTTCTTGAGTGGGAAGGACCGAAGCGGCCCTCCAAATGATTGCCTCCCGCTGTATCGCCGAGAGGATGGGGAGAAGATTGCCTCCGCCATGCCTGTCTTCAACGAGCTCGGCTTTGTGCCGACAGGGCCTCCCCTGCCGGCCGCCTCTTTGGTGAACCAGTCTTCCGGCGAACATTCCTCCGAAGCCGCGGAGGAGGAGGAGGGGGAGGAGGAATCTTCTTCCCCGAGGCAAGGAGACCTCCTCCACAATTTCTCCAACAACGACGACGAGGGCGCACATCCGGTCGTGGAGCTGGCTTGTCTTGCCGGGGTCACCACGAGATCCGGGGTGGCCTCCTTGAAGCAGCCGACGCGAGCGGTCGGGAAGAGGGGCAGGAATGTGTTGATCCCCCCAGGAAGCACTCCTCCTTCACCGTCATGATCCCACGGGGCGCCGACCGCGTGCTCTCCTGCTTCCAAGAGTGCGGTTCCAACTGCACCGGTGAAGCCCCCGCTAATGAGCCTGAAGAGGAGATACGTCGCCTCAGACCATTAAGTGTTCTTTCTTGGCCTTGCTCTTGAATCTCGATGCGATGCTTAGTGTCTTCGTTTGATGTTAGGCCGTAGTCGTCGACGAAGAAGAAGAAATAGAGCGTTGAGGTCGCTGTGGTTGAACTTGTTGTGGCAACTGCCGCAGCTTCGGCACAAAGGGGCGCCACGGCTCCTGTGGCTCCAGCAGCGGCGTCATCTTCTCGGAGCTCGGAGACCCATCCTCGGGAGGAGCCAGCATCCGCGGCAGGGCTGACCCTGGCGACACCCATCACCGTTGTGACTTTTGAGGTTGCAAGGCCTCCGAAGCCCCATGTCCTTCCTGCTGCCGCAACTCCACCAGTCTTGGCGCCGAGAGCATCTCTTCTTCCGCCCACCATGCTGTTGGGCCATGGTGCCCTAGCCACCTCCGGAGCCCTGGAGGAGGCCCGAACCGCGCTGGACCATCTTCAAGGCACGGACCGGCGCGCACCGTTGGGGCACCTAGAGCTGATTTCGGGGTGGCTCCAGGCCAACGCATCTGTCCGGGCGGCCTAGAGATCTACGGAGGAGGCCCGGAAGGTGGCCGGAGTTGGTGCTGCCGAGCGTGACTTGGCGCAGAAGGAGGCCAAGGACGCCCAGGAGTGGTGCCATGCAGTGGAGGTCGAGCTGAAGGCCCTCCAGGATCGGCAGGCTACCCAGGCCAGCCAGCTCTAGGAGCGAGAGGAGAAGCTGAAGGCCGGGGAGGCTGCCGTCGTCAATCACGACGCCGAGCTGAACCAGGTAGCCCAAGAGCAGGCCACAGAGCACGACCGCCTGAAGAGGTTGAAGGAGGAGTTGGAAGCGGCCCAGGCGTCCCTTGCCAAGGCCAAGGGGCGGCCGCCATGGAGCACAGCACCCTGGTCTCCCTCGAGGCGAGGTTTCACAAGGCTCGGCAGGTACTCTTTGGGAGCTATCCCGAGGGGACAGTGGTGACCCCAAATGAGAGTCCCGCTGCCCTGCTTCCTGAGGTCGTCGAGGCGCTCGAGGACATCGTCGACGGGTTTGGCTCCATGGTGGAAGGTGAGGTTTGGTTACTCTCTTCCTCGGCCCTGACGCGTGCCTTCAGCCATCTCTATCTCCAGGACGCCAGATTCGACTTTGCCGCCTTCCTCGATCCCGTGGACCCCGACTCCTGCAACGCTGTTGCTGACACCGTGAAGGGTTCGGTGGAGGCCCTGCTGGGCAAGTTCCTCGTCGTCAGCCCTGCTACTGAGGCCGAGGGCAAGGGCGACGTTCTTGACAGCGGGACTCCACAGGCGGTCGACGGCGGTGGCCAGGGCTGAAGAGGTGGCTCGATGGTGGTGCTCCTTCCTATTTTTATCCTTTAGCATGTAGCATGCCTCGTGGAGGCGTTAAAGCTGATGCTTGGAACAATATGTTTTGTAATAACTAGCTTATGGTTTTGCGACTTCTTTTCCGTTTGCTTTGTTGTTCTGCAACGGCAGGGCCTGACCCCGCACGTACCTCCGCCGCCGCTGGGTCATCCGGATTTCCAGGACGAGGCTAGGGGTGAGGGGCTACGCTACTAGTTAGGCTCCTGAGGCGTGATGCTCAGGAGTCCCCCTTGACGTGTGAACAACTTAGTAAAAGAGGTGCGAGGGTAAGCCTTGGTGTTCTACGTCGGCAGAGCCTGGCCCCACGCATACCTCAGCCACCGTTGGGTCATCCGGATCACCAGGACGAGCCCAAGGGGTGAGGAGCTATGTGGCCAGTTAGGCTCCTAAGACGCGATGCTCAGGAGTCGCCCTTGACGTACGAACAGCTTGGGAAGGGAGGGACGAGAGTTAGGCCTTGGTGTTCTGCTACGGCAGGGCCCGGCCCCGTGCATACCTCAACCGCCATTGGGTCATCCGGATCGCCAGGACGAGACCAAGGGGTGAGTTGCTATGCGGCCAGTTTGGCTCCTAAGGCGCGATGCTCAGGAATCCCCCTTGACGTACGGACAGACCATCATGCCTCTTCTCGCTGGGCTCTCACTTGGGAGGGGCGCGTGAAGACCAAGTCCGTGGGACCTGGCAGGGTGGAGTACGCCAGGCGTGACCTAAGCATAGCCTCCATGCCTAGCCCCCTCGCGCTACCCTCCCGAGGCAGAGCAGCGCGGTGAGCCAAGCACTGAACTCGAAGGCTCCCTGAGGTTATAGCAGCTGTGAGGCTACCCTTAGTTATTCATAACCAGCGCGGAGCATGGCGCTTCCGCTCTTGAATGGGCATAGCGCGGAGCATGGTGCTTCCACTAGTGCGTGGGAGGGGGCTCCCTCTGAGGAGAGCCCCCGAGGCGTGTACAACCCCGCCCTGACCCGTGGCTTGCACGGCAGGGCTGGAGGAGGTCTGTATGGGCACCTGTGAGCCAGCGTGAGACTCACGAGGCCCTACCTCAAGGAAGGTTGCGCCTGGATTTGATCGGGAACACTTGTGTCAGTCCTGCAAGATGGTGCAACCTGCACCGAATGAGTCTCCTGAGGTTATTGCATGAGAAGGCCAGACACCAACGACCCTAGGAGGTGACATGAATGGGGCCGGCCCGCCAGACAGAGCTCAGCCGTTGGGTTTATTGATGTTGCAAGGACGGACCCGAGCACAGACGCCATGCCCAGTCTTCTCATGCAAAGGTCCTGAAGAAAAACAACCGACAGGGGGCTCCTGAGGTGACGGGGCACCAGGTCGCACGCCCTCACTCATTCGCCCGCGATTAGCGCATGCGAGAACAAGGCACCAGGGGCCATGGGAGTTGACGTACACGGGAGCTGGCCCGTGAGCCAGGGCTCAGCCTCTTGGGTTTAGCGACGCTGCAGGGACGGACCCAAACACAGACGCCGTGACAGTCCTTAATCATGAGGCGGTCGTGGGTGGGCTTGCAAGGGCGCGAGACGTTCTTGGCAACGAAGCGTCAGTCAGGCAGTTGATAATTTCAAGGCAGCTTATAAGGGAAGGTAAACTAGTTCTGATAGACGCAAAAGAGATACATGTCGTAGGGCCGGACCCACGCGACTTGGGGATAATGCAGCCCGAGGGACGCTCCCAAACTGAACAAACTAAGAAGTGTCACCTGGCACCATTGCTGGGACGCCCCCAAACTGAACAAACTAAGAAGTGTCACCTGGCACCGTTGCTGAAGAGATGTCAGAGTAGTACAATATGTGCGCTGCTGAAGTCGTTCCTCACGAGCCGCCTTGGCCCTGAGCCTCGGGAGGCTCCGGGGGCCTAGGGGGCTCCTGAAGATGCATCTCCATCTCCGCCAGGATCGCCTGGTGCCTAGCCTCTTGTGCCGCCAGGACATCCCGCATGCAGTGCTCGAATGCGACAACCACACTCAGCAGGCCGAAGGGAATGTGAACGTAGTTGCGAGGGGGACCCTCGCATCGACCGACACAAGACGGCCAGAAGAGCTATCGAGATGCGGCCCTGTTGAGCCCTGGGATGTTGATGCAGACGCGGACTCCTTACCCTCTCCAGGGCAATGATGCGTGCCCGGCGGTGGGCGGCGATCATCCTACAGAACCCTTGCCTCTTAAATCTCCTCGACTGCCTTGCTGATGAACTCCTGAACGCCTGGTGCCTCGCGCCCTGTGCCTTCTCTTGGGAAGCGTGCATTGAAGCATGCCTCCACATGGTGCCCGAGCGCCTCCCTTGTGACGTTGTCTAGGTCTGAGGCCCTCCAGAGGAGAGGCCCCAAGCCCAGCCTGAGAGGAGCACCAGGAGCGCCTTCCTATGTGATAGGTGTAGGCGCCCCATCCTGGGACGCGAGGCTCAACGCGGTGTTGTCAGGCGATGCCTCCTCATGAGACCCCTGGCCCAGCTGCCGCTTCTTCCTCTTGAGAGCGACCTCAGGAGGCAGGACATCACCCTCGCCTTCAGGGTTCTCGACTGCTACATCTTGGTAGGCGCGCTTGAGAGATCAGACCGCGTCCTTATCCTTGTAGGCGACCGTGATGGTGCCGCCGCTCCCTGGCATCTTGAGGATGTTGTAGCCGTGGTGCGTTGCCGCCATGAACTTGGCCAGTGCTGGGTACCCGAGGATGGCATTGTATGGTAGACGAATGTCGGTGATGTCAAAGTCGATGAGCTCGGTGTGGTAGTTGTTGCGCTTGCCGAAGGTGATAGTGAGGCGGTCCTATCCTATCAGATGTGTGGAGCCGTCGGCCACTCCTGAGAAGGGCTTGGTAGGCTGAAGCTGGTGATATGGCACTTGGAGCCTGTTGAACGTCTGGACAGAGAGAACATTCAGCCCTGCTCGACCATCGATGAGGGTCTTGCTGACGACCATGTTGCTGATGACGGGCGAGCAAAGCATTGGGAGCACGCTAGCCGTGGCCGTGCACTTGAGCTGATCAGAGGAGTTGAAGGTGATGGCGTATTTGGACCACCTGAGCGGGCATGTTTCCTCAATCTTGGGGAGCACTGCGTTCACCTCACGCGTGAACTTCTTGAAGATGCGGTGAGAGGCTGGGGCCTGAGAGCTGCCCAGGATGCAGGCTATGGCTCGAGGCTCCTGGAAGCCCCTAGCCCCTAGTCCTGGTGATGGTCTTTGTTCATTCTTGGCGGCGGAGGCAGAGGAGGAAGACCGGCGTTGCCCTGAGCCCGTTCCTCGCGAGGCTGGTCCCTCGAGTCGCCCTCGCGAGGCAAGCCCTGCCAGCGGTCCTCCCAAGGTTGGTCGCGCCACTCCCGGTGATGGTCGCGGCCGTCCCAGTGTCCTCCACCTCGGCCACCTCCACGACCGTAGCCTCGATCGCTGTGCTCGGGGCATCGACCGAGGCATCCGTCGCGGAGGGCTCTAAGCTCCTGCCAGTCGTTTGTGTTGTGGCTGTGGACATTGTGGAAGACGCAGAACGGTCGGTTGCTCTTGGATGACTCAGGGTGATCGCAGCCACGCTTCATCTCCGGCTCGGCTACAAGCACAGCTGGCCCCTTGCGCTTCACGTCCTTGGCCTTGGACTTCTTTTCTTCTGGGTCAGCATCAGGGAGCTCGAGGAGGGAGAGGCGTCCCACCTCAGCCCTTGCGCACTTGTTTGCCATGGTGAACATCTCCAAGGCTATGCAGAGGTTCTCATGGATGTAAAGCTCCTCCTTCATCTTGACATCGCGGATGCCATCAGTGAACGCCGAGATGATGGCCTCGTCTGACACCTTGGGGATCTTGAGGCGAACGTTCTTGAAGCACTGTATGTACATCTGCAGGGTCTCCCCTGGCTGCTGCTTGATGCATCGTAGGTCACCCGCGCCCGCCGGGCGGTCGCGAGTACCCTGGAATTTGGCGATGAAGCGGTCGCGCATCTCATCCCAGGAGGAGACAAATCCCACGGGGAGATTAAGGAACCAGGAGCGCGCGCCATGCTTCAGGGCCATGGGGAACCAGTTTTGCCATGATCTTCTCGTCGCCATTGGCTGCCTCGATGCCCAACTCGTAGAGCTGCAGGAACTCGGCAGGGTCGGCGGTGCCATCATAGTGCGGGGGTAGATCAGGCTTCTACTTCCCGGCTAGATGATGTTGCGAAGCTCCGGGGTGAATGCGCGGCACCCTACTGTGGTCACGGGAGCCCGTCAAGGAGGTGGAGCTTGCTTTTGGTACTCGCGCGGCCACAATCACAGGCGGCACACGGTCTTGACATGGGGGTGCTAGAAGAACACGTGCATCTTATTGGGGCCGTTGCACCACCTGGTAGCTCGCCTCTTCGCGATCAGGAGCCTGGCGCGGCGGATCGCGCCCCGGTGCCAACCGCCTCAGTTCGACGATGGCGCCCTTGGCTGGAGGTGGTGGAGGTGCCCCGTGAGCCACGATGCCCGCGGCAGGCGGCTGCTGAGGCAGTGAGCGGGCCGGTGCAGTGGAGTCTCCGGCGGTGCTGACGATCTCGGTGATGCGGTCGAGCCACTCCTCGTAGAAGTCGTCGACGGGGCGGTAGCGAAGGAGCTCCCGCACCATAAGCAGAGCAGCTTGTGCATTCGCCGGGCCTCGACGCACGTGGGAGGACGAAGCGGACGAAGTCAACGACGGAGTGACGGTGGGCCCGTCAAGGCGCACTGGGTGGTGCAGCAATGAAGCTTGCTGCTCGTGGCCAGCTGGGCTGGTGGCAGCGTTGGCTGCCGACGACGGAGGACGACGAGGACAGCCGTCACCCGCCGGAGCTGTCTGACCGATGCGGGCGGCTACCGCGGCCCGAAACTTGCAACGCCTTGAGCTTGCGTTGGTTTTCCTTGAAGAGGAAAGGGTGATGCAGCAATAGTAGCCTAAGTATTTCCCTCAGTTTTTGAGAACCAAGGTATCAATCCAAAGAGGAGGCCTCGAAGTCCCACGCACCTACAGAAACAAACAAAGAACTCGCAACCAACACAATAAAGGGGTTGTCAATCCCTTCATGGCCACTTGCGAAAGTGAGATCTGATAGAGATAGTATGATAAGATAAATATTTTTTTTGGTATTTTATGATATAGATTGGAAAAGTAAAGATGCAAATAAAAGTAGATTGAAAGCTTATATGATAAAAGATAGACCCGGGGGCCATAGGTTTCACTAGTGGCTTCTCTCAAGATAGCATAAGTATTACTATGGGTGAACAAATTACTATCGAGCAATTGATAGAAAAGAGAATGATTATGAGATTATCTAGGCATGATCATGTATATAGGCATCACGTCCGCAACAAGTAGAACAACTCCTGCCTGCATCTACTACTATTACTCCACACATCGACCGCTATCCAGCATGCAAGTAGAGTATTAAGTTCATAAGAACAGAGTAACGCATTAAGAAAGATGACATGATGTAGAGGGATAAACTCAAGCAATATGATATAAACCCCATCTTTTTATCCTCGATGGCAACAATTCAATACATGCCTTGCAACCCCTGCTGTCACTGGGTAAGGACACCGCAAGATTGAACCCAAAGCTAAGCACTTCTCCCATGGCAAGAAAGATCAATCTAGTAGGCCAAACCAAACTGATAATTCGAAGAGACTTGCAAAGATAACTCAATCATACATAAAATAATTCAGAGGATATTCAAATATTTCTCATAGATAAACTTGATCATAAACCCACAATTCATCGGATCTCGACAATGAAAGTGCGTTATATCGACTAGAGGGGGGGTGAATAGGCAATTTTTATGAATTCTTCACTGAAGAATTTTCCGGTGAGGAAATTCCTTAGCGAAGAACTACTAGCAGCGGAATAAGTACTCAGAAGTAAGCATAACAGAATACAAGCATGGTCTTCATGATGAAATGAAGACTAGCACAGAGTACAGAAAGCGTGATCACAGGATAACACAAGATGAAGACAAACAGACTGAAGAAATTGAACTGAGGAAATTGAGAAAGTCTTTAGTCAAAGTCTTCAAACACAGATATGAACAAGCAATCAACACAGTAATGAGGAAATGAAAGGGTTGAGGAAATAGAACCAGTTAGGTTGGTGAAGACAATGATTTGGTAGACCAGTTGTCGTGGTTCTAAGTCTGACAGTAGAGTGGGGGGTAGGTATGGAGAGGCAAGATCCTAGCTATGGAGCAGTTGTGAAGACACTGGATGTACGAGTTTAGGCCCTTCTTGGAGGAAGTAATAGCCCTACGTCTCGGAGCCCGGAGGCGGTCGACTAGATTATGTATGTATGGATTACAAGAGTGCGAACCCCTTACACTGAGGAGGGGGGTGGCTTATATAGTGTCCGCCAGACCCCTCCGGCCCTCAGTAATGCAGGGTTAAAAGTACATTAAGTCTAGGCGTTACTGGTAACGCCTTACATAAAGTGTCCTAAATGCCATAAAGACTACTTAATTACTGCACTGCGTTTGGATGCAGAGGCTCTTGATCTCCGGTAGTCGAAAGTGAGTCTTCATGGTCGAGTCCTTCGAGTTCGTCGAGTGAAGTCCCCCTTGGTCGACTGGAAGGCAGTTTCTTCTGAGGGTGTCCTTGGATAGGGTACTTAGATCAGGTCTATGACCCTACCCTAGGTACATGACTTCATCATTAGCCCCCGAATGGATCGAGGTTTGAGTGAGGAAGGAGTTGATATTATTTCCGACCTGCTTTTGTGTTCTGGATATGTATCGCCTTGGACTGATAATCTTTTGTTGATGACAACAACTCTTATTTCAGTCGCCTTGATCCATTCCTTTCTTAAGTCGAGTGAACTTTTGTACTTGATAAACTTCCGAGCGACGGATCACAGGAAATCCATCGTCTGACAGATTGATCCGCTGTTAGCGGATTTCGTGGGATCCAAATTTTGGGGAGCACACGAAGCGGGGCGGACCAGGGCGCTCGGATGGGATAGAACATAGATGCCTCGATTTCCACGCCACCTTTTTCGCCACGTATCACGTGTGTGCGACTGTTTCGGGATGTGACAGGATTGCTCGGGCCCACTTGTCATTCACTCGGAAGCGGCTCTATAAAATGCGCCCGGCGAGGGTTTTTGAACAGTACTTCTCCAATCCCCCTTCTGTCCTCTCCACCTCCGCCCGCATCGCCTGCTCTCGCCTCCGCCCAACCACTCCTCGTGCGCTTCGACGGCAACAATGGTGAAGGAGAAGACGGCGGCTCTGCAGCGCGCGAAGAAGGCGACGACAATGGGGAAGGCGAAAGGGAGAGCGACTAGCCGGGGAGGATCCTCGTCCAGGTCCCGCCTGCCGCAAGGCTGGGTCCAAGGGGATTGGATCCGGTCGACCATCACCGAGACGGATCTCACTGAGATGGCCAACGAGGGTTTGATCCCTCATGGAGCAGCGAGGCTCCCGGGGAATGAGTGGCATCCACAGCCGGAAGAGGGTGAGTGTGTCCTTCTGGATACCCACGTCGACCGTGGGTTCTCTCTGCCTCCGAGTGTTTCCTTTCGTGGTTTCTTGAATTTCTTTGGGGCGCAACTCCACCACTTCAATCCTAATTCCATCGCCTACCTTGCTGCCTTCGTGTCCATGTGCGAGAACTTCCTGGGCTGCCGACCGCAATGGGGTCTGTTCAAGCACATATTCACTTGTCGTTCTCAGACCGTGAAAAAGGCGAGTCCAGACGATGATAAGACCAAGGTTATTCAGATGTGTGGAGGTCTGGGGATTCAGATGAGGAACAAGAGCACCTTTCCGACCATGACCCTCCCTGAGTCGGTCAGAGGTTGGCAGTCGACGCTGGGGCAGTCGAGTGGTCTCCCTCCGTTTTCCATGGACCGAGTGAACAAGCCCTCATCTCTGAAAGTGCTCCCTGAGGAGAAAGCCCAAGTGAAAATGTTGATGGAACATGTAGTCCAGCTAGTTCGGGAAGGAGTGACGGGCATGGACCTTCTGGAGGTCTTCCTTAGGCGGCGCATCCAGCCACTTCAGTACCGGGGTCACCCAATGTGGCTGTACTGTGGAACCGAGGACGAAACTCGGGTTCATCCAGAGGTAGTCGACGATGCCACACTGGAGAGGTGGATGGCCGCAGTCACAGGGAATAAGGACAACCCTCGAGGGGCCAGAAGGATTCCGCCACTCGACAATACATATACTCCAGACACGGTACATCCACTTTATCTTCACTCGTAGTCCTGTTGTACTCATTCTGCTTTTGCTGCAAATTGGTCGATTGATCTTCGTTTTGTTGACTATCAGGTCACCACTGAATTATACTCGATGCCGAATGGAGCTCAGATGCCGACTGAAGAGGGGGAAGGAAGTGGAGGCGAAAGCCAAGAGGAGTGGGATTCGGATGCTGATGATGATGATGACGGTGATGATTCTGCTGAGGAGGAAGAAGAGGAGGAGGAGGAGGTAGTTGTACTGCCTCGCACGAAAAGGCGATCGAAGCTCATCCATGACCCTGCGACTGAACGTGGTAAGGGGGTCGCGACTGTCGCGCAGTCGACCAAGCGCCCTCGGACCACTTCTCCGGCGCCGACTGAGAAGGCTCCGAAGCAATCTTGAATGGCGCCATCGAAACCGGCGAAGGTCTTGCCGAAGATGAAGGTGTTGATTCCCACCATATCAGGGTAAAAAAGCTATTCGAGTCTTCTTGCTCTTCGTGAGTTTATTTTTGGTCGACTCATGAGTTAACCGACTGATTTTTTGGGGTTGTCGTGCCGCTACTTCTGATACCTCGGCCAGGGCTGACGATCATGAGATGGAAGATGCTGCTACCTCAAAACCTGGTATGACTCTCGTAATTCCGTCTTTTAGTCGATTGGCTCTTGGTTTATAATTCCGATTCTTTTCTGTAGCTCCATCCAATGTCGTTATCACCCTTCCTGACGACGACGACGATGAGGAGGAAAGCGTCTGCTGGCAGGGTGACTCAGGACATGCCGGCACCCGAGGCACTGGTCGCGGAGGGAGAAAACACCACTCGGCCCACCGTATCTTTCGCGGTGCCGTTGACGAGTGCTCACCCCGCATCGTCGAGTGCAGCACAGCCTTCACTCTTCTCGACCCACTACGTCCCATAGGACCAAGCCAGTGCTGCAAAAGAAGCGATACGCCAAGCAGGAGTCATGATGGAGCAGGTGAAAGCCATCCGAGAGGCTAGCCAGGCAGCCTATGACGCCAGTTCCGCTCTCCAGAGCAACGTTCAGGTCAGTCGGTCATTGCCTGTTCTGTTAGGATATGATGTCTGAAGATTCTTCTTTTCCGAAATTCTTAGTGATTGTCCTACACCCACTGGGTGTGTTGATTGGAATTCTGATTTAGTGGGGGCACGCTGAGTGCACCCACTGGGTGTAGTCCCCAAGGCTATGGTGGACTGCTGGCAGTCGACCATAGTCTTTATATTTTGAATTTTTCCTTCATTCGGTTATGCCGAATGGATTTCTTGACCGGTGGGAGCACGCTGAGTGCACCCACTGGGTGTAGTCCCGAGGCGTGGTCGATCAAGGCGATTGACTACTGATCCAAGAACACGTTCTCTTTTTTTTTTGTTGGTCGACTGGTCGACTCTTCCTTGATAGAACTAGTGGGGGCACGCTGAGTGCACCCACTGGGTGTAGTCCCCGAGACTATGGTCGAATGTTTGTATTCGGCTGTAGTCTTAGAAACGTATGGTTTTTCCTTAGTCACTCGGAAGTGAATTGTTTTTGACATCTGACGATTGATTCTTCGTAGAAATCCTGTGACCTTGCGGCTCGTTACACCGAGCTGGAGAACAAACACATCCAGCTCGAGCTTGATCTGAAGCTGGTCCAGGAAAACTTGGCGAAGGCGAAGGAAGAAGCCAAAGGTATGTTTGGTGAGGCTTCCGACGACTGCCTTTACCCCTCATTTGATTCAAATTCTGACCTTGTTGTAACCTTGCAGGCAAAGTGAAGGAGGCCCACAAGAAGAAAAACCTAGAGTTGGCTGAGATGCAGAAAACAGCTTTAGAGAAGACCAGACTCGCAGACGAGAAGTTGGCTTCGGTCACTAAGCTTGAAGAAGAAAACACCAATCTGAAAGCTGCTCTTGCCATTGCCAACAAGGAGGTCAGTCGACTGAAAAGTGATAAAGTTGCTCTGAATGACAAGGCCAGTGAGTTGACGGGGAAGAGGAACGATCTGGAGGCTTATCTGGGTGGTCTTGCCAAGAAGTTGTTCCTCATGCTCGAAGGTAATCCTTTGCACCAAACAATTATTTTTACAGTGATCTTTCCATTCGACCGTTGTTTTGACTCGGTGGTTGTGCTTGCAGAATTTTGCCAAAACTTTGAAGAGGAGACTGGTCGACTGGAGCCTAACCTGGACCCCATCAACTCTCCGGTGAATGATGAAGTCGCCATGAATGTGCTTCGGCTAGAATCTCGTGTTGCTGCCGTCGTTGATTATCTAGCAAGGTTGAAGGTCGCCACTTCCCGCATCGACGCTATGCTCTGGCCCGGGGAGACGCTCCAGAATGACCTCGAGTCTCTGATGATTCGACTGAACACAGTCCCAAGTCGAGTGCAGGAGTGGAAGAAGTCTGCTGCCAGGTGTGGTGCAGATGTTGCTTTATCTCTGGTCCGAGTCCATTGCAAGGACGTGCGAGATGACAAGTTGGCGGCTCTTCGGGTGGCTAACACCAAGAAGCATGATTTTCGGTCCTTCATGGAGACCTTCATCGCCGCTGCCACTCGGATTGCTGATGGGATCGACCTCGACGAGTTTGTTGCACCTTCCAGCCCTCCACAGGAGGGTAAAAAACTTCTTGAGCTCGACACTTTAAATTTGCCTCGGTATGCCGAGTGACTTTGTAACCGATAAACCTTAACAGGCTTAGCGCCTGAGCACTTTCGATTCCGTTAGGTATTTATCCGAACTTGGATTCGACGTTTGAATACGCTTGCATTTGGTTTGAGATGTCTCTTGCAGGTTAAAGAGAGGTGCTCATTGCAATCGACTCGTTCCTCAATTCACTTAGGCAGGCGCTGGGCTGCAGCTAAGCCTCCGAGTGGGGGGTTTGCTCTCCACTCGGTAGGATTTTCAAAACTTAGGCGAGCACGGGGCTGCAGCTAAGCCCCCGAGTGGGAGGTTTGCTCTCCACTCGGTAGGTTTTTCAAAACTTAGGCGAGCACGGGGCTACAGCTAAGCCCCCGAGTGGGAGGTTTGCTCTCCACTCGGCAGGATTTTCAAAACATAGGCGAGCACGGGGCTGCAACTAAGCCCCCGAGTGGGAGGTTTGCTCTCCACTCGGTAGGATTTTCAAAAACTTAGGGGAGCACGGGGCTGCAGCTAAGCCCCCGAGTGGGAGGTTTGCTCTCCACTCGGTAGGATTTTCAAAAACTTAGGCGAGCACGGGGCTGCAGCTAAGCCCCCCGAGTGGGAGGTTTGCTCTCCACTCGGTAGGATTTTAAGGTGTTCTTCTTATAGAAGGCACATTGTATTTGTGGCATAGCTCGGAGGAGAGAGTAGCAGTCGACCTGCACCTCATCCTTCTTGCGAGCGCACATTCTATTTGTGGCGTAGCTCGGAGGAGAGAGTAGCAGTCGACCTGCACCTCGTCCTTCTTATGGCAAGACATTGTATTTGTGGCGTAGCTTCCAGAGGAGAGAGTAGCAGTCGACCTGCACCTCGTCCTTCTTGCGAGCGCACATTGTATTTGTGGCGTAGCTTCGGAGGAGAGAGTAGCAGTCAACCTGCACCTCGTCCTTCTTGCGAGCGCACATTGTATTTGTGGCGTAGCTCGGAGGAGAGGGTAGCAGTCGACCCGCACCTCGTCCTCCTTGCGAGCGCACATTGTATCTGTCCTTAGGCAAGTACTTGGACTGCAGCTAAGCCTCCGAGTGGGAGACTGGTTCACCACTCGGTAGGATTTTCAAAAACTTAGGCGAGTACTTGGACTGCAGCTAAGCCTCCGAGTGGGAGTCTGGCTCACCACTCGGTAGGATTTTATTAAAACTTAGGCGAGTACTTGGACTGCAGCTAAGCCTCCGAGTGGAAGGCTGGCTTACCACTCGGTAGGATTTTGTTGAACTTAGGCGAGTACTTGGACTGCAGCTAAGCCCCCGAGTGGAAGGCTGGCTTACCACTCGGTAGGATTTTATTGAACTTAGGCGAGTACTTGGACTACAGCTAAGCCTCCGAGTGGAAGGCTGGCTTACCACTCGGTAGGATTTTGTTGAACTTAGGCGAGTACTTGGACTGCAGCTAAGCCCCCGAGTGGAAGGCTGGCTTACCACTCGGTAGGATTTTATTGAACTTAGGCGAGTACTTAGACTGCAGCTAAGCCTCCGAGTGGAAGGCTGGCTTACCACTCGGTAGGATTTTATTGAACTTAGGCGAAACGGATTTCGCAGCTAAGCCTCCGAGTGGGAGGCTGGATCACCACTCGGTTAGGATTTTTTACAGACTTAGGCGAATCAGATTCGCAGCCAAGCCACCCACTGGGGGATTGTTTTATGTGGACAAAAGTAATAACAATTACTGGGAAAATTATAAAGCTCTTGACTTTGATAAATAAACTACTGAAGTACTTTTATTACAACTCATCCGAGTGAATACTTAAGTGTAGAAGGGGCGGAGTAGATCCGCGTTCCAAGCTCAGGGCTCGTCGATGTTGTGCTCAACGTTGTAAAGACGGTACGCTCCGTTGTGGAGAACCTTGTTAACGATGAAGGGTCCTTCCCAAGAAGGAGCAAGCTTGTGTGGTTTCTGTTGATCCACTCGGAGGACCAAATCTCCTTCCTGGAAGGCTCGACTCTTCATGTTTCTGGCGTGGAAATGACGCAAGTCCTGTTGGTAAATGGTCGATCGGATCAGAGCCATCTCCCTTTCTTCCTCTAGGAGGTCGACTGCATCCTGCCGTGCTTGTTCTGCTTCAGCTTCATTGTAGAGCTCGACTCGAGGAGCGTTGTGGAGAAGATCACTCGGCAAGACCGCTTCGGCTCCGTAGACCAAGAAGAATGGAGTTCTCCCAGTCGACCGATTAGGCGTGGTCCTTAACCCCCAAAGCATAGAGGGAAGTTCGTCGACCCATGCTCCAGCCGCATGCTTGAGGTCACGCATCAGTCGGGGTTTCAACCCTTTGAGAATCAAGCCATTGGCCCGCTCTGCTTGTCCATTCGACTGAGGATGGGCGACTGAAGCATAGTCGACTCGTGTGCCTTGAGATGTGCAGAACGCTCTGAATTCCTCCGAATTGAAGTTCGACCCATTGTCAGTGATGATGCTGTGTGGGACTCCATATCTGAATGTCAGTTCTCTGATGAAGCTGACTACAGTACTGGCGTCAAGGTTCTTGATGGGTTTAGCCTCAATCCACTTGGTGAACTTGTCGACTGCTACCAGTACATGTGTGAAACCGCTTCGACCTGTCCTCAAGGGACCGACCATATCCAATCCCCGTACAGCGAACGGCCAGACGAGTGGTATGGTCTTCAGAGCTGACGCAGGCTTGTGTGACATGTTGGAGTAAAACTGGCATCCTTCGCACTTGTCCACTATCTCCTTTGCCATTTCATTCGCCCTTGGCCAGTAAAATCCGGCTCGGTATGCTTTGGCCACGATGGTCCGAGAGGACGCATGATGGCCACAGGTCCCCGAGTGGATATCATCAAGGATTATCCGACCTTCTTCTGGCGTTATGCACTTCTGACCAACTCCAGTCGCGCTCTCCCTGAATAACTGCCCTTTGATCACAGTAAAGGCTTTGGACCGGCGGACGATCTGTCGAGCCTCTTCTTCGTCCTCTGGGAGCTCTTTTCTCAGGATATACGCGATGTACGGTATTGTCCAATCGGGAGTGATCACTAAAGCCTCCATGACCAAATCGACCACTTCTGGAACTTCAACCTCAGTCGGATCTGTGGCACTCTTGGGCTGCGGAGCTTCTTCAGTAAAAGGATCTTCTTTGACTGATGGAGTATGAATATGCTCCAAGAACACACCACTGGGGACGGCTTCTCTCTTGGAACCTATCTTTGCCAAATCATCAGACGCTTGATTCTTCAGTCGGGGTATGTGATGGAGCTCCAACCCTTCGAATTTCTTTTCAAGCTTCCTCTTCGCATTGCAAAGATCCAAATCATGGCTGGGCTTCTAACATCCCACTCCTTCATCACCTGATTGACCACCAAATCTGAGTCGCCATAAACCATAAGGCGACGGACGCCGAGTGAAATGGCCATGCGCAACCCGTACAAGAGAGCTTCATATTCTGCTTCATTGTTGGAGGAATCGAAGTGAATCTGGAGCACATATCTGAGCTTATCTCCTCGGGGGGAAACCAAAACAACCCCAGCACCAGAACCATTTTACATCTTAGAGCCATCAAAGAACATGGTCCAATGCTCCGAGTGAACTTGAGTCGGCTACTGTTGTTCAATCCACTCGGCAAGGAAATCTGCTATAGCCTGGGACTTAATGGCTTTCTTTGCCTAAAATTTGATATCAAGGGGAAGAAGTTCAATCGCCCATTTAGCCACTCAACCAGTTGCATCTCTGTTGTGCAGAATCTCTGACAATGGCGCGTCGCTGACGACTGTAATGTCATTATCCGAGAAATAATGAGCAACCTTCTTCATGGTCATGTAGATTCCATACACGAGCTTCTGATAATGAGGATATCTTTGCTTCGATGGAGTCAAAACTTCTGAGAGATAATACACTGGGCGTTGAACTTTGAAGGTTTTGCCTTCCTCTTCCCGCTCGACCGTAAGTACTGTACTGAAGACCTGTCCTGTGGCTGCAATGTAAAGCAACAGAGGCTCTTTGCTGATTGGAGCAGCAAGCACCGGCTGGGTGGAGAGCAGAGCTTTTAGCTCGGCAAACGCTGCATCAGCTTCTGGAGTCCACTCGAACTTGTCTTCCTTTTTCATCAGTCGGTAAAGAGGCAATGCCTTTTCACCGAGGCGAGAGATGAATCGACTTAACGCGGCCAAGCATCCAGTAAGCTTCTGGACATCGTGCACACGCACGGGGAATTTCATTCGGAGTATGGTGCCAACCTTTTCAGGGTTAGCATCGATTCCTCGCTCTGAAACGAGAAAACCGAGTAACTTTCCGCCAGGTACTCCGAATGTGCACTTTGAAGGATTAAGCTTGATATCGTATCTCCTGAGATTGGCAAATGTTTCGGCTAGGTCAGTCAACAGGTCGGAACCCTTACGTGACTTGACCACAATTTCATCCATGTACGCTTCCACGTTCTGACTGATTTGAGTGAGCAAACACTTCTGAATCATCCTCATGAACGTGGCTCCAGCATTCTTGAGGCCGAATGGCATAGTGATATAGCAGAAGCACCCGAATGGAGTGATGAAAGCTATTTTGGTCTCATCCGGTCCATACAGACGGATCTGATGGTATCCGGAGTAGGCGTCTAGAAAAGACAATCTCTCACACCCCGCGGTCGAGTCGACAATTTGATCGATGCCAGGGAGAGGAAAATGATCTTTCGGGCAGGCCCGATTGATGTGTTTGAAATCAATGCACATGCGGAGTGAGTTGTCCTTCTTGGGAACCATGACAACATTGGCGAGCCACTCGGAGTGGTATATCTCTCGGATAAATCCTGCCGCTAATAGTCGAGCCACCTCTTCTCCAATGGCCTTTCTCTTCTGGACGGCGGACCGCCGAAGATGTTCTTTGACTGGTTTTGCTGTCGAGTCGACTCTAAGGCGATGCTCAGCCAGTCCCCTGGGAACACCCGACATGTCAGCAGGCTTCCATGCAAAGATGTCCCAGTTCTCACGGAGGAACTGGATGAGCGCTTCTTCCTATTTAGGGTCGAGTGTTGTGGAGATATGGGTCGGAGCTGCATCGGGATCGGTCGGGTGAATGTGAACGGGCTTCGTCTCACCTGACGACTGAAAAGCTGACTCTGTGGCAGGCTTCTTAGCTCGCAACAAATCACTCGGATCAGCATTTTGCTTATATCCTTCTAGCTCGACCGTTGCCATCTGGGAATCGGCAATCTTTGAGCCTTTCTGGAAACACTCTTCTGCCTTTTTTCGATCACCAGTGACAGTGATCACGCCTTTGGGGCCGGGCATCTTCAATTTGAGGTACACGTAACATGGTCGAGCCATGAACCGTGCGTAAGCTGGTCTCCCCAAAATAGCCTGGTAAGCGCTCTGAAAATCCACGACCTCAAACGTCAGCCTCTCTTTCCGGAAATGTTTCGAGTCACCAAACACCACGTCCAGAGCTATTTGGCCGAGTGATTCGGCTTTCTTTCCAGGTATAACTCCATGAAAACTCATGTTGCTCTTGCTGAGTCGGGACATCGGAATGCCCATTCCTTTCAGCGTGTCCGCATACAATAAGTTCAGTCCGCTACCACCATCCATTAGCAACTTCGTCAATCGAGTGCCTTCGATGATCGGGTCGACCACCAAAGCTTGCCTCCCAGGGGTGGCAATATGAGTCGGGTGATCTGACTGGTCGAATGTAATGGGAGTCTGGGACCATCTCAGATAGTTTGGCGTCGCCGGAGCGACCATATTCACCTCGCGGTTGATCACTTTCACTCGACTTTTGCTCTCTACATCAGCAAAAATCATCAGGGTGGAATTGACATGGGGGTAACCTCCTTTGTTGTCCTCCTTGTCCTCAGCCTTGTCTGACTCCTTCTCTTTGTCCTTGGGTTGCTTGCCTTGAAACTGCTGGATCAAGAGCCGACACTGGCGAGTGGTATGCTTAGGGTAGATGAAGTTACCCTCTTTGTCTTTCTTCGTGTGGATGTGACACGGTAGATCCATCACGTCATTTCCTTCTTTATCCTTCACCTTCTTGGGGTTCCAGGATCCTTTGGGTTTTCCCTTGAACTTGCCCTGAGTCACGGCCAGAGCCTCCCCAGGAGCCGCTGGTTCGGCCTTCCGCTTCTGTTTCCGACTGGAGTTTCCTTTTTCCGACTGACTTGGCTTGTACTTGCCGCTTCGGAGTCGGTCCTCCTCTTCACCATTGGCGTACTTGGTGGCAATTTCCATCATTCGACTCGGGGTCATATCTCCGGTCCGCCCAAACTTCAAACTTAATTCTCTGTTCTTGACACCATCCTTGAAAGCACAGACTGCATGATGATCAGTCACGTTCTCCACGGTATGATGCAAAGTAATCCACCTCTGAATGTACTCTCGTAAGGTTTCATTCGTCTTCTGCACGCAGACTTGCAGCTCTGTCAGCCCAGCTGGTCGCTTGCAGGTTCCTTCAAATGTTCTGACGAACACTCGGGAAAGATCTTCCCAAGTGTAAATACTGCTTGGAGTCAACTGATTCAGCCACGCCCTGGCCGAGCCTTCCAACATGAGTGGCAGATGCTTCATGGCCACCTCATCATTCCCGCCGCCAATCTGTACCGCCACTCGGTAGTCCTCAAGCCAGGTTTCGGGCTTAGACTCACCGGTGAACTTGCTCACTCCAGTTGCCAACCTGAAGTTGGGGGGAATCACTGCGGCTCTGATAGCCCTGCTGAAACATTCCGGACCTGAAACATGCACTCGGCTGCTAGTGGGCGCATCTCTGTGAGCCCTGTTCCGATCGACCAAGCCTTGCACGATGATGGATCGTGCGTCGAAGCCTGGTTCCCGGGGGTCGACCGGAGCACTTCGCCCCACACTGAGTTGACGCCTGTCATCTTGCTGTCGAGGAGCGTAAGACCCGCCTCTCGGAGGAGGGGTGGGCACTCGACGCCTATCATCATGATCATATCGGTCACCGTATTAGTCTCGTCGATTCTCGCATCCTTCACGCCGCGGAGACGATCTAGGGCTATGAGCCGACTGAACTGTATTCGCAGCGACGGATCGACTGTGAATCCTGTTGTGTGACTGTGACACGGCCGAATTCTGATCTCCTGCTGCCCGGAGCAAATCTCTAATCTGCATCAAGCCTCTGCGAGCCTCCGACTGAGAGGGCTGAATTAACTCTGCTATACGGGTTGCAGCTGCTAAATTCTGAATCGAGGTTCGATATACCTGAGTCGGCGGGAAGAGTTGACGCCGACTGGAGTCGGGTACTCGTTGCCGCACGCGCTCGTCGAGTGCTCGCTGGAGATTCTCCAGACGAGCGCGTTCAGCCAAGTTGGCCAAACGCACCTCTTCTCCAAGGCACGAGCCTCGGGGGTTTCTCCTGCGGTAGGAGTATGCAGGGCATCCATGTTCCTGCGGCGAAGTTCTTCCCTTTGCAGGGAGCTAAGTGGCTCGGGTTGATACTCCTCATGGACTCGAGCGGGGTCACCTCCACCGTCCGCCCCGTCGCCACGGGGGAAGCCGGGAGGGCTACGAGGTCCATCGACCATCAAGACCTCCGCCGTCAGATCACTGCTATCGCACTCGGATGCAGTCTCTACGGAGCCAGTCGACAGATCGAACAGGCCGTAGAGGGATTCGTCGGGCTCGATTGCCGCGACTTGGGTGGTGGCCGTCTGGCGAGCCACCACGTGCCTCACCCACCGCTGGAGTCTCGACCGACCAGATCGCTTGCGCTGGCGGGAAACAGGGAGGGATGACAACAGGGGAGTCGACCAATACGGAGTCGACGGTTGCCGCAGCAGAACGCCGCGGACACATGCGCGAAAATGCGTCGCACCGCGGACGGGGAGCGCGTCGATGTCGGGTGGAGCCTCCTGGAGCCAAGCGAAGTCGTCGACGATGAAGGTGAGAGCGCAGAGACGGATCTCGCGGCCCTCGACCAAAACTCCACTAGCGACCACGATGAAAGTAATCGGAAGAATGGCAACTTCTCCAAAAATCGCTAAGACACCTGCCCCACGGTGGGCGCCAGCTGTCGTGGTTCTAAGTCTGACAGTAGAGTGGGGGGTAGGTATGGAGAGGCAAGATCCTAGCTATGGAGCAGTTGTGAAGACACTGGATGTACGAGTTCAGGCCCTTCTCGGAGGAAGTAATAGCCCTACGTCTCGGAGCCCGGAGGCGGTCGACTGGATTATGTATGTATGGATTACAAGAGTGCGAACCCCTTACACTGAGGAGGGGGGTGGCTTATATAGTGTCGCTGCACTTCTCCGCCGTCAAGAATGCAGGTTTAAAGTACATTAAGTCTAGGCGTTACTGGTAACGCCTTACATAAAGTGTCCTAAATGCCATAAAGACTACTTAATTACAGACCGTTTGGATGCAGAGTGGCTCTTGATCTCCTGTTGGTCGAGTGAGTCTTCATGGTCGAGTCCTTCGAGTTCGTCGAGTGAAGTCCCCCTTGGTCGACTGGAAGGCAGTTTCTTCTGAGGGTGTCCTTTGGTAGGGTACTTAGATCAGGTCTCTGACCCTACCCTAGGTACATGACTTCATCACCAGTTCCAACTGTTGTCTCAGTTGTACGTCTGGTTGGAACGGCTGAGTATTTAAACTCGAGGACACACAGTGATATCCTTCGCCAAGATGTCAAGTCGAGTGTACTTGCGAATATCATCAGCGTTCGCCATCTTGCATAGATCAGTAAGACCAATCTCAGTGACGGTCCACAGCTCGCTGTTCATTGCCATGAGGCGCTTCCTCATCATGGCCTTCCACTTGGGATAATCATGATCGTCAAAGATAGGGCATGTCACTTTCTTCATACCTGCGGCCGACATAACTAAAACTCCGGTGGTTAAACTAAATCACACGTAACAAGGAGTACCTTGCTCGATACCAATTGAAAGTGCGTTATATCGACTAGAGGGGGGTGAATAGGCGATTTTTCTGAATTCTTCACTGAGGAATTTGCCGGCGAGGAAATTCCTTAGCGAAGAAATACTAGCAGCGGAATAAGTACTTAGAAGTAAGCATAACAGAATACAAGCATGGTCATCATGATGAAATGAAGACTAGCACAGAGTACAGAAAGCGTGATCACAGGATAACACAAGATGAAGACAAACAGACAGAAGAAATTGAACTGAGGAAATTGAGGAAGTCTTCAATCAAAGTCTTCAAACACAGATATGAACAAACAATCAACACAGTAATGAGGAAATGAAAGGGTTGAGGAAATAGAACCAGTTAGGTTGGTGAAGACAATGATTTGGTAGACCAGTTCCAACTGCTGTCTCGCTTGTACGTCGGTTGGAGCGGCTGAGTATTTAAACTCGAGGACACACAGTCCCGGACACCCGATCGCCGAGCACGCAGCTCAGACACCCAGTCCTCACCGTATTCTCCTTGAACTAAGGTCACGCAGACCTCGTCCAATCACTCGTGGTAAGTCTTCAGCGACTTCCAAACCTTCACAGACTTGGTCACTCGGCGATCCACAATTCCTCTTGATGCTCTAGACCATGACGCCTAACCGTCTGGAAGAAGCACAGTCTTCAAAGGTAACAAGCATCGGATCCACGCAGGATCAATTTCTTCAGTGATGCTCAATCACTTTGGGTTTGTAGGGGTTTGGTTTTGGGTTTTCCTCACTTGATGATTTTCGCCAAAGTCCTCTTGAGGATGGGTTGCTCTCAAATGACAAGTGTCAAGTTCTTCGAGCAGCCAACCAGCTAGTGGTTGTAGGGGCGGTTATTTATAGCCTAGGGAGCAGCCCGACATGATAAGACATAAATGCCCTTCAATGATATGACCGTTAGGTGGATAAGATATTTTGGGACAGTGGCAAGCCAAGAACAAGAACGGTCGGAAATTTAATTCTCAAATTCCTCGTGGCTATCATGTTCTCATCGTAAGCAATTCAGATCTGGCGAATTCCTAACTCCTCAATCATAATAAATTCATCGTGACTGAAGAACTTCGTCTCTCACATCAAGAAAGTGACTGAACTGTATGAGATTTCCAAAGGCTTCACTCGAAGGGATTGGTAGGTGTAGGATTTTGAGTTGAGCATCACATGGAAATTTTTCCTTAGTATTTCCTCGACCCCCTTTAATAGTACGGTGTTTCCTATGACTCAAGAAAGAGAAAATGAATCTACGAAAACAAAAGTCTTCACGCTTCATGTTCCACAAATGAATACCAAGTCTTCAAGGTCACACCAATTTCTTCACTTTCAAAGTCTTCAGAAAGTCTTCAGAATATCAAAGTCTTCAGTCAAAGAACTTCATTTTTAGGGGTCGACTTTCTCTGTAAATATCAAACTCCTCATAGACTTATAGACCTGTGTACACTCACAAACGCATTAGTCCCTTAACCTATAAGTCTTCAATACACCAAAATCACTAAGGGGCACTAGGTGCACTTACAATCTCCCCCTTTTTGGTGATTGATGACAATATAGGTTAAGTTTTCAACGGGGATAAATGTATGAAGTGTAAATACTGATATTGAGGAATTTGATAGCAATATAGAAGAACTCCCTCTGAAGATGTGCATAGTGAGGAATTTGCTTTTGAGGCAATGCACATTTGAAGAGTTGAATCATGGAGATCTCCCCCTATATCTTGTAATTCATACACGCATTTGATATATAATATGAAGAATCTGAAATGCATGATGAAATATGGTGCCTGATGAGATTCAGCATGCGTGCAATGTCATTAACGAGGAATAAGCATGCAAAGCATAATGCAACAAAAGTATCAGCGCACCATCGGGTTTAAGATTACAACTCGATCCAAATAAAAGTTTCAGAAGAACGAGAGTTGTAACTTAAAAAAATTCCCTTAATATAGACCCGCTTGAAGACTAACTCAGATTTCTCCCCCTTTGTCATCAAATGACCAAAAGGATTGAATCTGAGGACTAACGCCCCTGAAGAATTTCAAGTCGATGGAGGAGCGCCAGCGTTGTCGGGGTTGTTTGTTGTAGCAGGGCCTGCCGCAGTGTCGTCCAAATCTTCATACTCATCAGTGTCACGCGATGAAGAATAAGAGGTGGCCACCAGTGGAGGAACTTTGACCCTCTTGAATTTCTTCGGAGGAGGTGCAGACCAGTCAAATTCTTCCTTGAGACCCATAGTCTTCAGTTCTTCAGCGCTATAGACATGAGTGAGGACAGCCCAGATGCGGTTGAAGGTTTCATGAAGGTAGTATTGGTTCTTCTTCACTGCATTGTGTGTTGAGGTCATATTGTGAAGAAGTGCACCAAACTGACGCTTTACCCATTTGTGATTGCGATCAACCTTCTGATGAAGACTGAGGAGTAACTCACGGTCAGTCATCACCCTGGGTGCTGTGGCTTGAGGATTTTGCTTGGCTGAGGTATTTGCGGCAGAGTCATGTGTGGCAGAGTCGTCACTGGTAGAGTAAGATGCAGCCAGGCAAAATTGACCATCCAATGGACGAATGCCTTCATCGATCACAGCAGCTGCCTTGCCTTTATCATCAGATGATGAAACTGTCCGTGTGAGGACTTCAATGGGAGGCAAGTAGCTACCGTGGTTCAGAGTGTCAGCTTTGTAATTCAGTGAAGATCTTGCCCTGATGAATCTCATAATCCAAGGAGCATAGGGCTTCAGCTCGAATGGCTACATAGCAATATTGGCCAGAGTCCTCATGAAGAAATCATGGAAGTTGACGGGAACGCCATGAATGATGTTGAAAAGCATATTCTTCATGATGCCAACGACTTCTTCATCATTTGAGTCGTGGCCTTTGATAGGACTCATTGTCTTCGTCAGAATGCGGTAGACAGTCCGAGGCACATAGAGTAATTCCTTGACGAGGAATTTGGTTCGTGGGGCCTGCCCAGGCTTCAAAGGCTTCATGAGCACTTGCATATAGTGATTTGTCAATTCAGGGTCACTTTAGGTGCAACGTGCACTGTCATGGGGAGGATCGAGAGGAAGGACAGGAAGCAATTCAGTTGCCGGTGCCTTGTAGTGAGTGTTTTCAGTCATCCAATCCAACACCCATGAGTTGACATCTTCAGCGTCTCCAGTGATATGCAGTGTCGCGTAGAACTGAAGAATGAGTTCTTCATTCCAATCGCAAATGTCCGTGCAGAAATTTAGTAATCCTGCATCATGAAGAACACTGAGGACTGGCTCGAAGCATGACAGAGATTCCATGTCCACGTGAGGAATATGTTCATGATCGAAGATTTTGTCTTTGTCAAACAGCACTGAGGAATAGAAGTTGGCTTGACTAACAGTCCAGAAACGCCTCTTCCTTATGCGAGCAGAGTCATAGGGGTTGTAGTCAGTGAAGAATACATGCTCGGAAAAGAAGTCTTCAGCCTTGAACTTCTGTTTGCTTGAGAACGGATTCTTCGGCTTTGGCAGAGGGGTGTCAGTGAGTTGCATTACCACCTCAGGAATCGCGAGCTCAGGTTCTTCAGGCTGAGGAATTTCTGGTTCCTCTTCTTGTGCAACCAGAGTATTAGCAGCAGCAGGTTCTTCAGCACTAGTGGCTGGAATTTCTTGATGCACAGAGGGAGTGGGTTGAGTTTCTTCAGAGCCCAGTTGAACTGTTGTTGCAGGGGACAGAGGAATCTGTTGGATAGGGGTGAAGAGAGGACTATTGGGATGCTGACTTTCCCAGAAGTCATCATTCATCACAGGTGTGGTGCATCCTATATCCACATCTTCATCTTCAATTTCCTCAACACCAGCATCTTCAGCTGTGAACTGAGGCATAGGTGAGGAAATGACTGGCGTTGAAGGGATTTCGTCCACTTCAATTTCTTCATCCATCTGCTCTGACGAAGCAGCAGAATGATTTCCTTCATCAGATCTGCTTGGGATCACATAGTCTTCTCCAAAAGGAACAAGGTCCTTTGATGGCATGGAGGAAATTGGAACAACATCAATTGGATTTTCGAGTGAGCTGGTCATTGGCTTCATCTTCTTCGCAGCCGAAGAATTTGACGCAGCTGATGCCTTCCTTTTCTTCACTGCAGCTCGCTCTGCAGCCTTGGTCTTCTTCACATCAGAGGCAGATGGAAGAATTGGAGTTGGTGTAGGCACAGGAGGAGCTGAGGAATCTGGTTCATTTTCTTCAGGCGCAACTGATGTAGTTGCCCTGATCTCTTCAGTTTCTTCAGGCGCACCACTAGTGGATGCCCTGGCAATTTCTTCAGCGGCTGGAATTTTTTCACCAGCCCTGGAACTAGCATTTTCTTCAGCATGCTGAAAGTCATCAGCGGTGCTGGCATGTTCTTCAGCAGGCTGAGCAGAGTGTGCAGCCTGAGGATTTTCTTGTTGCGATGGGACTGCAACATTTGTGAATTTCTTCGTCAGATTGACGAATCTCACTTTAGCTCCTTGCCAATCAGCATAGTAGGCATCAAAGTCTTTGCTGAGGGCTTGAATTTCAGACTGAGCCTGGAGAAGTTCCTCAGGTGTCATTCTGACAACATTTTTCTTCAGGAGCTTCTCCTTTCTGTATTGTGCTTTCTTGATCTCTCTTGCCTTTTCAAACTTCCATTTCTCCTGAGTGATGAAATGGGTCAGCATGTGACTTTGACCAGGAGTCAGATGAAAATCAGGCATTGGGGTATTTGGATCCTTGTGCCAGAGATCAATGTAATCGAGGATTTTCCTTGGATAAAAAAGCAGTGGCACAGATGTGCCTTGGGCTCTAGCGGCCTTCACCTGTCTGTCTCTGATGATTTCTGCAAGTTCATTATCAGAAGCTTCATCATCAGAAGGCACATGGAATGCGACCTGTTTCTTCTTTGGACTTGGCCGAGGACCGCGTCCAGCTGTTGCTTTAGTCTTCAACAGTGTGGGGCCTGAATAGGAAATAGGTGCAGCCGAGGAGCTTGCTGAAACACCAGAGGCAATCGAGAAACCAGCAGTCCTTTGACATGTAGCCAGATGCACAGGAGCTGAGGACTTTGAAGGAGCTGCTGAGGACTTTGGTGGAGCAGTAGCAGTGTGAGGAATTTGTCGTGAGGGCATTGCTGAGGAACTTGGCCGTGAGGGCGCTGTTGGTGCAGCACTTGGCTTACGAGCAGGCTTCTTTGGCATGGATTTCCTCGGTTTGACCGAGGCCTCAGTAGCAGTAGCAGTGGAAGAATCCTCATTGAATTTCTTCACTGCCTCCTTGGCTTGTCTTGCCAATTTAGCTTGGCGCTTAGCCCATTCTTCAGGAAAGTCCTCACCACGCTTGATGCTGGTGGGGTCAGCTACTTGGCCAGGTGCCAATGGAGCTCTTGGGCATGGAGGATTGAGGGCAAATTTCCTCATGTACTTTGGAGTCACATATCTGTATTCCCTCCATTCCCTTGCCCATCTCCGTTCAATCCTCTGTATGCGCACCTTGCGCTGATTTTTGTTTTCTTTGCCAAATTTTGCTTCATCAGGTGTGCAATAGTCAGCATAAATTTCCTCAGGGATTTCAAACGCAGTCATAACCTCAGGTTTCTTTCCTCTTTTCTGCGGCTTCTTACCGTCTGCCATATTTTCAGATGAGGAATTTGAACAATTGAACACTCTGAAGAAGTATGCAGTTTTTCTTCGAGGAACGCTGCAAATGAGTTAAGTTGATGAGAACCTAGTGATTCAGCAGCAGACATGAGTACCTGTGAACAGAGTATAGGTGCGAGGAATTCGGAGAGGTCATATGCGTTCTCAGAAGGTTTTTCGAAATGAACAAGTTTTGAGGAATTTTGACCAAATGAAACTTGAGGAATTTCACTAAGCGTTCTTGTCTTAGGTTCCAGAGTTGTACAGATCGAAGATCCACACAATTAGGGAATCTTGAAGAAAATGATTGCTTAGAGAAACAATTCAAGATCATATGATCTGTGAGGTGTTCATATGTGTGAAGATTTGAAGAATAAACGCCTTTGAAGATTTTCAGGGAAGTTTGAGAATCAAAGTGAGTAATAAAAGTAACTTTTAATTACCCGAAGTGAAGAACACGACGAACTGAGAAGAACAGATGTGAAGTTCGTCAGGTTAGATCTCCCACGCCCTAACTTGGCAGAGGAAGACAGCTACGGCGGCGGCGGAGTGAAGATTTCCGCGGTCGGCGTGAGTACGACGGCGACGAGGTCGAGGCAGCGAAGCTCTTCCTCACCGGCGACGATGGAGTAGCAGCGGCGCTAGGGTTTGAGGAGCTCGAGTGAGAGAGTAGCGATCGAGCGGAGTAAATGAAGTGAGGAAGGGGAGAGGGGTATTTATAGACACGGTGAAAAACTGTTCGCCCGAAGATTTTGGGACGAACGTGCCCCTGCCCTTTCTCCTTCTCGCGACATGTGTCACCCACGTACTGTGTAGTTGAGATCGTGTACTATCGTGGGTGAATAGAATAATGCATTGTGGGATGCGGAATGGCTTGAGCGGCAAAACGAAAATTTGGATAAGATTTGTTTTAAAGTTTCGTTCGCAATTTCTTCAGCTGATAAGGACACAGTGAAGATTTTGAATGAGTTTCAAATAGAACGCACATGAAGAATTTGTGATTAGATTGGGTTGAGTATAGCATAGAGGGGAACGGTCCGATCACATTCACTTAGCAGAAAAAGCAACTTGAAGAAATAGCTATAAGTGAATGCTGTAGAGGACATAAACTCATATATATAGCCAATGAAGAAAAACGACGAAAACAGTGAAGATTTTGCAAAGTTGAAGAATTTGAAAAACTGAAGAATTTCAAAACTGAGGAAAAACTCAAATTGAAGATTTTCAACTTTTTGTGGTGGCGTGACCCACCGTATAAGAATGATGATTTCAGACACCGCGTACAATTGTCATAGGGTTCTGAGAATCAAATTCTTCATTAATTTCTTCACACTTAGAGTGTTATTCTTCATTGATTGAAGAAAAACGTTTCTTCATGTGTTGCACATCTAAGTCATCAATTTTGCATAAGTGTCAGTGTGTGTGTCCTTTTCAAAGAACATTCGAATATTCTAAGATATTTAGCTCACACCGCAACTTGCTAAATCTCTTCTCATCCAAGGGCTTAGTGAAGATATCAGCTAGCTGTTCTTCAGTCTTCACGTGCTCGATGGAGATGTCGCCCTTCAACACATGATCACGAAGAAAATGATGACGAATTTGAATGTGCTTTGTCTTCGAGTGCTGAACTGGGTTGTGAGCAATCTTGATGGCACTCTCATTGTCGCAGAGGAGAGGCACATTCTTCACGTTGACGCCATAGTCCTTGAGTGTTTGCTTCATCCAAAGCAGTTGAGCACAGCAAGAGCCAGCAGCAATGTATTCAGCTTCCGCAGTAGACAGTGATACGCAGTTCTGTTTCTTCGAGGACCAACAGACCAAAGATCGTCTGAGGAAATGACAAGTGCCAGATGTTGACTTGCGGTCCACACGATCACCAACATAGTCAGAGTCAGAATATCCAATGAGATCAAAAGTAGAGCCCTTGGGTGTGATTCCTAGTGTTGGTGTGTGGGCTAGATATCGAAGAATATGCTTCACAGCCTTATGGTGTGATTCCTTCGGTGCAGCTTGAAATCGGGCACACATGCAAACACTAAGCATTATATCTGGCCTAGATGCACATAAGTACAATAAAGAACCAATCATGGAGCGGTATACCTTGTGATCGAAGTCAATACCATTTTCATCAGTGCATAGATGGCCATTTGTGGGCATAGGAATTTTGACGCCTTTGCAATCTTGCATGCGAATTTCCTCAAGACATCTTTGAGGTATTTCTCCGAGATATGATTATGCCATTACGCTGTTGATTTAATTTGAAGACCTAAGAAGAATTTCAACTCTCCCATCATAGACATTTGATATTCTTCACTCATCATATAGGCAAATTCATCACTATAACGTTGGTCAGTACAGCCAAAGATAATATCATCAATGTATATTTGGCACATAAACAGTTCACCATCATAAGATTTAGTAAAGAGAGTAGGGTCGAGTGAACCGGGTGTGAAGCCATTCTTCACGAAGAATTCCTTCAATGTATCATACCACGCCCGAGGGGCTTGCTTGAGGCCATAGAGGGCCTTATTAAGTCTAAAGACTTTGTCAGGATTCTTTGGATCTTCAAAAACTAGGGGTTGAGCAACATATACTTCTTCCTCTAGCTTACCATTGAGGAATGCACTTTTCACATCCATTTGATATAAGATGATATCATGATGGTTAGCATAAGCAAGTAATATGCGAATAGCCTCAAGTCTAGCAACAGGTGCAAAAGTTTCATCGAAATCAATTCCTTCAACCTGTGTGTAGCCTTGAGCTACCAGTTGTGCCTTATTCCTCACCACAAGGCCATTTTCATCTTGCTTGTTGCAGTAGATCCACTTTGTGCCAATGATATTATGCTTGCGAGGATCTGGACGTTTGACCAGTTCCCAGACATTGTTGAGCTCGAACTGATGTAATTCTTCTTGCATAGCCTGAATCCACTTCGGCTCCAAAAATGCTTCATCTACCTTAGTGGGCTCTGTGATAGAGACAAAAGCATAGTGCCCACAAAAGTTAGATAAATGTGAAGCTTTTGAGCGTGTGAGAGGACCTGGTGCTCTAATGTCATCGATGATCTTCTCCACTTGCACTTCTTTTGCAACGCGAGGATGAGCTGATTGTCGCTGAGGAGTTTGATCAGCATTTTCTAAAGCACCATTTTCCTCAGCATTTTCTTCAGGTGCGTCAGCTCGACGTTCCTCATGAACTGGAATGAATTTTTCAGCAGATTCTTCAGTAGGAATGACATCCTCAGTTGCTTTGAACTTGATAGAATCCTCAGGTGCTGGTTCATCTAACACAGAAGGTAGGTGCTCTCTTTGCGAGCCATAGTTTCATCGAACCGCACATCTACAGTGTCAACAATCTTGTGAAGAACAATGTTGAAGACTCTGTAGGTGTGCGAGTCCTTTCCGTAACCAAGCATAAAACCTTCATGTGCTTTCGGTGCAAATTTAGAATTGTGGTGAGGATCTCTAATCCAACATTTAGCACCGAAGACTTTGAAATAACTCACATTGGGTTTCTTGTCAGTGAGGAGTTCACAGGCCGTCTTCTTGAAGAATTTGTGAAGATATACTCTGTTGATGATGTGGCACGCAGTATCAATTGCATCAATCCAAAAACGATGAGGCGTTTTGTATTCATCAAGCATAGTGCAAGCCATCTCAACAAGAGTTCTGTTCTTGCGCTCCACGACGCCATTTTGCTGAGGAGTATAGGGAGCAGATAACTCATGAGTAATACCAAGTTCATCAAGATAGTCATCAAGACCGGAATTCTTGAACTCAGTTCCATTGTCACTTCTGATGTGCTTGATCTTCACACCAAAGTTGGTTGAATCCCTCGAGGAAAATCGTTTGAAGACTTCCTGCACTTCATGTTTGTAAGTAACAATGTGTACCCATGTATATCGAGAGTAATCATCAACAATGACAAAACCATATAGAGATGCATCATTAGTGACTGCTGAGTAATGATTAGGTCCGAAGAGGTCCATGTGAAGCAATTCGAATGGACGAGTAGTGGTCATGATGGTCTTCACTGGATGCTTGGCCTTGGTCATTTTTCCAGCTTCACAGGCTCCGCATAAGTGATCCTTGAGGAATTTGACATTCTCAATGCCAATGACATGCTTCTTCTTCGCAAGCGTGTGCAAATTCCTCATGCCTGCATGACCAAGTCGTCGATGCCATAGCCAGCCTTCTGAAGCTTTTGCAAGTAGACACACGGCTGGCTGTGATCCTGTAGAGAAATCAACAATATACAAATCTCCTCTCCTAAAGCCTTCGAAGACTTTGGAATTGTCAGCTTCCATAATCACAACACGGCGATACTTGCCAAAAGACAACAACCATATCAAGATCACAAAGCATTGAGACTACCATGAGGTTGTATCCTAAGGACTCAACAAGCATGACTTTGTCCATGTGTTTATCCTTAGAGATTGCAACCTTACCAAGACCCAATACCTGACTTTTGCCTTTGTCAGCAAAGATGATATGCTTCAGATGTGACGGTGATAAGGGAGCATCCATCAATATATTCTTGTCACCAGTCATGTGATTCGTACATCCACTATCGAGGAACCACTCAGTAGCTTTGGGTTGATCATCCTGCAGATGAATTAGTGTAGCTTACAATCTCATATGCTTCATTAGTGAAGAATATGGTATCAAGTTCATCAGATGAATTTCATCAATCAGTAAACAGATATAGCAGTATGAGGACGTGTGAAATGAAGGTTCATTTCATCATGATTCGCGCGCATCCTTTCAGGCAATTTTGTCAGGTCCCCAGCAAATTCTTCAGACGTTAAAGCACGTCTGGAGACCTGACCCTGCAGAAGAGATTAGTTCTTTTTCTTCACCACCCACATCTGAAGGGGTGGCAAAGAGTTCATCACTCTGCGAGCACCATACGAGAATGGTGGCATAGAGGCCAAACCATTTCGTTTCACATAAGCGGGGTTAGGGTAAGCATATGAATAAGCATAGAAATTCTTCGAGGAATTATGAACATAATGGTTTGAAGAATAATGCACATATTCATAGCCCTTAGCTCTACCCTGCGAAACAGAGTTGTTAGCACGATGATAATCATATGAGGACTTTGATCCTTTTGAGGAATTTGATCCACGTGAGGTGTTTGGTCCGTATGAGGACTTGGATCCATATGAAGAATTTGGTCCATATGAAGAATTTGATCTGGGGTTCCTGTTCTTCACAGGTGGTGTCATGAGGACATTCACCTGAAGACTTTTGAGGCACTTCTTAGGAACCCAGATTTTCTTCATAGGAGAACCGTTCCTGCAGTTAGTGCCAACATATCTAGCAAATACTCCACCATTCTAATTTTTGAACAGTTTATAGTTGGAGTCAAATGACTCATCAGAAGAATGAGGAGATTCACATGTAAAGCCAGATAAGTTAGATGGATCAACTGGAGGTCCCTTTGCAGCAACCCATGAGGTTTTGGGGTACTGCTCAGGCTTCCAATATGTTCCATCAGCATTAAGCTTCCTCTCAAAGGCGATACCCTCTTTCCTAGGGTTTCTGTTGAGGATCTGCTTTTTAAGCACATCACAGAGGGTCTGATGCCCTTTGAGGCTTTTGTACATGCCTGTCATGTACAATTCCTTCAGCCCTGCATTGTCAGTGATACTAGCAATGTCCTCAGATGAGGAATTAGTGATATCAGAGGCAGGTGAAGAATTTGTAATAGTTGAAGCATTTGAACATTCAGGTGAAGAATTAGCAGATTCACGTTCAATGCACTTTAAGCATGGAGGAACAAATTCTTCCTGAGAAGCGCTGATTTGTTGAGCTAGTAATGAATCGCGCTCGTTCTGAAGATCTTCATAACACACTCTTAGCTTTTCAAGATCTTCCTTTCTTTGAAGAGATTCAAAAGAAAGCTTCTCGTGATCAGACAAGAGACTATTATGTTGATCTTGAACTGCGTCAAACTTGGAATGAAGTCTCTGAAGACTCTCAGCCAATGCTTTTGATTGATCCATTTCTTCACCCAACATATCATCGCTCTTATTAAGCATGTATTGAACCTTTTCCAAGGCTCTTTGTTGTTTAGTGGCAAGGGAAGCAAGTTTGACATAGCTAGGTCCAAATTCATTGTCAGATTCATCATCACTAGATTCGGATAGTTAGGATTCGGTTACCTCAGCACCGTTTGCCATAAGGCAGGGGGTAGACGATGATGATTCTGGTTCGAAAGTCATCGTTTTGAGAGATTCCTTGAAGTCCTCAAACCAGGGATCATGACGGGTTCGATGACCTTCATAGACATCAGAGATTCGGTCCCAGATAAGCTTCGCATTGCAAAGATGCATAATGCGCCTGAATTCATCTCTGGATAGGCAGGAACAAATGATATACTTCGCCAAGATGTCAAGTCGAGTGTACTTGTGAATATCATCAGTGTCCGCCATCTTGCATAGATCAGTAAGACCAATCTCAGTGACGGTCCACAGCTCGCTGTTCATTGCCATGAGGCGCTTCCTCATCATGGCCTTCCACTTGGGATAATCATGACCGTCAAAGATAGGGCATGTCACTTTCTTCATACCTGCAGTCAACATAACTAAAACTCCAGGCGGTTAAACCAAAATCACACAGAACAAGGGAGTACCTTGCTCTGATACCAATTGAAAGTGCGTTATATCGACTAGAGGGGGGGTGAATAGGCGATTTTTCTGAATTCTTCACTGAGGAATTTGCCGGTGAGGAAATTCCTTAGCGAAGAAATACTAGCAGCGGAATAAGTACTCAGAACTAAGCATAACAGAATACAAGCATGGTCATCATGATGAAATGAAGACTAGCACAGAGTACAGAAAGCGTGATCACAGGATAACACAAGATGAAGACAAACAGACTTAAGAAATTGAACTGAGGAAATTGAGAAAGTCTTCAGTCAAAGTCTTCAAACACAAATATGAACAAACAATCAACACAAGAATGAGGAAATGAAAGGGTTGAGGAAATAGAACCAGTTAGGTTGGTGAAGACAATGATTTGGTAGACCAGTTCCAACTGCTGTCTCGGTTATACGTCGGTTGGAGCGGTGAGTATTTAAACTCGAGGACACAGTCCGGACACCCGATCGGCTGAGCACGCAGCTCAGACACCCAGTCCTCACCGTATTCTCCTTGAACTAAGGTCACGCAGACCTCGTCCAATCACTGTGGTAAGTCTTGAGCGACTTCCAAACCTTCACAGACTTGGTCACTCGGCGATCCACAATTCCTCTTGGATGCTCTAGACCATGACGCCTAACCGTCTGGAAGAAGCACAGTCTTCAAAGGTAACGAGCGTCGGATCCACGCAGGATCAATTTCTTCAGTGATGCTCAATCACTTTGGGTTTGTAGGGGTTTGGTTTTGGGTTTTCCTCACTTGATGATTTTCGCTCAAAGTCCTCGGAGGATGGGTTGCTCTCAAATGACAAGTGTCAAGTTCTCTCGGAGCAGCCAACTAGCTAGTGGTTGTAGGGGGCGGCTATTTATAGCCTAGGGAGCAGCCCGACATGATAAGACATAAATGCCCTTCAATGATATGACCGTTAGGTGGATAAGATATTTTGGGACAGTGGCAAGAAGACAAAGAACGGTCGGAAATTTGACTCCCAAATTCCTCGGGCTATCATGTTCCTCATGTGTAGGCAATTCAGATGGCGAATTCCTAACTCCTCGTCGAGAACAAATTCATTAGCGACCGAAGAACTTCGTCTCATCACATCAAGAAAGTGACTGAACTGTATGAGATTTCCAAAGGCTTCACTCAAGGGATTGGTAGGTGTAGGATTTTGAGTTGAGCATCACATGGAAATTTTTCCTTAGTATTTCCTCGACCCCTTTAACGAAGACGGTGTTTCCTATGACTCAAGAAAGAGAAAATGAAACTACAAAAACAAAAGTCTTCTCGCTTCATGTTCCACAAATGAATACCAAGTCTTCAAGGTCACACCAATTTCTTCACTTTCAAAGTCTTCAGAAAGTCTTCAGAATATCAAAGTCTTCAGTCGAAGAACTTCATTTTTAGGGGTCGACTTTCTCTGTAAATATCAAACTCCTCATAGACTTATAGACCTGTGTACACTCACAAACGCATTGGTCCCTTAACATATAAGTCTTCAATACACCAAAATCACTAAGGGGCACTAGATGCACTTACAGACAAACACACCGCAAAAAGAGTTACATCGCATAGATTGTAACGCCCTTGATCCGATGTGCCAGGTTTTTTCCAGTTATTCGTCGTTGTTGCCATGTCACTTGCTTGCATGTTGCATTTTGCCATGTCATCATCTGCATTTCATCTGCATGTTTTTCAAAAATTGCATCCGTTCGGGTTCCCCCGGTTCTCTGCGTTGTTTGTTCTGAGCCCAACCACATTCGCACGCGCCCGTCGCCCCTCTCAGACATTGTTTCGTGAGTGGGAGAAAAACGTTCTCGGAATGGGCCGAGATTTGCCGAGTGGCCTTGGTATATCACAGGTAGACCACCCGTCAAATTTCGTTCCATTTGGAGGTCGTTTGATGCCCTAACGATTAACCGAGTTAACCAAAACCCCCCTTCTCTTTGCAGCACAGCACCTCTTCACACAGCCCACCTAGCCCATCTAAACCCCCTTCATGCTCTCCGGCGTTCGATCATGATCGCGTGGACGAAAACAGCACCTCATTTGGACTCCCCTAGCTCCCCCTACCTATATAAACGTCTTCCCCTTCCTAATCTCAGCAAACCCTAGTCCATTTCGTCATTTTCCGCGCCCCTCCACAGCTCCTCGCGCAGCCGGGCGTGTCTGCGACGCAGTCGGACGCGTCCACTGCCGCCCAGCCAATCGGGGGATGCCACCTCAGCAGCACCGCCGCCCCGAGCCAACTCCCGCCTGCCATGTGTCCCCGCGCCTCCTCTCTCTCCTCCCACCGCCGTCGGCCCGCCCAGGCCCGAGCGGGGCCCGCCTGAGCCCATTGGGGACCGAGCGCACGACGCCGCCCGCCCATCGTCTCGGCGCGCCTTCACCAGCGCTTCGAGCGCCCGACCCGCCGCTTCGTTGCTCGACCGCGGCCTCGCCGCCCGCTGAACCCGCCGCCCCGCCGCCGGATCCGGCGCTGCTATCCGCCGGCGCCTCGCCTCCTTGCCGCGCGCCACAGCACCGCCTGCTCTCCGCCTCCGCGCCGCTCGACCTAGTCGCCCGCGCCGCTGCCGAGTTCATCCGTCGGTGCCGTCTCTTCCCCGCCATCGCCGGCCACCTCTCCGGCCATCCTCCGGCGAGATCCGCTGCCACCAATCCGGATCTGGATCGGGTCCAGATCCACCAGTTCAATGAACCAAATGCCTCCCCCATGCCCGGATCTCTCTGTCCCGGAACGTCCCTTCGACTTTCCGCGAGGGTAAAAAAAATCTGCCAAGTCCCTGATATATCATCTCATGTGTGCATGTTCGAGCGATCATAACTCCTTGTGTGCTCTTCCCTTTTGTGCGTGTAATATATCAAAATGTTCATTGTGAGATGCTCTTCATTTCATTCCACTGTCACATGCTTGTTTTAATCCATCTTGATGCAATAATAATCGTTGCAAGAGTGTTATATGATGTTAACCTGCTGAGACTGTTATAACTTGTTGTTTTGTCATTTTCATTGCATTTTGTGTGTGCATCCTATGAGCTTGATGTCTAAATGAGTTTTGAGCTACATCATTCCATCTTCACAGTGGTGCAATCCATGTATTTTTGTGTGCCTTGTGGTGAGTGCATCAAGCTTGTGAAGTGGGATACTTGCTGTTACTGTTTTGCTAGGCTAAATCTCTTATATCATGATGCTATGTAAACCTGCTGGTTCATGTCATTTTATGCATAATCTGGAGATGTTCACTAAGGATGTTTTATTCTACATGTTATAGTATATCCATCCATGCCCTTGGTTGCATTTATAGCCTGCTGTAGCTTGTTGTAATCATGCTCCAAACTTGCTAAATAATGTTGATGTCATCCTGTTAACATTAAGTTCAGTTTTGGCAATGAGTTTTGCTTGTTATCCGTGCAACCTATGACTATGATATTGCCATGTTTAGCTCCATAAATGTGTCTTCTTACTGTTGGTACACTTCACATGCCATCAAATGCTCAGTGGAAGGTGGTACAAGCCCACCAACATGCCTACTTATCGTTGTTTCTGCCATGTACTGTTATTTTATTACTTGCCATGTTTGCATGGATGCTACCATGTTTTCTGTTGATCTTTGCAATAAGTTCAGTAAGGGTGTTTTGTTAATTGCTTTTAGTAATATCCTGCCATGCTTTTTTTTGCCATGATAAAATCTTGTAGCATTTTTTTATAGCTGTAAACATTGCAACCTGATGTTATTTCTGTCATGCTCGGTGATTTTCTGCTAAGTGTGTGAACTGTTATTATTTGCAATCTTGCCATGCCCTTTTGAGAATGTTATAGTGTTTTCTGGTGATAGATCAGTGTTCATGTTTTGTTATGCTTCACCTGCGAATCATTTCCATGCCTTTTGTTTTCATGTGTTGTAGCATATTGTTTTGATGCTTGCTAGATGCCTAGTTGCTATTTTGGACAGCTTGTCCTTTAAACGTGTTTCATGCGTATGTGTTGAACCGTTGCTCCGTTTTGAGTGTGCTCTATATGATACTTGCTTGGATTTGCATGTAGTTTCATCTTGTCATGTTGAATCCTTGTTTTGAGAGTGTTTGCTTGATGTTTGAATGCATTTTGCATCAGTACCATGTTTTACTTGTTTTGCTCATATCTTTTAGGCCGTAGCTCCAAATTAAAAGAACTTTATATGAAACTTGACTAGAATTTCGTGTAGATCATCTTGGCGCATTTTAACTTGCTGTTTAACAACTTGAACATAAGGCTTATTCAGATCTGGACTAATTTCGAAATTTTCATATGAGGACTTACCGGAATTGTTGTATGTTGTCTCCGGCCTCATTTGAACTTGCTTTGATGTGTTGCTCTTGTATGCATAATCTCTTGTCATGAGTAGATTCATGTAGCCTTCGTCATACATCATGATTGGTTGTGCATCATGTCATGTTTACGTGTTGTGTGTTTACCTTGTTGTTTGCTTCTTTCCGGTTGTGCTCCTTGTCGTTAGTTCCTGTCTCGTTGCGATCCTGAGGATTCGTTCGTGTACTCTTGGTTCGTCTTCGTGGCTTCATCTTCTTCATGGACTCGTTCTTCCTCCTAGCGGGATTTCAGGCAAGATGACCGTCACCTTGAATCTCACTACTATCATTGCTATGCTAGTTGCTTCGTTCTATCGCTATGCTGCGCTACCTATCACTTGCTCTTCAAGCCTCCTAAATTGCCATGTCAGCCTCCAACCTTTTCACCCTTCCTAGCAAACCGTTGCTTGGCTATGTTACCGCTTTGCTCAGGCCCTCTTATAGCGTTGTTAGTTGCAGGTGAAGTTGAAGATTGCTCCATGATGGACAAGATTATGTTGGTATATCACAATATATCTTATTTAATTAATGCATCTATATACTTGGTAAAGGGTGGAAGGCTCGGCCTTATGCCTAGTGTTTTGTTCCACTCTTGCCGCCCTAGTTTCCATCATACTGGTGTTATGTTCCTTGATTTTGCATTCCTTACGTAGTTGGGTGATTAATGGGACCCCCTTGACAGTTCGCTTTGAATAAAACTCCTCCAGCAAGGGCCAACCTTGGTTTTACCATTTGCCTACCTAAGCCTTTTTCCCTTGGGTTTCCGGAGCCCGAGAGTCATCTTTATTTAACCCCCCCCCCCCCTCCAGGCCAGTGCTACTTCGAGTGTTGGTCCGACCCGAGCAGCCTGAGGGGCCACCTCGGGGAAACTTGAGGGTTGGTTTTACTCGTAGCTTGTCTCATCCGTTGTGCCCTGAGAACGAGATATGTGCAGCTCCTATAGGGATTTGTCGGCACATTGGGCGGCTTTGCTGGTCTTGTTTTACCATTGTCGAAATGTCTTGTAAACCGGGATTCCGAGACTGATCGGGTCTTCCTTGGAGAAGGAATATCCTTCGTTGACCGTGAGAGCTTGTGATGGGCTAAGTTGAGACACCCCTGCACGGTATAAACTTTCGAGAGCCGTGCCCGCGGTTATGTGGCAGATGTGAATTTGTTAATATCCGGTTGTAGAGAACTTGACACCAGATTCGAATTAAAACGCATCAACCGCGTGTGTAGCCGTGATGGTCTCTTTTCGGCGGAGTCCGGGAAGTGAACACGGTTTTTGGGTTATGTATGAACGCAAGTAGTTTCAGGATCACTTCTTGATCACTTCTAGCTTCTCGACCGTTCCGTTTGCTTCTTTTCTCGCTCTTATTTGCGTTTGTTAGCCACCATATATGCTTAGTCGTTGCTGCAACCTCACCACTTATCCTTTCCTTACCCATTAAGCTTTGCTAGTCTTGATACCCATGGTAATGGGATTGCTGAGTCCTCGTGGCTCACAGATTACTACAACAACAGTAGCAGGTACATGTATTGCGATGATCATGACGCGAGAGCGATGTTTTCTTATTTTGGAGTTCTTCTTCTGCTTCTTCTTCGATCAGGGGATAGGTTCTAGGTCGGCAGCCTGGGCTAGCAGGGTGGATGTCGTTTGAGCTTCTGTTTGTGTTTCATCCGTAGTTGGATGATGCTCTTGTGTATGATGTTGTTGTATTCGTGTGGCATTGTAAGCCTCTTGTATGTATCCCCAACTATTATGTAATGGTACGATACAATGATATCCACCTTGCAAAAGCGTCTCCAATATGCGCTTCCATCCTTGGTGGAACCTTTGAGTTCCTTTAGGATAGGGTAGCATATTGGGCGTGACAAGTTGGTATCAGAGCCAGGTTCCAACCATCGGAGCCCCCTTGATTGATCGTATAGTTTGGCCGTTGTCGAGTCTAGAAGAAAACTTTTCGGAGTCTAGTCGGGGAGTTGGAATTCTTTTTACTCCTCAACCTCTTTGTCGCTCTGGTGAGGTATCTTGACGTAGATGTTTTGAATTACTTCTCTTCCCCTTCAAATTTTTCTTTAGGTTCACGTAGTTGGTTTTTCGATCGTTGGTTCTCAGCTCTTCTCATCCGGTGCATTTCTCGTCAAGTTGACTCGAGCCTCTTTATCTTTGCGTTCAATCCTCAGTTGTTTTCTTTTCCCACCCGCCCACCCCTTTTTCTTCTCGAGTATCCATCCTACTCGTGTGAAGCCTTTGCTTTCTTTCAACCGGTGTTTTCTCTTCAAGATATTCGTCGGTTCCCCCTTCCAAGTTGCCTTTGTTTTACGGCCCTCCCACCCTCTTCTTCCCGGAGCCTGAGTCTGTTTCGAGCATCAATTTCATTCATGTGGAGTCTCTTCAGTCTTCCCTCAATTATTTCAACCAGTGAATTCTCTTTTGTTTGACATTCTTCATCTCTTTTCCTGTGGACTCAATTCAAGTTTTTCGGGTGGATCACATTCTTTTCCTTGGATCAAGTGTTCTCCTTGCTCGTTTGCCTCTCGCCATTCAATCATTCCAGAGTTCGGAAGACATCTCAGGAGATTCGTCTGTGTTCCAATTAATTAGAGGTTGTCACCTCATTCAAATATTTCAATTGTTCCGGTGCATCACCTATCTGTTCAACATCCCTTTCCAACGGTGTTTTTCTCTTTAGTGGGCCCTAACCCACAGGTCTTTTCCCAGGATCTTACCTGACTCTTCTAATTATTCCGGAACTATTCCAAATTCTTTTCGAAGTTTGATGTAAGAATGAATTTCATTAGTCAGATGCAATCTCCAAGATCGCTTTCAAATTCTTTTCATCTTTTTTTCAGCCCTTCCTCTTTTTCATTCTCCCGGAGTATCTCAGAAATTTTGGTGGTGTTTCCCTTCATCATTTGAAGACTGAAGAAGAGTTTTTCCTCTAAATCTTGTCTGTTCTCTCGAAGATTCGTGGTTCTAGCTTCATGTTATCCTCTCAAATTATTTCGTTTGTCAGATATTCTTTTCTTACCCATCTGGAGTATGTTAGAAGTTGTTTTCCCATTTCTTTTCACCGGAGGCCATCGTTCCAGAAGAATTCTTCGTCCTCACATTTCAGCTACCGTTATCTAATTATCCCGGTGCTTCGTTCAAGTGTTCTTTAATCAGCTCATGATCTCTTTGTTCTTTTGCATCTAAATCCCCTCTAGCATATTGGTTCTTCTAATTCTTCCCAGTGATTCATTCTCTTTCATCAGTCATTTCGAATTCTTACGGTGGTTCGTTCAAGATTCTTTTCCTTGATTATCATTTTAATCCATCCGTTCTTTCGAATCCTAACGTTGATTCACTGAAGACCTTCCTAAAGGTGGCGCCATATACTCCTCAATCCTTTTCAAGGGGAATAAGTTGCATGCAAAATTCGTTTATTATTAATTAAATTTTATGAAGGATAAGCATCCAAAAAATCTTATTCTTATTTCATCCAAGTGAGTAATCCTTTTCTTCGGAGTTTGTTCTTGATGAATAAATTCTAGTTCCAAGTGTTTTCATCTTTTCTTTTCCGGAGTTAAAAATTACTCGGCCATTTTGTCGGAACCTCCATCTAAATCACCGCAAGTCTCATCTTATTCTTTCTTCCTTCATTCTATCTCATCATCCTTTTGTCACCGGAATTCTTCATGGTGGTTCTTCATGATTTAATTCATTCTTCAAGAGTTCATCAAGATTCTTGTTAGAGGAGTTCAAGTGTCTTTTCTTCTCGCGTCTTGAAGTGCAAAAATTCTCCGTTTTCTTCTTAAGTGGAGTTTTGCATTTCTTCGTTCTTCTCACCTATTCGAACATTTGGTTGTGGTATAATTTCACCTCAAGTTTTGAGTTGTTTTTGATAAGTCCACAACAAGCTTATTCTTTCGTTGTTGATTTTCTCAACAACTCCGTTCAATCCTTCCTTCTAAGTTCTTTTCATTCCATTCTTTCAATTCTTCCAGAGGCATTGCGTTGCTCATCTCGTCAAGTGTCATTCCATTGGGTGAAGTTCATGTCTCCATTCCTTCCATTTTCAGTCGGAGTGTTGCTGAAATTCTTTTATTCATTCCTTTTCTATCTTGTTCTAACCGGAGTGGTTTCAGAGTCTATCTTGTTTCCATGAGCATTTGATTCTCTTCATATTCGCCGTTCATCGTTTCTAACCGAGTGCTCTTGACTTTATTCATCTTCTCTCTTGTGTTCTCACTTCACCTCTTCCTCTTTCTCTTCCGTCTCGTTCCTAAGATCTCGGGACGAGATCTCTTGTTAGTGGAGGAGAGTTGTAACACCCCGGATCCGATGCGCCAGGTGTCTTCTAGTTATTCGTCGTTGTTGCCATGTCACTTGCTTGCGTGTTGCATTTTTCCATGTCATCATCTGCATTTCGTCTGCATGTTTTTCAAAACTTGCATCCGTTCAGGTTCCCCCGGTTCTCTCCGTTGTCCGTTCTAAGCCCAACCACATTCGCACGCGCATGTCGCCCCTCTCAGACCTTGTTTCGTGAGTGGGATAAAAACGTACTCGGAATGGGCCGAGATTTGCCGAGTGGCCTTGGTATATCACCGGTAGACCGCCCGTCAAATTTCATTCCATTTGGAGGTCGTTTGATGCCCCAACGGTTAACCGAGTTAACCGAAACCCCCCCTCCTCTTTGCAGCCCAGCACCTCTTCACACAGCCCACTTAGCCCATCTAAAGCCCCTCCATGCTCTCCGCCGTTTGATCATGATCGTGTGGACGAAAACCGCTCCTCATTTGGACTCCCCTAGCTCCCCCTACCTATATAAACGTCTTCCCCTTCCTAATCTCAGCAAACCCTAGTCGTTTTTCTCGTTTTCCGCGCCCCTCCACAGCTCCTCGCGCAGCCGGACAAGTCCGCGACGCTGCCGAGCGCGTCCACCGCCGCCCAGCCATGTCACACGGCCAATCGGGGGACGCCACCTCAGCAGCGCCGCCACCCCGAGCCAACCCCCGCCTGCCACGTGTCCCCGCGCCTCCTCTCTCTCCTATCACCGCCGTCGGCCCGCCCATGCCCGAGCGGGGCCCGCCCCAGCCCATTGGGGCCCGAGCACACGCCGCCACCCCCCGTCGTCTCCGGCGCCTCCGCTTGCGCCCGCGGCGCGAAAGCACCAGCCCCGCCACTCGTCGCTCCCGCCGCGGCCTCGCCGCCCCAGGCTGGAACCTCGCGCCCGGCCGCCAGATCCGGCGCCGCTGCCGCCGCGCCTCGCCTCCTCGCCCGGCGCTGCCGCACCGCCGCTTCGGCGCCTCAGCGCTGCCGCCGAGTTCCTCCGTCGGCGCCGTCTCTTCGCCTCCATCTCCGGCCACCTCTCCCGCCATCCTCCGGCGAGATCCGCCGCCACCGATCCGGGTCTGGATCGGGACCAGATCCACCAGTTCAACGAACCAAATACCTCCCCCACGTCTGGATCTCTCCGTCCCAGAACGTCCCCGTCCACTTCTCACAAGGGTAAAAAAATCTGCCAAGTCCCTGATATATCATCTCATGTGTGCATGTTCGGGTGATCATAACTTCTTGTGTGCTGCTCCGTTTTGTGCGTGTAATATATTAAAATGTTCATTGTGAGATGATCTTCATTTCATTCCACTGTGACATGCTTGTTTGAATCCATCTTAATGCCCTAATCATCGTTTCAAAAGTGGTGTATGATGTTAACCTGCCGAGACTGTTATAACTTGTCGTTTTGTCATTTTCGTTGCATTTTGTGTGTGCATCCTATGAGCTTGATGTCTACATGAGTTTTGAGATACATCATGCCATCTTCACAGTGGTGCAATCCATGTATTTTTTTGTTCCTTGTGATGAGTGCATCAAGCTTGTGAAGTGGGCTACTTGCTGTTACTATTTTGCTAGGCTGAATCTGTTATATCATGATGCTATGTAAACCTGCTGCTACAAGTCATTCGATGCATAATCTGGAGATGTTCACTAAGGATGTTTTATTCTAAATGTTATTGTCTATCCATCCGGGCCCTTGGTTGCATTTATAGCATGCTGCAACTTGTTGTAATCATGGTCCAAACTTTCTAAATAATGTTGCTGTCAGCCTCTTAACATTAAGTTCAGTTTTGGCCATGAGTTTTGCTAGTGATCCATACACCCTATGACTATGCTATTGCCATTTTTGGATCCACAAATGTGTCTTCTTACTGTTTGTTTACTTCACATGCCATGAAATGCTTTGTGGAGAGTGGTACGTGCTCACCAACATGCCTGCTTAACGCTGTTTCTGCCATGTACTGTTATTTTATTACTTGCCATGTTTTCATGGATGCTACCATGTTTTCTGTTGATCTTTGCAATAAGTTCAGTAAGGGTGTTTTGTTAATTGCTTTTAGTAATATCCTGCCATGCCTTTGTTTGCCATGATAAAATCTTGTAGCATTTTGTTTGATAGCCCTAAACATTGCAACCTGATGTTATTTCTGTCATGCTCGGTGATTTTCTGCTAAGTGTGTGAACTGTTATTATTTGCAATCTTGCCATGCCCTTTTGAGAATGTTATAGTGTTTTCTGGTGATAGATCAGTGTTCATGTTTTGTTATGCTTCACCTGCGAATCATTTCCATGCCTTTTGTTTTCATGTGTTGTAGCATATTGTTTTGATGCTTGCTAGATGCCTAGTTGCTATTTTGGACAGCTTGTCCTTTAAACGTGTTTCATGCGTATGTGTTGAACCGTTGCTCCGTTTTGAGTGTGCTCTATATGATACTTGCTTGGATTTGCATGTAGTTTCATCTTGTCATGTTGAATCCTTGTTTTGAGAGTGTTTGCTTGATGTTTGAATGCATTTTGCATCAGTACCATGTTTTACTTGTTTTGCTCATATCTTTTAGGCCGTAGCTCCAAATTAAAAGAACTTTATATGAAACTAGACTAGAATTTCGTGTAGATCATCTTGGTGCATTTTAACTTGCTGTTTAACAACTTGAACATAAGGTTTATTCAGATCTGGACCAATTTCGAAATTTGCATATGAGGACTTATCGGAATTGTTGTATGTTGTCTCCGGCCTCATTTAAACTTGCTTTGATGTGTCGTTCTTGTATGCATCATCTCTTGCCATGAGTAGCTTCATGTAGCCTTTGTCATACATCATGATTGTTTGTGCATCATGTCATGTTTACGTGTTGTGTGTTTACCTTGTTATTTGCTTCTTTCCAGTTGTGCTCCTTCTCGTTAGTTCCTGTCTCGTTGCGATCGTGAGGATTCATTCGTCTATGCTTGGTTCGTCTTCGTAGCTTCATCTTCTTCATGGACTCGTTCTTCTTCCTAGCGGGATTTCAGGCAACATAACCGTCACCTTGGATCTCACTACTATCATTGCTATGCTAGTTGCTTCGTTCTATCGCTATGCTACGCTACCTATCACTTGCTCTTCAAGCCTCCCAAATTGCCATGTCAGCCTCTAACCTTTTCACCCTTCCTAGCAAACCGTTGCTTGGCTATGTTAATGCTTTGCTCAGCAGCTCTTATATCGTTGTTAGTTGCAGGTGAAGTTGAAGATTGCTCCATGATGGACAGGATTATGTTGGGATATCACAATATCTCTTATTTAATTAATGCATCTATATACTTGGTAAAGGGTGGAAGGCTCGGCCTTATGCCTGGTGTTTTGTTCCACTCTTGCCGCCCTAGTTTCCATCATACCGGTGTTATGTTCCTTGATTTTGCGTTCCTTACGCGGTTGGGTGATTTATGGGACCCCCTTGACAGTTCGCTTTGAATAAAACTCCTCCAGCAAGGCCCAACCTTGGTTTTACCATTTGCCTACCAAAGCCTTTTCCCCTTGGGTTTACGGAGCCCGAGTGTCATCTTTATTTAACCCCCCCCCCCCGGGCCAGTGCTCCTTTGAGTGTTGGTCCGAACCGAGCAGCCTGCGGGGCCACCTCGGGGAAACTTGAGGGTTGGTTTTACTCGTAGCTTGTCTCATCCGTTGTGCCCTGAGAACGAGATATGTGCAGCTCCTATCAGGATTTGTCGGCACATCAGGCGGCTTTGCTGGTCTTGTTTTACCATTGTCAAAATGTCTTGTAAACCTGGATTCCGAGACTGATCGGGTCTTCCTGGGAGAAGGCATATCCTTTGTTGACCGTGAGAGCTTCTGATGGGCTAAGTTGGGACACCCCTGCAGGGTATAAACTTTTGAGAGCGGTGCCCGCGGTTATGTGGCAGATGGGAATTTGCTAATATCCGGTTGTAGAGAACTTGACACCAGATTCAAATTAAAATGCATCAACCCTGTGTGTAGCCGTGATGGTCTCTTTTCGGCGGAGTCCGGGAAGTGAATATGGTTTTTGGGTTATGTATGAACGTAAGTAGTTTCAGGATCACTTCTTGATCACTTTTAGCTTCTCGACCGTTTCGTTTGCTTCTCTTCTCGCTCTTATTTGCGTTTGTTAGCCACCATATATGCTTAGTCGCTGCTGCAACCTCACCACTTATCCTTTCCTTACCCATTAAGCTTTGCTATTCTTGATACCCATGGTAATGGGATTGCTGAGTCCTCGTGGCTCACAGATTACTACAACAACAGTTGCAGGTACAGGTATTGCGATGATCATGACGCGAGAGCGATGTTTGCTTGTTTTGGAGTTCTTCTTCTGCTTCTTCTTCGATTAGGCGATAGGTTCTAGGTTGGCAGCCTGGGCTAGCAGGGTGGATGTCATTTGAGCTTTTGTTTGTGTTTCATCCGTAGTCGGATGATGCTCTTGTGTATGATGTTGTTGTATTCGTGTGGCATTGTATGCCTCTTGTATGTATCCCCAACTATTATGTAATGGTACGATGTAATGATATCCACCTTGCAAAAGTGTCTCCAATATGCGCTTCTATCCTTGGTGGAACCTTCGAGTTCCTTTAGGATAGGTCGCATATTGGGCGTGACATAGATCTCCACAAGAGAGGGGGAGCACATGGTATTGAGATCCAAAAAGAGAGAAGAAGCCATCTAGCTAATAACTATGGACCCGAAGGTCTGTGGTAAACTACTCACAACTCATAGGAGGGGCTATGGTGTTGATGTAGAAGCCCTCCGTGGTCGATTCCCCCTCCGGAGGAGTGCCGGCGAAGGATCCAAGATGGGATCTCACGGATACAGAAGGTTACAGTGGTGGAAATTGTTTTTCGTTGGCTCCCTGGATGTTTTCGGGGTACGTAGGTATATATAGGAGGAAGAAGTAGGTCGGTGGCCTCCCGAGGGGCCCACGAGACAGGGGGGCGTGCCCAGAGGGGGTGGGCGCGCCCTCCTATCTCGTGGCTGCCTCAGCTGCTTCTTGGCTTGCACTCCAAGTCCCATGGATCACGTTCGATCCAAAAATTACACTCCCGAAGGTTTCATTCCGTTTGGACTCTTTTTGATATTCCTTTTCTTCGAAATACTGAAATAGGCAAAAAGAACAGCAATACGGGCTGGGCCTCCGGTTAGTAGGTTAGTCCCAAAAAATGATATAAATGTGTAAAGTAAAGCCCATAGACATCCAAAAGGGGTAATATAATAGCATGGAACAATCAAGAATTATAGATACGTTGGAGAAGTATCAAGCATCCCCAAGCTTAATTCTTGCTCGTCCTCGAGTAGGTAAATGATAAAAACAGAATTTTTGATGTGGAATGCTACCTAGCATAATTCTCAATGTTATTTTCTTTATTGTGGCATGAATGTTCAGATCCAAATGATTCAAAATAGAAGTTCATATTGACAAAAGAAATAGTAATACTTCAAGCATACTAGTCAAAGAAATCATGTCTTCTCAAAATAACATGGCTAAAGAAAGTTCATCCCTACAAAATCATATAGTTAGGCTATGCTTCATTTTCGTCACACAAAAATGTTCCAAAATTCTACATCCCCGATGACAAGCCAAGAAATTGTTTCGTACTTAAATAATCTCAAACTTTTTCAACTTTCACGCAATACATGAGCGTGAGCCATGGATATAGCACTATGGATGGAATAGAATATGATGATGGGGATTGTGTGGAGAAGACAAAAAAGGATAAAGTCTCACATTAACGAGGATAATCAACGGGCTATGGATATGCCCATCAATTGATGTCAACATGAGGAGTAGGGATTGCCATGCAACGGATGCACTAGAGCTATAAATGAATGAAAGCTCAACCAAAGAAAACTAGTGGGTGTGCATCTGATGACCCACAAGTATAGGGGATCTATCGTAGTCCTTTTGTTAAGTAAGAGTGTCGAACCCAATGAGGAGCAGAAGGAAATGATAAGCGGTTTTCAGCAAGGTATTCTCTGCAAGTACTGAAATAAGTTGTAACAGATAGTTTTGTGATAAGATAAATTGTAACGAGCAACAAGTAGCAAAAGTAAATAAAGCGAAGCAAGGTGGCCCAATCCTTTTTGTAGCAAAGGACACGCCTGGACAAACTCTTATAATAGGAAAAGTGCTCCTGAGGACACATGGGAATATCGTCAAGCTAGTTTTCATCAGCTCATATGATTCGCGTTCGGTACTTTGATAATTTAATATGTGGGTGGACCGGTGCTTGGGTGCTATTCTTACTTGAACAAGCATCCCACTTATGATTAACCTCTATTGCAAGCATCCGCAACTACAACAAAAGTATTAAGGTGAACCTAACCATAGCATGAAACATATGGATCCAAATCAGCACCTTACGAAGCAACGCATAAAGTAGGGTTTAAGCTTCTGTCACTCTAGCAACCCATCATCTACTTATTACTTCCCAATGCCTTCCTCAGACCCAAATAATGGTGAAGTGTTATGTAGTCGACGTTCACATAACACCACTAGAGGTTAGACAACATACATCTCATCAAAATATCGAACGAATACCAAATTCACATGACTACTAATAGCAAGACTTCTCCCTTGTCCTCAGTAACAAACGTAACTACTCACAAAGCATATTCATTTTAATAATCAGAGGGGTAATAATATGCATAAAGGATCTAAACATATGATCTTCCACCAAATAAACCAACTAGCATCAACTACAAGGAGTAATCAACACTACTAGCAACCTACTAGCACCAATCCCGGACTTGGAGACAAGAATTGGATACAAGAAATGAACTAGGGTTTGGAGATGAGATGGTGCTGGTGAAGATGTTGATGGAGATTGCCCTCTCCCGAAGAGAGGAGCATTGGTGATGACGATGGTGATAATTTCCCCCTCCCGGAGGGAAGTGTCCCGGGTAGAACAGCTCTACCGGAGCCCTAGATTGGTTCCGCCAAGGTTCCGCCTCGTGGCGGCGGAGTCTCGTCCCGAAAGGTTGCCTTCTTTTTTTTCTCATCGAAAGACTTCATATAGGAGAAGATGGGCGTCGGAGAGCCACCAGGGGGCCCACGAGGTAGAGGCGCGCTGGGGGCGCCCCACCCTCGTGAGTAGGGTGTGGGCCCCCTGGCCTTCATCTTTGCGACGATTTTTCTTTATTTATTTTAAGATATTCCATGGAGTTTCAGGACTTTTGGAGTTTGCAGAATAAGCCTTCAATATTTGCTCCTTTTCCACCTGAATTCCAGCTGGCATTCTCCTCTTCATGTAAACCTTGTAAAATAGAGAGAATAGCCATAAGTATTGTGACATAACGTGAAATAACAGCCCATAATGCAATAAATATTGACATAAAAGCATGATGCAAAATGGACGTATCAACTCCCCCAAGCTTAGACCTTGCTTGTCCTCAAGCGAAAAGCCAATAACAATAAATATGTCCTCATGTTTAGAGGTAGAGGCGTCGATAAAAATAAAATACAGACATGAAGGCATCATGATTATTTCCATAACAGCAACATATATAGATTTTTTCATATGATTACTTATGTTCAAGGATGATTTTCACAAAGCCAAAGTATGAATCAGAAACCATATTGAGCACCAACAAATTATAACCTCAGTCATTGAAGCAATTGCAATTTATCATAACATCGGAAAGAGTCTATGTCAGAGCTTAAAAGCAAGTCCATAGACTCAACTATCACTTAGTCCTTCATAATTGCTAACACTCACGCAATACTTATGGTTACGGAGTTTTAATCGGACACAGAGAAAGATAGGGGCTTATAGTTTTGCCCCACAACCTTTTACCTCAAGGTTAATGTCAACAATAATAATTCATGCTCCCCTACATCCAATTAGATATATATATATCATGTTCTTTCCAACATGCTGAGCTTGCCAAAGGATAAAATAAAAAAGGAAAGGTGAAGATCACCGTGACTCTTGCATAAGGTAGAGGATAATAATAAAAGATAGGCCCTTCGCAGAGGGAAGCAGAGGTTGTCATGCGCGTTTAGGGTTGATCCACAAAATCTTAATGCAAAAGAACGTCACTTTATATTGCCCCTTGTATGTGGACCTTTATTATGCAGTCTGTCGCTTTTATTACGTCCACAACAAGTTCGTACAAAGCTTATTTTCTCCGCACTAATAAGTCATGCATATTTAGAGAGCAATTTTTATTGCTTGCACCGACGACAACTTACTTGAAGGATCTTACTCAATCCATAGGTAAATATGGTGGACTCTCATGGCAAAACTGGTTTAAGGGTATTTGGAAGCATAAGTAGTATTTCTACTTGGTGCTGAGAATTTGGCTAATGAGGGGGAAAGGCAAGCTCAACACGTTAGAGGATCCATGACAACATACTTTATCTCAGATATAAGAAAACATAACTTATTATGTTGTCTTCCTTGTCCAACATCAACTCTTTAGCATGTCATATTTTAATGAGTGCTCCCAATCATAAAAGATGTCAATGATAATATATCTATATGTGAAACCTCTCTTTCCTTATTACTTCCTATTAATTGCAACGATGACCAAAGCTACATTTGCCAACTCTCAACAACTTTTAATCATCATACTCTTTATATGTGAAGTCATTACTTTCAATAAGATCAATATGAACTCTTTGATTCTTTTTATTCTTTTTCTTCTATTCACCCAAGATCATGGCAGAATAATCAAGCCCTTGACTCAACACTAATCTTTATTATATAGCTCTCGGACTCGATTACAAAGAAGGAACATAAAGCAAAACTCAAAACTAGACCATGCCATGACTTTATTCTACTAAATCAAGATACTACTAAAAGGATCGAAATAAGAAAAACTGTAAAGATAGGACTTGTGATGGTGATACGATACCAGGGCACCTCCCCCAAGCTTGGTAGTTGCCAAGGGGAGTGCCCATACCCATGTGATTATGTCTCCTTCTTTGTTGTTGACGGTGGAGGTGTTGTTGATGATGCAGGCTTGTCGTCCACCTTCCATGGCATAGGCTCACCATCATAGAAGGATGATCGGGTCTCCGGGATCCTCAAATCTGCAGCCAAACTCATCCTTTTGAATCTATATTCATACTCACAGTTTTGGTTTTGCAGATCATAGATTTGGGCTTGGAGGTGCTCGATCTTCTCATGTAGCTTGAAGATGGCCTCCTCGGTGTTCTTGGCATCCGGCTCGTAGTTGTTGGTTCCACGCTCCACCATCCCCTGACACTTGAAAACTTGTTGCTCCGTTGCTTCAAGCCTCGACTCCACGCTTCCGGTTCCCTTTGGTACCTCAACATTGCGGATGTGCAGCAACCCATCACGCATCTCAATGGTTTGAGGGTGTCGCAGCACCTCCGCGAGGTAAGGGTTGATCACCTTCTCGAAGAACTTGTCCTTGGAAGCACTTGGGGTCGTCATGATGATCTAGACCTGTCAGAAAAACAGCTCGAAACCAGAACATGGGAGATTTGCGTGATACGAGTGTCAAAACCTTCGGGAGAATATATAATGAATTTTTACTGACCAAAATACGTATCGTGCAAGGAAACGGAGTCCGGAGGGCACACGAGGTGCTCACGAGGTAGGGGGCGTGCCCAGGGGGGTAGGGCGCGCCCTCCACCCTCGTGAAGGCCTCGTGTCCTTCCCGGGCTGCCACTTATTTTTCTATTTTTCTAAATATTCCAAAACGGAGAAATATTGCCTTAAAAATTGTTTTGGAGTCGGTTTACTTACCGTATCACATACCTATTCCTTTTCGGAGTCTCGAACGGTCTTGATAGTGTCCCTTATGTATTCCTCCGGGGTTACGGTTTCAATAATATTGATTTCAACATTTATTTGATTACCTGAGATATAGTGTTTGATCCTTTGACCATTTACCACCTTCGGATTTGTGCCTTCGAAGTTGTTGATTTTTATGGCACCGGAACGATAGACCTCCTCGATAACGTAGGGACCTTCCCATTTAGAGAGAAGTTTTCCTGCAAAAAATCTTAAATGAGAGTTGTATAGCAATACATAATCACCTACATTAAACTCACGCTTTTGTATCCTTTTGTCATGCCATATTTTAACTTTTTCTTTAAACAACTTGGCATTTTCATAAGCTTGGGTTCTCCATTCATCAAGTGAGATAATATCAAATAACCTCTTCTCACCGGCAAGTTTGAAATCATAGTTGAGCTCTTTAATAGCCCAATATGCCTTATGTTCTAGTTCGAGAGATAAGTGACATGCTTTTCCATAAACCATTTTATAAGGATACATACCCATAGGATTCTTATATGTAGTTCTATAGGCCCATAATGCGTCACCCAATTTCTTGGACCAATTCTCTCTAGACCTATTAACAGTCTTTTGCAAAATTAATTTGAGCTCTCTATTGCTCAATTCTACTTGACCACTAGACTGCGGGTGATATGGAGATGCAATTCTATGATTAACGTCATATTTAGCAAGCATCTTACAGAAAGCACCATGAATAAAGTGTGAACCACCATCAGTCATTAAATATCTAGGTACTCCAAACCTCGGAAAAATAACTTCCTTAAGCATTTTAATAGAAGTGTTATGATCAGCACTACTAGTTGGAATAGCTTCTACCCACTTAGTAACGTAATCAACAGCAACTAAAATATGTGTATATCCATTAGAGGCAGGAAAAGGTCCCATATAATCAAAGCCCCAAACATCAAATGGTTCAATAACAAGTGAATAATTCATAGGCATTTCTTGACGTCTACTAATATTACCAATTCTTTGACATTCATCACAAGACAAAACAAACTTACGAGCATCCTTGAAGAGAGTAGGCCAATAAAAACCGGATTGCAATACATTATGTGCAGTTCTGTCTCCAGCGTGGTGTCCTCCATAAGCTTCGGAGTGGCACTTGCGTAAGATTTGTTCCTGTTCATGCTCAGGTACACAACGTCTAATAACACAATCTACTCCTTCTTTATAAAGATGTGGGTCATCCCAAAAGTAATGTCACAAGTCATAGAAAAACCTTTTCTTTTGTTGTTATGTGAAGCTAGGTGGTATAAATTTAGCCACAATATAATTAGCATAATCAGCATACCATGGAGTGCTATGAGAAGTACTTATGACATTTAATTGTTCATCAGGAAAGCCATCATCGATAGGTAGTGGGTCATCAAGAACATTCTCTAACCTAGATAAGTTGTCTGCAACGGGGTTCTCGGCTCCTTTTCTATCAACAATATGCAAATCAAATTCTTGCAGCAAGAGAACCCATCTAATGAGTCTAGGTTTTGCATCTTTCTTTTCCATAAGATATTTAATAGCAGCATGATCAGTGTGAATGGTTACTTTAGAATCAACAATATAGGGTCTGAATTTATCACAAGCAAATACAACTGCTAAAAGTTCCTTTTCGGTAGTAGCATAATTTCTTTGAGCATTGTCTAGAGTCTTACTAGCATAATGGATAACATTTAATATCTTATCAACTCTTTGCCCTAGAACAGCACCTACAGCATAATCACTAGCTTCACACATAATTTCAAAGGGTAAATTCCAATCAGGTGCCTGAACAATAGGTACAGAGACTGATGCTTTCTTAAGTATTTCAAATGCTTCTACACAATCATCATCAAAAACAAATGGTACATCTTTTTGTAATAAATTAGTCAGAGGCCAAGAAATTTTTGAGAAGTCCTTAATGAACCTCCTATAAAGTCCAGCGTGACCAAGGAAACTTCTTATACCTTTGATGTCCTTGGGACATGGCATCTTTTCAATAGCATCAACCTTGGCTTTATCAACTTCAATACCTCTTTCAGAAACTTTGTGCCCCAAGACAATACCTTCATTAACCATAAAGTGGCACTTCTCCCAATTCAAGACAAGATTAGTTTCTTCACATCTCTGCAAAACTCGAGCAAGATTGCTCAAGCAATCATCAAAAGAGGAACCATAGACGGAAAAGTCGTCCATGAAAACCTCACATATCTTTTCACAAAAGTCAGAGAATATAGCCATCATGCATCTTTGAAAGGTAGCAGGTGCATTACATAAACAAAAAGGCATACGTCTATAAGCAAAAGTACCAAAAGGGCATGTAAAAGTAGTCTTTGATTGATCTTTAGCCGACACGGGTATTTGAGAGAAACCAGAATAACCATCTAGAAAGAAATAATGTGTATGTTTGCATAATCTTTCTAGCATTTGATCAATAAAAGGTAAGGGGTAATGATCTTTCTTAGTAGCCCTATTTAATTTGTGGAAATCAAATACCATCCTATAACATGTCATAATTCTTTGTGGAATCAATTCATCTTTATCATTAGGGACAACAGTAATACCTCCCTTCTTAGGGACACAATGGACAGGACTTACCCACTGACTATCAGCAACTGGATAAATTATACCTGCCTCCAGAAGCTTGAGTATTTCTTTTCTTACCACTTCTTTCATTTTAGGATTCAAACGTCGTTGAGGATCACGAACTGGTTTGACATCCGCTTCCAAATTTATTTTATGTTGACATAGAGTGGGACTGATGCCCTTAAGATCATCTAGAGTATATCCAATAGCGGCACGGTGCTTCTTCAGAGTTTTCAATAATCTTTCTTCTTCATGCTCTGAAAGGTTAGCACTAATAATGACAGGATATATTTTCTTTTCATCAAGATAAGCATATTTAAGATTATCAGGCAACGGTTTAAGCTCAAACACGGGATCACCCTTGGGTGGAGGAGGATCCCCTAGGATTTCAATAGGCAAATTGTTTTGCAGAATAGGTTCCTGTTTAAAGAATACTTCATCTATTTCCCTTCTTTCATTCAGGAACATATCATTTTCATGGTCTAGCAAATAGTGTTCTAAAGGATCACTAGGAGGTACGGCAATAGAAGCAAGACCAATAATTTCATCCTTACTAGTCAATTCTTCCTCACGATGTTGTTTACTAAATTTAGAGAAATTAAACTCATGAACCAGATCATCCAAGCCAATAGTAACAACATTCTTTTCTCAGTCTATCCTAGCATTAACAGTATTCAAGAAGGGTCTACCAAATATAATGGGACAAAAGCTATCTTGTGGAGAACCAAGAACAAGAAAATCAGCGGGATATTTGGTTTTTCCACACAAGACTTCAACATCTCTAACAATTCCCATTGCAGATATAATATCTCTATTGGCAAGTTTAATTGTAACATCAATATCTTCTAACTCAGCAGGTGCAATATCATGCATAATTTCTTCATACAAGGTAATAGGTATAACACTAGCACTAGCACCCATATCACATAAGCCATGATAACAATGATCTCCTATTTTAACAGAAATAACAGGCACGCCTACCACAGGTCTATGTTTATCTCTAGCACAAGGTTTAGCAATTCTAGCAGTTTCACCATGGAATTGAATAACATGCCCATCAATATTATCAGACAAGAGATCTTTGACAATAGCAATATTGGGTTCTACTTTGACTTACTCAGGAGGTGTATAAGTTCTAATATTGCTTTTACGAATAACAGTTGAAGCTTTAGCATGATCCTTCACTCTAACAGGGAAAGGTGGTTTCTCAACATAAGAAGTGGGAACAATAGGATCATTATAAGTGACAGTCTTTTCTTCAACTTTAATAGGTGCAGCTACTTTTACTTCTATGGGAGTATGATATTTAAACCACTTCTTTTTGGGGAGATCAACATAAGTAGCAAAAGATTCACAGAAACAAGCTACTATCTCAGAGTCAAGTCCATATTTAGTGCTAAACTTTCGGAAAATATCGGTATCCATAAAAGATTTAACACAATCAAACTTAGGTGTCATACCTGACTCCTTAACTTCGTCGAGGTCCCAATCTTCAGAGTTGTGTTTAATTCTATCCAATAAATTCCATCTAAATTCAATAGTCTTCATCATAAAAGAGCCAACACAAGAAGTATCGAGCATGGTGTGATTGTTATCAGAAAGCCGAGCATAAAAACTTTGCATATTTACTTCTCTTGAGAGCTCATGATTGGGGCATGAATATAACATTGCTTTAAGCCTCCCCCAAGCTTGAGCGATGCTTTCTCCTTCGCGAGGCCAAAAATTATATATATAATTGCGATCACGATGAACAAGATGCATAGGGTAATACTTTTGATGAAATTCCAATTTCAATCTTTTATAGTTCCATGATCTCATATCATCACATAGCCTATACCATGTCAATGCGTCTCCCTTCAAAGATAAAAGGAAGGCCTTCTTCTTAACAACATCATCGGGTATACCTGCAAGCTTAAATAGTCCACAAACATCATCCACATAACATAGATGTTCATCAGGATGCTTTGTTCCATCTCCTGTAAAAGTGTTAGCTAGCAGTTTTTCCATCAAACCCGAGGGAATTTCAAAAGGAGTTTCATTTTCAATGGGTTCAGTAGGTTCAGTAGGTTGAGGAGCAACTCTTTGCTCTACTGGACGGGGTGAAGATACCCCGAACAGGCCCTCAGAGAATTACTTTCCATAGTAACAAGTGACAGAAAATTTCAGCACACTAAAAAAAATTTCCTTACCAAACTCCACCTACCAAAGGCGCTTCACTCCCCGACGACGGTGCCAGAAAAGAGTCTTGATGACCCACAAGTATAGGGGCAGAAGGAAATGTCGAACCCAACGAGGAGCAGAAGGAAATGATAAACGGTTTTAGCAAGGTATTCTCTGCAAGTACTGAAATAAGTGGTAACAGATAGTTTTGTGACAAGATAAATTGTAACGAGCAACAAGTAGCAAAAGTAAATAAAGTGCAGCAAGGTGGCACAATCCTTTTTGTAGCAAAGGACAAGCCTGGACAAACTCTTATAATAGGAAAAGCGCTCCCGAGGACACATGGGAATATCATCAAGCTAGTTTTCATCACGCTCATATGATTCGCGTTCGGTACTTTGATAATATAATATGTGGGTGGACCGGTGCTTGGGTGATGTTCTTACTTGAACAAGCATCCCACTTATGATTAACCTCTATTGCAAGCATCCACAACTACAACAAAAGTATTAAGGTGAACCTAACCATAGCATGAAACATATGGATCCAAATCAGCCCCTTACGAAGCAACGCATAAACTAGGGTTTAAGCTTCTGTCACTCTAGCAACCCATCATCTACTTATTACCTCCCAATGCCTTCCTCTAGGCCCAAATAATGGTGAAGTGTTATGTAGTTGATGTTCACATAACACCACTAGAGGTTAGACAACATACATCTCATCAAAATATCGAACGAATACCAAATTCACATGACTACTAATAGCAAGACTTCTCCCTTGTCCTCGGGAACAAACGTAACTACTCACAAAGCATATTCATGTTCATAATCAGAGGGGTAATAATATGCATAAAGGATCTGAACATATGATGTTCCACCAATAAACCAACTAGCATCAACTACAAGGAGTAATCAACACTACTAGCAACCTACTAGCACCAATCCCGGACTTGGAGACAAGAATTGGATACAAGAGATGAACTAGGGTTTGGAGATGAGATGGTGCTGGTGAAGATGTTGATGGAGATTGCCCTCTCCCAAAGAGAGGAGCGTTGGTGATGACGATGGTGATGATTTCCCCCTCCCGGAGGGAAGTGTCCCCGGGAGAACAGCTCTGCCGGAGCCCTAGATTGGTTCCGCCAAGGTTCCGCCTCGTGGCGGCGGAGTCTCGTCCTGAAAGGTTGCCTTCTATTTTTTTCTCATCGAAAGACTTCATATAGGAGAAGATGGGCGTCGGAGAGCCACCAGGGGGCCCACGAGGTTGGGGGGCGCGCCCAGGGGGGGCGCCCCCACCCTCGTGAGTAGGGTGTGGGCCCCCTGGCCTTCATCTTTGGCGACGATTTTTCTTTATTTATTTTAAGATATTCCGTGGAGTTTCAGGACTTTAGAGTTGTGCAGAATAAGCCTTCAATATTTGCTCCTTTTCCAGCCCAGAATTCCAGCTGCCGGCATTCTCCCTCTTCATGTAAACCTTGTAAAATAAGAGAGAATAGCCATAAGTATTGTGACATAACGTGAAATAACAGCCCATAATGCAATAAATATTGACATAAAAGCATGATGCAAAATGGATGTATCAGCATCCAACTTGCTTGCTCACGAAGACCTAAGGCATTTGAGGAAGCCCATCGTAGGAATATACAAGCCAAGTTCTATAATGAAAAATTCCCACTAGTATATGAAAGTGACAACTTATGAGACTCACTATATGAAGAACATGGTGCTACTTTGAAGCACAATATATGAGACTCGCTATATGAAGGACATGGTGCTACTTTGAAGCACAAGTGTGGAAAAAAGAGATAGTAACATTGCCCCTTTTATTTTTTTTCCTTTTTTTTCTTTTTCTTTTTTTTCTTTTTTTTCTTTTTTTCTTTGGCCTTTCTTTTTTTCTTTTGGCCTTTATTTTTTTTCTTTTTTTTCTTTGGGGACAATGCTCTAATAATGATGGTCATCACACTTTTATTGATTACAACACATGAATTACAACTGAAACTAGAACAAGATATGACTCTATATGCATGCCTCCGGCGGTGTACCGGGATGGTGCAATGAATCAAGAGTAACATGTATGAAAAATTATGCATGGTGGCTCTGCCACAAATACGATGTCAACTACATGATCATGCAATGGCAATATGACAAAAGTAATGTATGTCATGATGATAAACGGAACGGTGGAAAGTTGCATGGCAATATATCTTGGAATGGCTATGGAAATGCCATAATAGGTAGGTACGGTGACTGTTTTGAGGAATATATAAGGAGGTTTATGTGTGATAGAGCGTATCATATCACGGGGTTTGGATGCACCGACGAAGTTTGCACCAACTCTCAAGGTGAGAAAGGGCAATGCTGCAGTGCATCGAAGAGGCTAGCAATGGTGGAAAGGTAAAAGTGTGTATAATCCATGGACTCAACATTAGTCAAAAGAACTCATATACTTATTGCAAAAATTTAGAAGTCATCAAAAACCAAGTAGTACGCGCATGCTCCTAGAGGGATAGATTGGTAGGAAAATACCATCGCTCATCCCCGACCGCCACTCATAAGGATGCACAATCCAAGTACACTTCATGTTTCAAATTTGTTACACAACTTTAACCATACGTGCATGCTACGGGACTTGCTACCTTCAATGCAACCATTCTTTAAATTCATAATCACCCAACTAGCATGACTTTAATATCACTACCTCCATATCTCAAAACAATTATCAAGCATCAAATTGATCATAGCATCCAATTCACTTCCTATGATAGTTTTTATTATACCCAACTTGGATGCCTACCATTCTAGGACCAATTTTATAACCATAGAAAATACCATGCTGTCCTAAGAGACTCTCAAAATAATATAAGTGAAGCATGAGATACTAACCATTTCTACAAAATTAAGCCACCGCCGTGCTCTAAAAGTTATAAGTGAAGCACTAGAGCAAAAACTATCTAGCTCAAAAGATATAAGTGAAGCACATAGAGTATTCTAATAAATTCTAATAAAGTAGGCTTCTCCCAAAAGGTGTGTACTGCAAGGATGATTGTGGAAAACTAAAAATCAAAGACTAATATCATACACGACGCTCCAAGCAAAACACATATCATGTGGCAAATAAAAATATAGCTCCAACTAAAGTTACCAATGAACAAAGACGAAAGAGGGGATGCCTTCCCGGGGCGTCTCCAAGCTTAGGCTTTTGGCTATTCTTGAATATCTTGGGGTTCCATGGGCATCCCCAAGCTTAGGCTTTTGCCACTCCTTATTCCATAGTCCATCAAATCTTTACCCAAAACATGAAAACTTCACAACACAAAACTCAACAGGAAATCTCATAAGCTCCGTTAGTGAAAGAAAACAAAACCACCACATAAGGTACTGTAATGAACTCATTATTTATTTATTTTGGTGTTAAACCTACTGTATTAAAACTTCTCTATGGTTTATAAACTATTTTACTAGCCATAGATGCATCAAAATAAGCAAACAACACACGAAAAACAGAATCTGTCAAAAACAGAACAGTCTGTAGCAATCTGTAACTAACGCAAACCTATGGAACTCCAAAATTCCTACCAAAATAGGAAGTCCTGGGCAATTTGTCTATTGATCAGAATCAAAAATAATCAATGCATAAGCACGTTTCTGTGATTTAACAAAACTAATTTCGTGCGCGCAAAGTTTCTGTTTTTTAGCAAAATCAAATTAACTATCACCATAGGTTATCCTATAGGTTCTACTTCGCACAAACACTAATTAAAACATAAAAACACATCTAAACAGAAGGTAGATGCAAAATTTATTAACAAACAGAAACAAAAACAAAAAAACACAAATAAAATTGGGTTGCCTCCCAACTAGCGCTATCGTTTAACGCCCCTAGCTAGGCATAAAAGCGAAGATAGATCTAAGTAGTGCCATCTTTGGCACTCAATTCATAAGTAGCCCGCATGATAGATTCATAAGATAATTTGACTTTCTTTCTTGGAAAGTGCTACATGCCTTTCCTTAATGGAAATTGGAATCTAATATTCCCTTCCTTCATATCAATAATCGCGCCAATCGTTCTAAGGAAAGGTCTACCAAGAATAATAGGGCAAGAAAGATTGCAATATATATCAAGAACGATAAAATCTACGGGCACCAAATTTCTATTTGCAACAATGAGTACATCAGTGATCCTTCCCATTGGCTTTTTAATGGTGGAATCCGCAAGCTGCAAATTTAAAGAGCAATCATCAAGATCATGGAAGCCTGGAATATCACATAAAGTTTTTGGAATCGTGGAAACACTAGCACCCAAATCACACAAAGCAAAACACTCATGATCTTTAACTTTAATCTTTATAGTAGGTTCCCACTCATAATTAAGTTTCTTGGTATAGAAACTTCCAAATTAAGTTTTTCATCATAAGATTGCATCAAGGCATCAACGATATGTTTGGTAAAAGCTTTATTGTGACTATAAGCATGAGGAGAATAACAACGGATTGCAACAAGGAAATACAACCTTCTAAAGAACAATTATCATAATCAAATTCCGTGAAATCCGAGATAGTGGGTTCAATGCTATTTAAAGGCATGACCTGTCCAATCCCACTTTTACCAAATTTAGCATCAAGATCTAAAAACTCCGAGTTATTGGGATGCCTTCTAACTAAAGTTGACTCATCTCCAGTCCCATTATTATTAAGATTTATATTGCAAAACAAAGATCTAACAGGAGACACATCAATAACTTTAAGATCTTCATCATTATTTTCATTCAAACTAGAAGAACACGCCTTTACAAAGCAATCTTTCTTAGCACGCAATCTAGCGGTTCTTTCCTTGCAGTCATCAATGGAAATTCTCATGGCTTTGAGAGACTCATTTGTATCATGCTTATGAGGAGTAGATCTAAGTTTAAGAGAATCAACATCAAGCGAAAGTCTATCAACGTTCCTAGCCAAATCATCAACTTTGAGCAATTTTTCTTCAAGCAAAGCATTCAAATTCTTTTAAGAAATCATAAATTCTTTCACACCATTCTCAAAATTAGAGGGCATCTTATTAAAATTACCATAAGAATTATTGTAGGAATTTCCATAATTATTAGAGGAATTACTAGGGAACGGTCTAGGATTAAAGTTTCCTCTATAAGCATTGTTTCCAAAACTATTCCTGCCAAAAAAATTCACATCCATAGATTCATTATTATCTCAATCAAAGTAGACAAAGGCATATCATTGTGATCAAGAGGAGTATTTTTAGTAGCAAACAACTTCATAAGTTCATCCATCTTTCCACTCAAAACATTGATTTCTTCTATAGCATGCACTTTTTTACTAGTAGATCTCTTGGTGTGCCATTGAGAATAATTAGCCATAATATTATCAACAAGTTTTGTAGCATCTCCTAAAGTGATTTCCATAAACGTACCTCCCGCGGCCGAATTGAAAAGATTTCTCGAAGCAAAGTTCAAACCGGCATAAAATTCTTGTATGATCATCCATAAATTCAAACCATGAGTAGGGCAATTGTGAATCATCAATTTCATTCTTTCCCAAGATTGGGCAACATCCTCATGATCAAGTTGTTTAAAAATCATAATATCGTTCCAAAGAGTGATAATCTTAGCGGGAGGAAAATACTTAGAGATAAAAGCATCTTTGCACTTGTTCCAAGAATCAATACTATTTTTAGGCAAAGACGAAAACCAAACTTTGGCATGATCTCTAAGTGAAAACAGAAATAACTTCAATTTAACAATATCATTATCCATATCTTTCTTCTTTTGCATATCACACAAATCAACAAAGTTTTTTAGATGAGTATCGACATCTTCACTAGGAAGGCCAGCGAATTGATCTTTCATAACAAGATTCAACAAAGCAGTTTTGATTTCACAAGCCTCAACATCATTAAGAGGAGCAATAGGAGTACTAAGGAAATCATTATTATTGGTATTGGAGAAATCACACAATTTGGTATTATCTTGCGCCATGGCAACAAGTAATCCAACAAACAAGCAAACAGAAAAGGGCAAGCGAAAGAGAAAGAAGAAGATTAGAAAAGAGAGGGCGAATAAAACGGCAAGGGTGAAGTGGGGGAGAGGAAAACGAGAGGCAAATGGCAAATAATGTAAATGTGAGGGAGATGAGTTTGTGATGGGTACTTGGTATGTCTTGACTTGAGCGAAGACCTCCCTGGCAACGGCGCCAGAAATCCTTCTTGCTACGTCTTGAGCTGGCGTTGGTTTTCCTTGAAGAGGAAAGGGTGATGCAGCAATAGTAGCGTAAGTATTTCCCTCAGTTTTCGAGAACCAATGTATCGATCCAATAGGAGGCTCCTCAGAAGTCCCATGCACCTACAGAAACAAACAAAGAACTTGCAACCAACGCAAGAAAGGGGTTATCAATCCCTTCATGGCCACTTGCGAAAGTGAGATCTGATAGAGATTGTATGATAAGATAAATATATTTTTGGTATTTTATGATATAGATTGGAAAAGTAAAGATGCAAATAAAATTAGATTGAAAGCTTATATGATATAAGATAGACCCGGGGGCCATAGGTTTCACTAGTGGCTTCTCTCAAGATAGCATAAGTATTACGGTGGGCGAACAAATTACTGTCGAGCAATTGATAGAAAAGCGAATAATTATGAGATTATCTAGGCATGATCATGTATATAGGCATCACGTCCGCAACAAGTAGACCGACTCCTGCCTGCATCTACTACTATTACTCCACACATCGACCGCTATCCAGCATGCATCTAGAGTATTAAGTTCATAAGAACAGAGTAACACATTAAGAAAGATGACATGATGTAGAGGGATAAACTCAAGCAATATGATATAAACCCCATATTTTTATCCTCGATGGCAACAATACGTACATTGCAACCCCTGCTGTCACTTGGTAAGGACGCCGCAAGATTGAACCCAAAGCTAAGCACTTCTCCCATGGCAAGAAAGATCAATCTAGTAGGCCAAACCAAACTAATAATTCGAAGAGACTTGCAAAGATAACTCAATCATACACAAAAGAATTCAGAGGAGATTCAAATATTTCTCATAGATAAACTTGATCATAAACCCACAATTCATCGGATCTCGAGAAACACACCGCAAAAGGAGTTGCATCGAATAGATTTCCACAAGAGAGGGGAAAACATTGTATTGAGATCCAAAAAGAGAGAAGAAGCCATCTAGCTAATAACTATGGACCTGAAGGTCTGTGGTAAACTACTCACAACTCATCGGAGGGGCTATGGTGTTGATTTAGAAGCCCTCCATGGTCAATTCCCCCTCCGGCGGAGCGCCGGCGAAGGCTCCAAGATGGGATCTCGCGGATACAGAAGGTTACGGCGATGGAAATTGTTTTTGGTTGGCTCCCTGGATGTTTTCGGGGTACGTGGGTATATATAGGAGGAAGAAGTAGGTCGGTGGCCGCCCGAGGGGCCCATTAGACAGGGGGCGCGCCTAGAGGGGGTGGGCGCACCCTCCTATCTCGTGTCCGCCTCGGCTGCTTCTTGGCTTGCACTCCAAGTCCTCTGGATCACGTTCGTTCCAAAAATCACGCTCCCGAAGGTTTCATTCCGTTTGGGCTCCGTTTGATATTCCTTTTCTTCGAAATACTAAAATAGGCAAAAACAACAACAATACGGGATGGGCCTCCAGTTAGTAGGTTAGTCCCAAAAAATGATATAAATGTGTAAAATAAAGCCCATAAACATCCAAAAGGGGTAATATAATAGCATGGAACAATTAAAAATTATAGATACGTTGGAGATGTATCAGCGCTCAGCGCGAGCCCGACGTGCGTGAGCCACAGAAGTGTCGGAGTAGCGGTGGATCGATCGACGGAAGAGATGATCCAATGCACCCCTACCTGGCGCACGAAATTTTGGATTTCGAGTTCCCCAAACCCTTGATAGGTTTGAACTCTAGGGTGCGTACAGAGATCTCAACCTACCAGCCTGCCTACTCGTGATCCTCTAAGCCTAGCGCGTCGAGCTCACAGGGACAGAGAGACACAACACTTTATCCTGGTTTGGGCCACCTTGCGGTGTAATACCCTACTCCAGTATTTTGGTGGATTGCCTCGAGGGGCTGAGGATGAACTAGTACAGTGGATGAACTAGCCTCAGCACGTGAGGTGTTCTTGAGCTCGAGAGAGCTGGTGAGGTCGTCCGGTGAGAATGGATCCTATCCCCCTTATGGTGGTGGCTAAGTCCTATTTATAGTGTCCTTGGTCCTCTTCCCAATTGTTGGCGGGAAGGGATCCCACGACGGCTGGATTTGAAGGGGGGCAGGAAGTACATCCTATCCTGACTAAAGTGGTCTTCGCCTACGAAAAGCCTCTAGTCGTGACGCTATGGTGGGCTCGATGATGACCTCTGTCCTGCCATCCTGGCGGTCTTGGTCTTTTTGCACCAGAATGGAAACATTTGGCTGATTCCTTGGGACTCGGCGCCTACTTCTTACCTTCTTTGCACCAAAGCGGAAACTGGTACTCTGCGCCCGCTGGTGCCGCCTGGCGCCCGCCTGGCCTTGCTCATCATGGCTCACGTCATTTGAGCCTCATGAGGTGCACCTTGCATAGAACTCTCTGCCCCTCGAGAGCCAGCCTGAGGAGGCCGGTCCCCTTGAGGTCTTGGCATCGTTTGCCTCACGAGGCTTGGCCCCTCGCGAGGGTCTTGAGTTGTTGATGCTGAAGCTGGGCCGTACCAGGCCGTCGATGGAGCCATGCAGTGGGCCGCAGGCAGGCAAGTCTGGGTACCCCCGTATCCAGAATGCCGACAGCCCAGGACCAGCTGGGCGAGCGCTGGCAAGAGTTCCTCTTGAAGCAGGATGACATCGAGAAGGCCCAAGAGGTGGCGACTGCGTAGGACACCAAGGATGAACCTGACCAGAGGCAGCGCCGCGTTCTGCTTGATGCCCGGGAAGAAGACCTTGTCACTCGAGAAGAGGCACTTGCGGCCACGCTCTGTGACAAGGACGAAGTGGTCGAAAAGCTTGTCGCGCAATGAACCCAGGAGCTAAAGCAGGAGCACAAATACGCACTTGATGCTCTGGCCCTGGACCATGCAGGCAAGCTGAAGGAGGCCGTTCACTGTGCTGAGGCCATAGAGGCCGCCAAGAACGAGCTGGCCGGCAAGGTGGAGAAGCTGGAGCTGGAGCTGGAGGAGCTGAAGAAGGAGATCTTGATGCTGAATTACAACAGGGACTTGACTGTCCGCACCTTGGCGGATTTGCAGGTCACCATCTCCGACAAGTCCAAGCTACACTCCGAGGCCAATGATTCCATCGCCGGTCTGAAGTTGAAGCTGGACACCTTGGAGGGGACACTCTCGAAAACCAGGGCCCATGAAAAGGCCCTGGTCAAGGACCTCGCGGATGAGAAATAGCTGTTGTAGAGTGTCGCCGCCACCCACAACGACTTTGTGGATGGCACGAATCTCTGGACCAACCGCCTTGTTGATGTTGCGGAGAGGCTCACCATGCAGCTATCTATCATGGGCATGCCAAACTTCAGATTCTCCCAAGAAGAGAGGGTGAGCCAGAGTGTCAGGCTGACCCTATTCTTTGAGGGCATCCTCGACGCCCTGGCGTTACTCCACTCCAACCGAGCGACTCATCTGGCCAACAAGGCCCAGAAGCTTTGCCGAGGCGCCCTTCTCAAGGTGCTCACTAAGGTGGCATACTGGAACCCCATCATCGACTTTGCCAATGCGCTTGAGAGCTTGCCAGAGGATGTGGACCTCAAGGTGCTGGAAGAGCGTGTTGAGCCCATCATCAGCTGCATTGACAGAGTCAAGAGGTTGCAGGGCCAGCACCAGGACTAGCCACTCCATTTTTCATTGCCGCTGCAAATCCGTACCCAAGTCGATTTCATCTTAAGTTAGAACTGTGGCAACCACTGATGTAATATAACTTGCTATGCTTTGAACTGAACGCATGTTATCTTCCTGTTTGATCTCTCTTTGTATGTACTACACCCTATGCTTAGTTGGATAGGCTTGTCGGAGTGTGCACCCTTGCCACGAGCGCTTTGAGGAACGGATCCTTAGCAGCCTGCTGGGGGTGTCACTGCCCGCAGGACACCTTGCCATTCTTAGTGCAGCCACTTGAGCTGTTGAGCGGACTCGAAACAGAACAAGGGTGCTACCAATTGTGGCAGGGTTCCTTCACGTGCAGGTTTTCCATACAAGAACAGAAACCATTCAAGGAAAATAACCTTACAAAAAGGAAATCGCTCAAGGTTTGGCGTGACTTAGCTTTCCGTTGTTGCGCGGATCGTCGTCGCAGCTGCAGACGACACTGCTCGCCTAGCTGCTGGTACCAGAATGATGTGGATGATCTTGATCTCGACTGCCACCAGCGTGTGCCACATCCCCCATTCACGCTTGCACGGGTAGACCAGCCCAGACAAACTGTTCGCCGTGATTGCCTTCTTCTTCGGAGCCATGGCGATGAAGGAACTGACACACTAACCACTAGAGCAGATTTGCACAACTTCTTTCCCCTACCTGGCGCGCCAAAGATGTCGAGGAAACGACACCTATGGGATCACGAGGATCCCTTCTATGGTTGGCAGGGAGAGAGTTGCACAAAGAGTAGGTCTAGTGATCAGCACGAGGGATTTTTACCCAGGTTCGGGCCGCTGAGGAGCATAAAACCCTAGTCTTGCTTTGGGTGTATATTTAGTTTACTTGAGTTCTTAGATAGCTGCTATGCGTGCCCAGTCTGAAGAGTCTGAATCCTTCTCCAGTACGCCTCTAGCTATATGTCAAACGGGTTGCCACAGTGGCACATGGGAGGTGTAAAGTAGCTATAGTGTGCAAGCTTATCGCTGATGTTGTAGGACAAACGCATTAAATGTGTTGCTTACGTGCCCTCCAACTTTATCGAGGACGGCAACAGAACATGTCTCGTCCGTCGCCGCCTCATCCTGCCTTGACACGCGTCCATGCGGACGAGGCATGCAGCGCCAGGCTGGCTGGCTAGCCGCTGTCCTGGCGTGGTGGCAGGGCCTTCACAAAGATCTGCATGCCACCACGCAGGTGCTTGCTTAGTTGGCAGGCTGGTCGCTGCGCGGGAACGGTTGTGAGGTGGCGAAACCTTGTCGGGTGCGGGCCTGGCTATGGCCCCACAATTTTCCCCGGCAAGGGTCTTGCCGGGGCCTCGCAGTCGTCCCCGGCAAGGGCCTTGCCGGGGGTTTTTGTCTTCTGGTCTCCACATAGCCCTGCAGCCTGTCAGTCTTCACAAAGATTTGCATGCTACTACGCACGCGCCCCCGAGTTTTGGCTTTGACATTGTCGATGGTGCCAGAACTCTCAATCTCGAGGGTGGTGGCTTTGCTGGTGCCCCGCAAGTTGCCTCGGCAAGGCTCTTGCCGGGGCTACGTAGGCCGCCCCAGCAAGGGTGTTGCCGGGGGAGGTATAGCTTGTCTTCTTCTCTTTATTAACTGGCTTGAATGCTTGCCTTGGTAGTCTTGTATTTTGCCTTCTACTGCCCTGCCAACCCTTGTCGCAGGTGTGGCTATGACTGCCCGTGCACAAGTAAGGAGTACAGAGGGGTCCATACTTATGTACACCGACACAAGCCATGACGACCAAGGCTAGGCGGGCGCCAGCGGGCGCAGTACAACAGGTTTCCTCTTTGGTGCTAAAGAGGCAAGCGCATGCGCGGAGTCTCGGGGCATCAACCAAAGGTTTCCATTTCCAAGCAGTGATACCAAGACCGCGAAGACGGCAGGACGGAGGTCATCACCGAGCCCACCACAGCATCACGACTAGAGAATTTGCAGTCGAAGACCACCTTTTTTCAGGATAAGATGTACTAGTTGTCTCCCTTCGGATTTGGTCGTTGGGGGATCCCTTCCCGCCTTCATTTTAGGGGAATAGGACCAAGGCCACTATAAGGATAGTCGAGCCACTACCTTAGGATGGACCCTGATCATTCAGACCATCCTCTCCCTCACCAGCACAAGGACACACCACCTGAGGTTGTTCTCCCACTGTACTAGTTCATCCTCAGCCAACCTTGAGGCCAATCCACCACAAAGCAGGAGTAGGGTATTACACCGCAAGGTGGCCGAACCTGGGTCAATCGCCTTGTTCCATTCCCTTCCAGTTCATCGAGCCAGGCCGTGAGATTGACGAGTTGGCAGGCTAAGGAGGTTGAGTTCTACGCAGGCACCCCAGAGTTCGAATCTATCAAGGGTCTGAGGAGCCCCGAATCCGACAGAGTGAAAGAGAGGAACCCTAGTAAAGCAAGCACTGAGCCTCCTGCTATATATATATATATATATATATATATATATATAGTGGAGTGATTTTGTTGTGCCAGCCGTTATTAAATTGAATACATGCGAACCACTATTTTCATTGAAAGTTCAAGTAAAAATAAAACTCGATCAATAACATACCATCGCGTCCAGGACGCACAATACTGTATCATTCACGTTCGGTCCCCGACCCTCCGTCAAGTTGACAACTAGACTAGTCAAAAGGTCAATTGGGATGCCTCTTTGTAAACAAATGCGCTCCTAGCTTCAAAAAAATGTGCTTCTATGTGTACCGGCGAGTGGGTGTGAGAGAACTAGTGCGTGCGTGCATCGCTTCTCTTTGTGAGAGTACAATATACTACTCCCAAAGAACATTCGCCACAAGAGTAAAAGTATAAGTGTGTGACGTGTGAGTTAAAATAAAAGGTGTGCGACATCTTTTATTTTTTATAAGTTCTGAGTGTAGGGTGTGATTAGCACATATGTGTGTGATGTCTACCTACAAATAGACGGTGGATGCGAGAGGACTCGGAAGAGTCATGACTCGTGAAGGTGCGTGTGTGCGTGAGAGAGAGGGGGCACGTATCAATGCAATGCATGTGTCCATAAATCCTATCTGACAAACGTTCGCCTAAAGTTGTTTCCTGACGAACGCCGTAAGAACCGGATCAGAATCCGACGGTGTCAGTTTTGTCATGTCATTTAACAGAACAGCCACCCTCCGTCACACAAATCTTCCACGTGAGTGTTAGCAAATGTTGTATGCTCTTCCCTCCGTTCCAAAATGTAGTGCATATAGCTTTATTGAAAATTCAAACCTCGCAAACTTTTATCGAGTTTTCAAATACCAAAATGCACATATAGAATACCCAGTATATATCATTTCATTCTTCTTCGAGAGGTAACTATAAATATGGGGGAGGATTATACAAAGAAGGACCGTCGTATGACCTGCAGCAATTTCAACCATCCTTTGGTGTGGAGGAATATCATAGGAACTCTATATGATATGATTTTTATAGGATTTTTTCCTTTAGAGCCAATTGGTTCATAGGAATAGATTCATATACTCCACATTTCGAAGGAAAATAAACATGATATCATTTTATAGCTTTAGAGCCACTTGGTTCATATGAATGGATTCCTATACTCCCACAATTTCAAAGGAAAATAAACATTACCGTATATTCAATAGAAATGTTCCTATGATGTGAACCAAATGACATCTCTTTTTTAATCCCTCATAGGAATTGAGATACATGTCATCTCTAGATTGAATAGAGAAGTTCATATGATGTGAACCAAATGACATCTATTTTCCAATCCCTACTAATAGGAATTGAGAGACATGTCATCTCTTCCCCAACAACTTCCATGTATACATCTTCTCTATTCCTAAATAGCTAGTAGAACCCACTAGTAGCTTTTTTCCTGGGCATGCAACTATGGCACAAGAACACGTCATGCATGCAAGTCATAAATCACATTGTTTTTGTACTCTATGCATGCAAGCACCACATCATCAATTCATGCATGTTACTCATAAGTTATTTCTTGCATTAGATTTCGTATTGAAAATGTATGTGTTGGTCATGTGCACACATATGTAGTTCACATTCACATTTTTTGTTAGAAATGTCATTCTTTTAACTACAATATTTTTTTCTCTTTGTATTACATTTTCATTTTAAGCATACATTCACTTCCCATTAGTTATAGATGTTTTTGGAGGAACTATTATGCGTTATTTTGAGTAGCAAATTTCACGCGGCCGCGATTATATCAAAATGCAGGGCCCATGCGTCATTGCCTTCCGGGCGAACCTACGTCCACAATTTTTTGAACTACGTATATCTCCACTGGTCCCCAAACCGAGAATGTTGCCTCGTTCCCATAAAACCAAGCAGCCCATCCATGTTAAGGCGTTGACTCGAACTCAATCCCTCGCCTGTTTACTATGTCATGGCCCCGCATGCCGTAGTACTCCTACAAACCCTAGCCGCCGCACGCATCATCGATTTTCTTCAAGAGGACGAAAGAGAAGCGGATTTTTAGTGGAGGCTCCTACCATAGGGTGCCCTAGGTAGCTGTCGCACGCATAATTGGTTTTATCTTTTCTTTATGCTCTTACGCCCTAGAGTGAAATGATGGTTGCTTCGTTCGTCCAGCTTAATGCAAGAAATGTGGGGCTTTGTGATTTGACCCCTCATCGCTCATTTACTACTACTGCGGCGCTATGACCGGGGTGCCTCCAAGTCCAACCGCTGCTCCGAACTGTAATTTGGTGCATCGCACGTGGAACAAGACGGTGGATGAGCCACATGTCGGCCAAAGGGGTCCTGTTAAGTGTGTCACCATTTCATGTGTGGATTGACCCTACTTTAGTTGTTGCGCCAACACGACAGGAGCAGCATACCACTTGGTTTTGCTCCTTGGTGAATCCCGAATATATTGATCTAAAAAGATACTAGTCCCTCCGTCTTGGTTTATAGGGCATGCACGTAGTTCTAGGTCATCCATTTCACTAACTAAATATGACTTACTATGTCACAAAAAGTATACCATTTGGATCCTTAAGCGGATGTAGTTTCTAAACATATATTTTCATCACATACTCCCTCCTTCCCGGTTTATAGGGCTTATCTCAAAAAATTTGGTTTCCCATTTTATAAGTCTCAATTTGATTGTTCCCCATCACATGCTCAGATTTCAAGGTGCATTAATTCATTGCATGCAAGGATTGTGAGAAACTTGACTAATGCATGTACTTACTGCATGCATGCACTGCAATTGCATTGGTAAACACAATTCTTTGAGGAAAATGAGCGCATTAATTGGGTGCTTTTACAAACCACGAAAATTATTCCACCACTCATCATCTACCTTGGTTGGTGAGATTTTTGAAATGAGCCCTATAAACCAGAAAGGAGGTAGTACTATATGCTATGTCTTAAGCTTGCGTTGGTTTTCCTTGAAGAGGAAAGGGTGATGCAGCAAAGTAGCGTAAGTATTTCCCTCAGTTTTTGAGAACCAAGGTATCAATCCAGTAGGAGGATCCTCAAAAGTCCCACGCACCTACAGAAACAAACAAGAACCTCGCAACCAACGCAATAAAGGGGTTGTCAATCCCTTCACGGCCACTTGCGGAAGTGAGATCTGATAGAGATAATATGATAAGATAAATATTTATGGTATTTCTATGATATAGATTGGAAAGTAAAAGATGCAAATAAAAGTAAATGGAAAACTTATATGATAGAAGATAGACCCGAGCGCCATAGGTTTCACTAGCGGCTTCTCTCAAGATAGCATAAGTATTACGGTGGGTAAACAAATTACTGTCGAGTAATTGATAGAAAAGCGCATAGTTATGAGATTATCTGGGCATGATCATGTATAGAGGAATCACGTCCGCGACAAGTAGATCGAAACGATTCTGCATCAACTACTATTACTCCACACATCGACCGACTCCTGCCTGCATCTAGTGTATTAAGTTCATAAGAACAGAGTAACGCATTAAAAAAAGATGACATGATGTAGAGGGATAAACTCATGCAATATGATATAAACCCCATATTTTTATCCTCGATGGCAACAATACAATACGTACATTGTAACCCCTGCTGTCACTTGGTAAGGACACCGCAAGATTGAACCCAAAGCTAAGCACTTCTCCCATGGCATGAAAGATCAATCTAGTAGGCCAAACCAAACTAATAATTCGAAGAGACTTGCAAAGATAACTCAATCATACACAAAAGAATTCAGAGGAGATTCAAATATTTCTCATAGATAAACTTGATCATAAACCCACAATTCACGGATCTCGACAAACACACGGCAAAAAGAGTTACATCGAATAGATCTCCAAGAATATCAAGGAGAACTTTGTATTGAGATTCAAAGAGAGAGAAGAAGCCATCTAGCTAATAACTATGGACCCAAAGGTTTGTGGTAAACTACTCACAACTCATCGAAGAGGCCTTGGAGATGATGTAGAGGCCCTCCGTGGTCGATTCCCCCTCCGGCGGAGTGCCAGCAAAGGCTCCAAGATGGAATCTCATGGATACATAAGGTTGTGGCAGTGGAAATAGGTTTTTGCGGTGCTCCTCGATGATTTCAGGGTACGGGAGTATATATAGGAGGAAGAAGTAGGTCGGTTGACGCTCGAGGGACCCACGAGGGTGGGGGTGCACCGGGCACCCTCGTGGCCACCTTGTTTGTTGCTTGACGTCCACTCCAAGTCTCCAGGTTTGCATTTGTTCCAAAAAGATCGCTCTCGAAGGTTTTATCCCGTTTGGACTCCGTTTGATATTCCTTTTCTTCGAAACACTGAAATAGGCAAAAAAACAGCAATTCGGGTTGGGCCTCCGGTTAGTAGGTTAGTCCCAAAATGATATAAAAGTGTAAAGTAAAGCCCATAAACATCCAAAACGGGTAATATAATAGCATGGAACAATCAAAAATTATATATACGTTGGAGACGTATCAAGCATCCCCAAGCTTAATTCCTGCTCGTCCTCGAGTAGGTAAATGATAAAAACGAAATTTTTGATGTGGAATGCTAACCTAGCATAATCCTCAATGTAATTTTCTTTGTTGTGGCATGAATGTTCAGATCCAAATGATTCAAAATAAAAGTTCATATCTGCAGAAGAAATAGTAATACTTCAAGCATACTAATAAAGCAATCATGTCTTCTCAAAATAGCATGGTTAAAGAAAGTTATCCCTACAAAATCATATAGTCTTGCTATGCTCTATCTTCATCACACAAAGTATTCAATCATGCACAACCCCGATGACAAGCCAAGCAATTGTTTCATACTTTAGTCTTCTCAAACTTTTTTCAACTTTCATGCAATACATGAGCGTGAGCCATAGACATAGCACTATATGTGGAATAGAATGGTGGTTGTGGAGAAGACAAAAAAAGAGAAGCTAGTCTCACATCAACTAGGCGTATCAATGGGCTATGGAGATGCCCACTAATAGATAACAATGTGAGTGAGTAGGGATAGCCATGCAACAGATGCACTAGATCTATAAATGTATGAAAGCTCAATAAAAGAAACTAAGTGGGTGTGCATCCAACTTGCTTGCTCACGAAGACCTAGGACGTTTTGAGGAGGCCCATCATTGGAATATACAAGCCAAGTTCTATAATGAATAATTCCCACTAGTATATGAAAGTGAAAACATAGGAGACTCTCTATTATGAAGATCATGATGCTACTTTGAAGCACAAGTGTGGTAAAAAAGGATAGTAGCATTGTCCCTTCTCTCTTTTTCTCTTATTTTTTTATTTGGCCTTTCCTTCTTTTTTTATTTGGCCTTTCTCTTCTTTTTTGTAAATTCCGAAGTCTCATCCCGACTTGTGGGGGAATCATAGCCTCCATAATTACACTTTATATGAATGCTCTAATAATGAAGATCATCACACTTTTATTTACTTACAACTCAAGATTACAAGATATGACTCTATATGAATGCCTCCGGCGGTGTATTGGGATATGCAATGAATCAAGAGTTACATGTATGGAAGGATTATGAAGGTGGCTTTGCCACAAATACGATGTCAACTACATGATCATGCAAGAGCAATATGACAATGATGATGCGTGTCATAATAACGGAACGGTGGAAAGTTGCATGGCAATATATCTCGGAATGGCTATGGAAATGCCATAATAGGTAGGAATGGTGGATGTTTTGAGGAAGGTATATGTTGGGTGTATGGTACCGGCGAAAGTTGCACGGCACAAGAGAGGCTAGCATGGTGGAAGGGTGAGAGTGTGTATAATCCATGGACTCAACATTAGTCATAAAGAACTCATATACTTATTGCAAAAATCTTCAAGCCATTGAAAACAAAGTACAAGGCGCATGCTCCTAGGGGGATAGATTGGTAGGAAAAGACCATCGCTCATCCCCGACCGCCACTCATAAGGAAGACAATCAATAAATAAATTATGCTCCAACTTCATCACAAAGCGGTTCACCATACGTGCATGCTACAGGAATCACAAACTTCAACACAAGTATTCTTTAAATTCATAATTACCCCACTAGCATGACTCTAATATCACCATCCTCATATTTCAAAACAATTATCAAGCATCCAATTGATCATAGCATCCAATTCACTTTCTATGATAGTTTTTATTATACCCAACTTGGATGCCCATCATTCTAGGACCAATTTTATAACCATAGAAAATACCATGCTGTTCTAAAAGACTCTCAAAATAATATAAGTGAAGCATGAGAGATCAACAAATTCTACAAAATTAAACCACCACCGTGCTCTAAAAGATATAAGTGAAGTACTAGAGCAAAACTATCTATCTCAAAAGATATAGGTGAAGCACATAGAGTATTCTAATAAATTCCAATCAAGTGGGTTTCTCCCAAAATGCGTGTACAGCAAGGATGATTGTGGTAATCTAAAAATCAAAGACTAATATCATACAATACGCTCCAAGAAAAACACACATCATGTGGCGAATAAAAATATAGCTCCAAGTAAAGTTACCGATAGACGAAGACGAAAGAGGGGATGCCTTCCGGGGCATCCCCAAGCTTAGGCTTTTGGTTGTCCTTGTATATATTGGGGTTACATGGGCATCCCCAAGCTTAGGTTCTTGCCACTCCTTATTCCATAGTCCATCAAATCTTTACCCAAAACTTGAAAACTTCACAACACAAAACTCAATAGGAAATCTCATAAGCTCCGTTAGTGCAAGGAAGAAAAACCACCACATAAGGTACTGTAATGAACTCATTCTATATTTATATTGGTGTTAAACCTACTGTATTACAACTTCTCTATGGTTCATACACCCCGATACAAACCATAGATGCATCAAAATAAGCAAACAACACACGAAAAACAGAATCTTTCAAAAACAGAACTGTCTGTATCAATCGGTAACTTTCGAATACTTCTGGAACTCTAAAACTTCTACCAAAATAGGAAGTCCTGGGAAATTTCTCTATTGTTCTTCACTAAAAAGAATCAACGCAAAATCACGTTTCTGTGAATTACTAAAATTATTTTCGTGCGTGCAAAGTTTCTGTTTTTCAGCAGAATCAAATTAACTATCATAGTAGGTTATCCTATAGGTTCTACTTGGCACAAACACTAATTAAAACATAAAACCACATCTAAACAGAGGCTAGATGATTTATTTAGTGAATTACAGCAAGGAAAAATATCGGGTTTTCTCCCAACAAGCGCTTTTCTTTAAAGCCTTTTTAGCTAGGCACTGAGATTTCAGTGATGCTCACATGAAAGACAAGAATTGAAGCATAAAGAGAGTATCATAAAACATGTGACCTACACACTTAAGTCTAACATACTTCCCATGCATAGGTTGTTTATAAGCAAACAAATTATCAAGGAAAGCAAAAACTAGCATATGCATGGAAGAAGATGATAGCAATCTCAACATGAAGAGAGGTGATTTAGTAACATGAAAATTTCTACAACCATATTTTCCTCTCTCATAATAATTACATGTAGGGTCATAAGAAAATTCAACAAAATAGCTATCACATAACATATTCTCAACATGATCCACATGCATGCGAAGTTGACACTCATCCAAAATAGTGGGATTAGAACTAAAGTCATGACCTCTCCAAACCCAATTTTAATATTATTGCAAACACTATTATAAATTTCATATTCATAATGGGGCTTAAATAAATTTTCAAGATTATAAGAAGAATCACCCCAATCATGATCATTGCAACAAGTGGTAGACATAGCAAAATTAGCATCCCCAAGCTTAGGGTTTTGCATATTATTAGCACAATTGGCATTAATAGAATTTATAATAACGTCATTGCAATCATGCTTTTTATTCAAAGATCTATCGTGAATCACTTTATAAAGCACTTCATCACAATTTTCAGACTCAGGAATTTCAAGCAAAACCCCATAAAGATAATCTAGTTCACTCAACTCACTAGCAACTGGTTCATCATAATTGGATCTCTTAAAGAGATTAGCAACTGGATGAAGATCCATAAACTTTTAGCAAGCAAAGATGCAAGCAAAAAGAAGGCACATGGTAACACAAGATCGAATGGACTGAAGGTGAAGAAAAGGCAAAGCTGAAGTGGGGGAGAGGAAAACGAGAGGCAAATGGCAAATAATATAATGCGAGGGAGATGAGTTTGTGATGGGTACTTGGTATGTCTTGACTTTAGCGAAGACCTCCCCGGCAACGGCGCCAGAAATCCTTCGTGCTACGTCTTGAGCTTGCGTTGGTTTTCCTCGAAGAGGAAAGGGTGATGCAGCAAAGTAGCGTAAGTACTTCCCTCAGTTTTTGAGAACCAAGATATCAATCCAGTAGGAGGCTCCTCAAAAGTCCCACGCACCTACACAAACAAACAAGAATCTCGCAACCAACGCAATAAAGGGGTTGTCAATCCCTTCACGGCCACTTGCGAAAGTGAGATCTGATAGAGATAATATGATAAGATAATTTTTTTTTTGGTATTTTTATGATATAGATTGGAAAGTAAAAGATGCAAATAAAAGTAAATGTAAAACTTATATGATAAAAGATAGACCCGAGGGCCATATGTTTCACTAGCGGCTTCTCGCAAGATAGCATAAGTATTACGGTGGGTGAACAAATTACTGTCGAGCAATTGATAGAAAAGCACATAGTTATGAGATTACCTAGGCATGATCATGTATATAGGCATCACGTCCAGGACAAGTAGATCGAAATGATTCTGCATCAACTACTATTACTCCACACATCGACCGACTCCTTCCTGCATCTAGAGTATTAAGTTCATAAGAACAGAGTAACGCATTAAGAAAGATAACATGACGTAGAGGGATAAACTCATGCAATATGATATAAACCCCATATTTTTATCCTCGATGGCAACAATACAATACGTGCCTTGCTGCCCCTGTTGTCACTAGGAAAGGACACCGCAAGATTGAACCCAAAGCTAAGCACTTCTCCCATTGCAAGAAAGATCAATCTAGTAGGCCAAACCAAATTGATAATTTGAAGAGACTTGCAAAGATAACTTAATCACACATAAAAGAATTCAGAGGGGATTCAAATATTTCTCATAGATAAACTTGATCATAAACCCACAATTCATCGGATCTCGACAAACACACCGCAAAAAGAGTTACATCGAATAGATCTCCAAGAAGATCAAGGAGAACTTTGTATTGAGATTCAAAGAGAGAGAAGAAGCCATCTAGCTAATAACTATGGAACCAAAGGTCTGTGGTAAACTACTCACTGTTGGGGAACGTAGCAGAAATTCGAAATTTTCTACGCATCACCAAGATCAATATATGGAGATTCTAGCAACAAGGGAGGGAGAGGATAAGCATCTTCATACCCTTGAAGATTGCTAAGCGGAAGCGTTATAAGAACACGGTTGATGGAGTCGTACTCGCGGCGATTCAAATCGCGGAAGATCCGATCAAGCGCCGAACGGACGGCGCCTCCGCGTTCAACACACGTACAACTCGGGGACGTATCCTCCTTCTTGATCCAGCAAGGGGAGAGGAGAAGTTGAGGGAGAACTCCGACAACACGACGGCATGGTGGTGGTGGAGCTCGTGGTTCTCTAGCAGGGCTTCGCCAAGCACTACGGAGGAGGAGGAGGTGTTGGAGGAGGGAGAGGGTTGCGCCAGGGGAGAGGTGCGGCTGCACTCCCACCCCTCCACTATATATAGGCGCAAGGGGAGAGGGGGAGGCGCCCTAGGGTTTCCCCTGGGGGGGGGGCAGCCAAGCAGATTGGATCTCCCTAGCAAAAATCCCAGGGAGACTTGCCCCCCAAGCCAAGCAGGTGGAGGATTGCCTCCCAAGCCAGGTGGAGGCGCCCCACCTCCCCAAATAACGTGGTAAAGGGTGTGGGGGGCGCACCACCCCTTTGTGGGCTTGTTTGCCCCTTCCCCTTTGGCCCATGAGGCCCTCCAAAACTTGTCGGGGCTCCCGAAACACCTTTCGGTCATGCTGGCCATAGCCTGGTACCCCGGAACATTCGCACTCCAATCTGAGCGACCTGACCCAAAATCGGTCAAATCTACGTATGCATACCATCCCAAGATCATCTGGTACTCACAAGTACATTGATGAAGTAATCAAAGTTCAATCACACCTGAATATCATTACACGATTCTCATATAGAGTCTTTATTACAAGGGAATAAATTGGCTCAAGGCCAACTCATGAGAAATAAACTACTAATGCTGCGAGAGCGTAGAAGATAAAGCGAGTCCATCCGACTCCAAAGGGCAATCGCCAAGCGCGGGCGTAGCCTCAATCTGATCGGAATAAACCTCGCAACATAAGGCGTTGCAGCCATGTAGGTCAGCTTTTGAATAAGCTGGCAAGTCATGAAGAGAATAACAATAATAAAGTTACTAACACTATATGCATTTTGGCTGTGGAGCTCTAGGTTTCATCATTTTGCGAAAAGCCAATTTTCTCCTACTACAGTGGACTTGCTTGCAAAATTACTACAAATTGTTGGTAGTTATTGAGATGGTTCCGCCAACCAATATCTCATTCCCAAATTATTAAGTCATAAACCCCTCAAATTAATTTATTAGTTTAGTGTTGAGATTTCCGAATACTTCCAAGTTCCAGAGGCTCAAATTGTCCGTAACCGGGGACACGGCTAATCGATTAGATCTTTAACTCTGCAGAGGTTTACGCACTTTTCCCGCAAGAATCATTCCCTCCTTTAAAGTCTTCGCACTTCATGGTGTTTGAAGACGGGACGAATGAAACAGGGTCTTCCAAAGAGTTCTTCAGCTCTGCTGCGGTACCCATCCAATCCTACCGTTCTTCTACATCTCGTAGTACCGTCCAGCCAGCGTCACTACTAAGGTTAACCCAGCCAGAGCCCATAATGGCTTTCGCTGCTGCAGTAACTTCGGTCATGGGGCATCCATCCGTCTCTTCGTGGCTGGGTGAAGCTTTCCGCAAGATGTCATGGCACTTCTCCATGCATCCCGGCCAACCTTGGGTTCTCCAGGTGCCGTCAACCGTCCTCCACCCGATGAGTGAATTCAAGTCCATCTTGATTCTTGTAGTTCATGGGGTTGTCATCATCATTGACTCTCACATCTTTCTTATAAATTTCACTCAACCAAAACCCGTCTCGAGCATAGCAAAGTAAACTACTTTGTCCGGGGTCATGGTAACAAGGGATTGGTTCATCCTACCACATGATACTACTCAAGATTAATAACTTCAAAATTTCAACTCTGCATGCATGGTGGGGTGGTGATAATTTCTAATGCACAAAAACATAGGTATAGAAAATAACATGATCAAAACTTGCCTTGCTGATGTCCTCGTAAGCTAAAGACTTCGTAGTAGCAAGCTTCGCACTCCGGAAACTCTACCGAGACAAACAATGATCACAATAAGCATATAGCATAGGATCACATAACACAATAGCATAATAAGGTAACACACCAAATCCAACAAAGCAAAACCCAAAGGGAAAACTCAAAGAAAACCAACTCAAAGTTTCCTACTTCAAACAACAACTAGAATAGTTTTACATAACAAAATTTTTCTCAACATGACCTAAGCATGAGTTTTGTTAACTTAACGAGAAAAGAATGCATTAAGCAACTAGGAGCAAAAAGAATTAACTTAAAATCTATTATGAAACTCCTATTAGGCCTAATTCAATTTCTATTAAGAAAATAAAATTAAAAGTATTATTTATTATAAATAAAAGTTCATCCTATAAAGTGACAGAAACTATCCTAGAATAATCAATCACATGTGAAAAATAAATTGATTTACTAATTAAAATAATAGGAAAACAGTAGCTAGTTAATTAATTAGGATTAACAAGATTCTGCTTAAAACTATTTTTTATTAATCCTAAAATACCCAAATTAATTCCTATGGTTAGGTAATGTCAAAACAAATTTGGGACAAAAGAATCATATAAAAATAATTTTCCTAACTCATTTTATGGCAGATTTACTATTCTGAATAAATCTAAAATAAAGCAATTTTAATTAATTTTAACATAGCTAATAATATTTTCTACAGAAACTATAGAAAATTTGCAAACCAAAAAAAAAGAATCACCTAAAAATATTAAACAGAATAAAAGATATGAATTTTTCAAAATAGGAACTATTCTGTTAAAACAGAAAACGAAAATAAATGAAAAAGGGCCTAATGGGCCTAAACTACGCACTGAGCGTAAAATAAACTAAACCGGCCTAGGGTTAAACTAGTCGGGCCGGCTAAAAAAATAAACCCTAACTTAAAAACTAAACCGTAACGAACCGGCGGACCGGGCGGTTTTATTTAAAAAAAATACCCCTTCGGGGTGTTCTAATCTACACGTAGATTGCGCATCAGACGGGGGTGATCTCGGTGACTCACGGCGCTCGTGATGGCGGCGGCGAGTCGCTAGCCTCTCCGGTCGTCGGGAGGTCGGTGGAGTGGCTTTGGTGGAGTGCAGACGAGCGGGGAGGTCTTGGTGGAGTCGGTGGAGGTCGGGAGGGTCTAGGGCGGCGGCAATGACGGAAATGGCGGCGGTGGTCGGCTCGGGCTCCAGTGAGCTCGTGTGAGGGGAGAGGGGGGTTCGGCGAGGGCTAGGGGAATGGGGTGCGGGGCCTCGGCGTTGGCAAGGGGCGATCGGGGAGATCGAAATCCGGATCTCATGAGATCCGCGATCGATGGCGTGGCGTGGCGTGGGGCGGGGTTGAAGGCAGGGGTGGGGCACTGTCGGTGAGAGAGAGAGGGGTGGTGCGGTCAGGCGACCGGCTCCAAAGGGTTTCAGGCGAGGGGAGGTGAGGCCGGCTCGGTCGGCTCATTGGGCTGGCCTCTGGGCGCTGGTGGGCAGTCTTGGCGCTGGCTGGGCAGGGGCTGGTGGCGCTGGGGGTTCCTTTTTAAATTTATTTTTTAAATAAAACAAAACAGAGATAACTTAATAAATATAAATATTTTATATAGGGTATATATATACCAAAATGATCAGGGGAATATTCCCTATCATTTGAACATTTTTCCAAAGGCAAAATCCAAACTTTATAAAAATCCATTTTTTTTAAATTCAAGTAAAATTCAGATTTGAATCCAAATTGGCAATGTTTTCCTCTGATATTTTTGGAGTGTCATGTTTACTCCTCTCATACTTTTGATCAAGTATTTATCAGGCATAGTTTTTGAAATGATTCCCACTTGTCAAAGTTTAAATTCAAATTCAAAACTCAAAATCCTCTTAAACTTCAAATGGCATTCAAATTCAAACAAGATGCATAGATGCTTAGCTATAATTGTAAAACATTCCAAATAGGAAATTTGGGATGTTACAAACCTACCACCTTAAGATGAATCTAGCCCTCGAGATTCGGGTTAACTAACAAATAGGTGCGGGTGATCTCGAAGAAGGTCTTCTTGGCGCTCCCAGTGGCTTCTTCCTCGGTGTGGTGACTCCACGGCACCTTGCAAAACTTGATGACCTTCTGCGGGTGACTCTGCTCGCAGATCTCGAGAATCGGACGGGTTTCTCCTTGTAGGTCAGATCTTTGTCAAGCTGTATGGCCTCTAGGGGCACTGTGTCTCTCAACGGAACATCGGTCATGTCGGCATGACACTTCTTCAGCTGAGAAACATGGAAGACATCATGAACTCCGGACAATCCTTCCGGCAATTCCAACTTGTAAGCAACTTCTCCACGACGTTCGAGGATTTTGTAGGGCCCAATGAATCGGGGTGCTAACTTTCCCTTGACACCAAACCTCTTGATTCCATGAAGTGGAGACACACGAAGATATGCTCGGTCTCCCGCTTCGTAAGTCACTTCCTTGCGCTTACTGTCGGTATAACTCTTCTGTCTCGACTGTGCTATCTTGAGTCTGTCCCGAATCAGCTTGACTTTCTCTTCGGAATCCCTGATAAGATCGGAACCGAAAAGTGATCGATCTCCAACACTATCCCACAGCAATGGTGTTCTGCACCTCCTTCCGTATAGAGCTTGAAGGGCCATCTTGATTTGGATTGATAACTATTGTTGTATGAGAACTCTGCGTATGGCAAATTATCATCCCAGCTAGACCCATAGTCTAGCACACAAGCTCTCAACATGTCCTCCGAAGCTGATTGACTCTCTCGGTCTGTCCATCATGCTGCGGATGAAAAGCTATCTTGAATTCCAGCCTCGTACCCAAAGTTTCATGCAAGCTGCTTCCAAAACTTTGAGGTAAACTGTGTTCCTCTATCGACACGATTTTCCTCGGAACTCCATGCAGACATCGATCCTGGTCATGTATATCTTGGCCAACTTAGCACTGGTATAGGTAGTCTTCACGGGAATGAAGTGAGCTACCTTGGTCAAACGATCAACCACTACCGGATAGAATCATAACCTGAGCGGGTCTGTGTAATCTGTGATGAAATCCATTCCAAGTTTCTCCCATTTCCAATTGGGAATCGGCAAAGGTTGAAGTAACCTGCTGGCTTCGATGTTCTGCCTTTACTCGTTGACAAACATCGCATACTGACTACGTACTCGGCAATATCCTTCTTCATACCTATCCACCAGAAACTTTCCTTCAAATCCAGGTACATCTTGGTGTTACCAGGGTGAATCGAGTTCGGTGAATCATGAGCCTCTGAAGAATTAACTTCACGAGTTCGGGATCATTGGGCACATAATCGATCCTCGAACCATATAGTTCCGTGTTCATCCTTACGAAATCCTTTAGCTTTTCCTTCATTCATCTTTTGCTTTATCTCACCAATTTCCTTGTCCGACTTCTGGGCTTCACGAATCCTTTCGGCCAAAGTGGACTGTACTTCCAGAGTTGCAACAAATCCTCTTGGAACTATCTCGATCGGAGATCTCGAGGTCATCGACTAACTCTGGGGTAATCCTCCTGCTGTAAGAGTATTCACATAACTCTTACGGCTCAAAGCATCTGCTACAACATTAGCTTTACCTGGGTGGTAATGCAATCTCATGTCATAGTCCTTTATCAACTCTAGCCATCTCCTCTGCCTGAGGTTCAATTCCTTCTGCGTGAAAATATACTTCAAACTCTTGTGATCTGTGTAGACATCACAACAATTTCCGATGAGGAAATGTCTCCAGGTCTTGAGTGCATGCACTACGGCTGCTAACTCCAAATCATGTGTGGCATAATTCATCTCATGAGGTCGTAGCTATGCGGAGGCATAAGCTACAACTTTACCTTCCTGCATTAGTACACCTCCGAGTCCTTGACGAGAAGCGTCTAATAGACCTGGTATTCCTTGTGTATGTCGGCAAAATCAACACTGGGGCTGTGACCAACCGTTTCTTCAATTCCTGGCTGGCTTCACATTCCTTGGTCCAGACATACTTGGCTTCCTTCTTCAACAGCTCGGTCATGGGCTTGGCAATCTTCGAAGTTCTCAATAAACCTCCGATAATATCCTGCGAGTCCAGAAAACTGCGGATCTCCTTGGTGAGGTGGGTGGCGCCAATCGGTGGTGATTCAACCTTGGCGGGATCAAGCTGCTATTCCTTCTCCTGAAATAACATGTCCGAGGAATCCAACTTCCTTCACCAAAATTCACATTTGCTGAACTTGGCATACAACTGATGTTCTCGAAGTTTCTCGAACTAGGCGCAAATGTTCCTTATGCTCTTCCTCGCTCTTGAGAAAATCAATATATCATCGATGAACACTACGACAAACTTGTCCAGATATTCCATAAACACCTTGTTCATCAAATTCATGAAGTATGCAGGAGCATTAGTCAATCAAATGACATGACGGTATACTCATATAAACCATACCTAGTAGTGAATGCTGTTTTGGGTATATCCTTTTCACGGATCTTCAACTGATGATACCCTGATCGAAGATCGATCTTAGAGAATACCTTGGCTCCAACTAGCTGATCAAACAAGTCATTAATCATCGGCAGAGGGTACTTGTTCTTGATGGTTACTTCGTTCAGCGCACGATAATCCACAACCATCCTCAAGCTTCCATCCTTCTTCTCTACCAAAAGAACTGGGGCTCCCCAAGGTGATGAGCTTGGCCGAATATATCCTTTCTCCAATAACTCATTAATTTGATCCTTGATCTCTTTCAACTCATTCGGTGGCATCCGATAAGGTCTCTTGGATATTGGGGCTGTGCTGGGTAATAACTTCGATCAGAAATTCAATGTCCTGTCCGGTGGCATTCTGGTAATTCTTAGGAAACACATCGGGAAAATCTTGCACTCTGGCACTTCCTCTGAACAACTCCGTGAGAATGCACTGATTCTTCATCTAGCTGTGCTGGCTACATACTTGATCCTCTTACGCTCCGGGGTGGTGAGTAGAATAGACTTGCGGGCACGATCTATGTTTCCTTGAACCGTCAACCAATCCATGCCTAGGATTACATCCAAGGTCTGGGTTTCCAACACTATGAGGTCTGCGGAAATTTATGGTTCCCGATGTTGAGGTTGCATGACAGCCTAAGCCTGCCATCATTTCTCCTCCTGCGGGCCGACGCGAAAGGGGCTTCTAAGGGTTTTAGTGGGCAACCCGTACTTTTCCACAACTACCCTTGATATGAATGAATCGTTGCACCGAATCAAAGAGTACCAATCTGAGCGTGAATTCAATAAAACTTACCAACCACGATTGTTCGGCTGATCATAGGCGTCCTCCACGTCGATGTGGTTCACCCGAGCACGAGGAATGGATTGGGCTTCTTCGCTGAGCCTCCATTGCCATTTCCATTCCTCTGCTTGGCCTCCGGGCAGTCGGTGGCATAGTGCCCTGTCTTCTGGCACTTGAAGCAGGTGATGTGGCTCAGATCCTTCGGAGCCGGGGCAGAACGGTGCTGATTACCATTACCGTTTCCATTGCCATTTCCATGGCCTGACTTGTTGTCCTGGCTGCGGTTGTTCCCATTTCCTCCATGGTTATGACCTCCATGGTTATGATGGGTGTGCCCTCCTGAGTATGGTGCATAACGGGGCTTCTGCTGAGCTCCCGAGTTGTGCTTCCCCTGGTTGTACTTCCGCTTGCGGCTTTCAATCTGTTGCTGCTTGCCTTCAAGTATGGTGGCCTTGTCTACCAGCTCCTGGTAGTTGTTAAAGGTAGCCACAATAAGCTGCATACTCAGCTCGTCATTGAGTCCCTCAAGGAACTTCTCCTGCTTTGCGGCATCTGTGGCCACATCATCAGGGGCATAGCGGGCTAGCTTGCTGAACTCATCCACGTCTTGTGCCACGAAGACGGTTCCCTGGCGTAAGTTGCGGAACTCACGCTTCTTGAGACTCATGGCTCCGGCTGAAACATGAGCGGTGCGGAAGGCTCTGCTGGAACTGATCCCGTGATGGCACCAATGGGATAAGTGGCGGTGTAGTTCTCCCACCAAGAAGCTGTAGGTCCATCAAGTTGATCTTGTGACAAGCGCACCTTCTGCATCGGTGCATCCAACGGTGATTAGCTCTCTTCCGACTTTGCGGAGCCAATCATCAGCCACAATCGGCTCAGTGCTACTAGAGAACACTGGCGTATTCAGTCTCAGGAATCGAGTCAAGTTGTCCACAGGGGGTGGTGGCGGTGGATTGTTGGTGTTGTTGTTCTGATTCTGGATGAGTAGCTGCATAAGGGCATTCTGCTGCTGGAGCAGCTGGGTGAGCTCTGGCGGAAAACCGGTGTCACGTCTCGGAGGCATCTGGTGATTTGGAGTGGATGAGAAAATTAGAATAGAAAAATGGTCTATGAGAAATAACACTACCCATATGAATGCACACCAATCATTTATTCATTCCACTCAAACATGGTTCAAACTCTATTACAAAAGCTCACGACTAATCGAAATATCGGCCTAACTGATCGACGAAAAAGTAAAAATAACATGGTGGTCGACTAAAAAGTCTTCATCAATAATCCTTGCGTCCTCTGGTGCGATGTCCTCTGCTGTGGCGCCTCCTCTTGCGGCTTCCTTCAGTGGAACTCCCTTCATAATCCTGATCATTGCTCACGAGGGTCCATCATCTCTACTCGGAAAAGGTCCTCTCCCAAGTCCATCTTTTCCTCTATCGCGGCAAGCTTCATCTTGGTCGTCAACTGTCTCCATGAAGTCGCGACTTCTTCCTCATGGTTAAGGAAGTCTGCTTGTGCCTTCTCCTCCGGTTCAGTTCTCGGAACAAAAGCTTCCGGTGTGTCTTGAGTTCTGGCGAGTCTGAATCTCCGTTTCACGAGAAGACACTCCAAGTCTGGATGTCTGAGAGAGTGGAGTCGTCCTCTATGGTGCGGATGATATCTCCATTCCTTGCCTGCGAGAAACCATGGCGAGTCGAGGATCGAGCTCGGCCTGTACTCCTCTCGGAGATGTCCAAGGGCACGATAGATCGCCATGTCCTTCCGATGATCCGGTTGAAATCGGTGAACTCAAAGTCAATAGGCTCCGTGTGTCCTCCGAAGGTTCTCCCAGGATATGCACTTCAATCTCAGGCGGGTGTCCGTCGGAAGTGCATTGGTTGGCTTCCGGTGATCGAGGGCGAGCAATCTTCAGCTTCTTCACCATCTGGACCAGCTTCTGCCGAAGGGCATCGTCTCATCGGGCTGGCAAAACTCCGTAGCAAAGCTGGGGTGAACTCGACGCCATCTAGAATGTTGAAAATCGGGAGGAGTTAGAAATGAGCAGGGAGAATTACGGAATGATAAGGATATAAAGTAAATGGTCTCTTCCTATGGCTTTCCGATCCTAGGGGTTACGATCCTACGGTCAGCGTGTGCTCGATACCATCTCAGAGCGACGACCCAAAATCGGTCAAATCTACGTATGCATACCATCCCAAGATAATTTGGTACTCACAGTACATTGATGAAGTAATCAAAGTTCAATCACACCTGAATATCATTACACGATTCTCATATAGAGTCTTTATTACAAGGGAATAAATTCGGCTCAAGGCCAACTCATGAGAAATAAACTACTAATGCTGCGGAAGCGTAGAAGATAAAGCGAGTCCATCCGACTCCAAAGGGCAATCGCCAAGCGCGGAGCGTAGCCTCACTCCTGATCGGAATAAACCTCTGCAACATAAGATGTTGCAGCCATGTAGGTCAGCTTTTTGAATAAGCTGGCAAGTCATGAAGAGAATAACAATAATAAAGTTACTAACACTATATGCATTTTGGCTGTGGAGCTCTAGGTTTCATCATTTTGCGAAAAGCCAATTTTCTCCTACTACAGTGGACTTGCTTGCAAAATTACTACAAATTGTTGGTAGTTATTGAGATGGTTCCGCCAACCAATATCTCATTCCCAAATTATTAAGTCATAAACCCCTCAAATTAATTTATTAGTTTAGTGTTGAGATTTCCGAATACTTCCAAGTTCCAGAGGCTCAAATTGTCCGTAATCGGGACACGGCTAATCGATTAGATCTTTAACTCTGCAGAGGTTTGCGCACTTTTCCGCAAGAATCATTCCCTCCTTTAAAGTCTTCGCACTTCATGGTGTTTGAAGGCGGACGAATAAACAGGGTCTTCCAAAGAGTTCTTCAGCTCTGCGGTACCCATCAATCCTACCGTTCTTCTACATCTCGTAGTACCGTCCAGCCAGCGTCACTACTAAGGTTAACCCAGCGAGCCCATAATGGCTTGCGGCTGCGAGTAAGCTTCGGTCATGCGGCATCCATCCGTCTCTTCGTGGCTGGGTGAAGCTTTCCGCAAGATGTCATGGCACTTCTCCATGCATCCCGGCCAACCTTGGGTTCTCCAGGTGCCCGTCAACCGTCCTCCACCCATGAGTGAATTCGAAGTCCATCTTGATTCTTGTAGTTCATGGGGTTGTCATCATCATTGACTCTCTCATCTTTCTTATAAATTTCACTCAACCAAAACCCGTCTCTGAGCATAGCAAAGTAAACTACTTAGTCCGGGGTCATGGTAACAAGGGATTGGTTCATCCTACCACATGATACTACTCAAGATTAATAACTTCAAAATTTCAACTACTGCATGCATGGTGGGGTGGTGATAATTTCTAATGCACAAAAACATAGGTATAGAAAATAACATGATCAAAACTTGCCTTGCTGATGATCCTCGTAAGCTAAAGACTCGTAGTAGCAAGCTTCGCACTCCGGAAACTCTACCGAGACAAACAATGATCACAATAAGCATATAGCATAGGATCACATAACACAATAGCATAATAAGGTAACACACCAAATCCAACAAAGCAAAACCCAAAGGGAAAACTCAAAGAAAACCAACTCAAAGTTTCCTACTTCAAACAACAACTAGAATAGTTTTACATAACAAAATTTTTCTCAACATGACCTAAGCATGAGTTTTTGTTAACTTAACAGAAAAGAATGCATTAAGCAACTAGGAGCAAAAAGAATTAACTTAAAATCTATTATGAAACTCCTATTAGGCCTAATTCAATTTCTATTAAGAAAATAAAATTAAAAGTTTTATTTATTATAAATAAAAGTTCATCCTATAAAGTGACAGAAACTATCCTAGAATAATCAATCACATGTGAAAAATAAATTGATTTACTAATTAAAATAATAGGAAAACAGTAGCTAGTTAATTAATTAGGATTAACAAGATTCTGCTTAAAACTATTTTTATTAATCCTAAAATACCCAAATTAATTCCTATGGTTAGGTAATGTCAAAACCAATTTGGGACAAAAAGAATCATATAAAATAATTTTCCTAAATCATTTTATGGCAGATTTACTATTCTGACTAAATCTAACATAAAGCAATTTTAATTAATTTTAACATAGCTAATAATATTTTCTACAGAAACTATAGAAAATTTGCAAACCAACAAAAAAAGAATCACCTAAAAATATTAAACATAATAAAAGATATGAATTTTTCTAAATAGGAACTATTCTGTTAAAACAGAAAACGAAAATAAATGAAAAAGGGCCTAATGGGCCTAAACTACGCACTGAGCGTAAAATAAACTAAACGGGCCTAGGGTTAAACTAATCGGGCCGGCTAAAAAAAATAAACCCTAACTTAAAAACTAAACCGTAACGAACCGGCCGGACCGGGCAGTTTTATTTAAAAAAAATACCCCTTCGGGGTGTTCTAATCTACACCGTAGATTGCGCATCGGACGGGGGGGTGATCTCCGGTGACTCACCGGCGCTCGGCGGCGGCGGCGGCGAGTGCGCTGGCCTCTCCGATCGTCGGGGAGGTCGGTGGAGTGGCCTGGCGGGTGCGGACGAGCTCGGGGAGGGTCTTGGTGGAGTCGGTGGAGGTCGGGAGGGTCTAGGGCGGCGACGGCAACGGAAATGGCGGCGGTGGTCGGCTCGGGCTCCGGTGAGCTCGTGTGAGGAGAGGAGGTTCGGCGAGGGCTAGGGGGAAATGGGGTGCGGGGCCCGGCTTATATAGGCGGGGCCTCGGCGTTAACAAGGGGGCGATCGGGAGATCGACATCCGGATCTTGAGATCCGCGATCGGTGGCGTGGCGTGGCGTGGGGCGGGGTTGAAGGCGGGTGGGGCCTGCACTGTCGGTGAGAGAGAGAGGGGGTGGTGCGGTCGGCGACCGGCTCAAAGGGTTTGAAGCGGGGAGGTGAGGCCGGCTCGGTCGGCTCATTGGGCTGGCCTCTGGGCACGCTGGTGGGCAGTCTTGGTGTTGTGGCGCCTGGGGTGGTTTTCCTTTTTAAAATTTATTTTTTAAATAAAACAAAAACAGAGATAACTTAATAAATATAAATATTTTATATAGGGTATATATATACCAAAATGATCAGGGAATATTCCTATCATTTGAACATTTTCAAAGGCAAAATCCAAACTTTATAAAAATCCATTTTTTTTAAATTCAAATAAAATTCAGATTTGAATCCAAAACTTTTGGCAATGTTTTCCTTTGATATTTTTGGAGTGTCATGTTTACTCCTCTCATACTTTTGATCAAGTATTTATCAGGCATAGTTTTGAAATGATTCCCACTTGCCAAAGTTTAAATTCAAATTCAAAACTCAAAATCCTCTGAAACTTCAAATGGCATTCAAATTCAAACAAGATGCATAGATGCTTAGCTATAATTGTAAAACATTCCAAATAGGAAATTTGGGATGTTACAAACCCTTCATCCAATATATCAATCTTCACCGCCGGACCATTCCGGAACTCCTCGTGACGTCCGGGATCACATCCGGGACTCCGAACTACCTTCGGTAACCACATACTAATTCCCATAACAACTATAGCGTCACCGAACCTTAAGTGTGTAGACCCTACGGGTTCGGGAATCATGCAGACATGACCGAGACATCTCTCCGGCCAATAACCAATAGTGGGATCTGGATACCCATGTTGGCTCCCACATGTTCCACGATGATCTCATCGGATGAACCAAGATGCCGGGGATTCAAGCAATCCCGTATGCAATTCCCTTTGTTACTTGCCCGAGATTCGATCGTCGGTATCCCAATACCTCGTTCAATCTCGTTACCGGCAAGTCACTTTACTCGTTCCATAATGCATGATCCCGTGACTAACTACTTAGTCACATTGAGCTCATTATGATGATGCATTACCGAGTGGGCCCAGAGATACCTCTCCGTCATACGAAGTGACAAATCGCAGTCTCGATTCGTGCCAACCCAACAGACACATTCGGAGATACCTGTGGTGCACCTTTATAGCCACCCAGTTACGTTGTGACGTTTGGTACACCCAAAGCATTCCTACGGTATCCGGGAGTTGCACAATCTCATGGTCTAAGGAAATGATACTTGACATTAGAAAAGCTTTAGCGAGCGAACTACGATCTTGTGCTATGCTTAGGATTGGGTCTTGTCCATCACATCATTCTCCTAATGATGTGATCCGTTATCAATGACATCCAATGTCCATGGTCGGAAACCATAACCATCTATTGATCAACGAGCTAGTCAACTAGAGGCTCACTAGGGACATGTTGTGGTCTATGTACTCACACATGTATTACGGTTTCAAGTTAATACAATTATAGCATGAACAATAGACAATTATCATGAACAAGGAAATATAATAATAACCATTTTATTATTGCCTCTAGGGCATATTTCCAACAGTCTCCCACTTGCACTAGAGTCAATAATCTAGTTCACATCACTATGTGATTGTAATGAATCCAACGCCCATTGGGTTTGATCATATCTCTCTTGTGAGAGAGGTTATTAGTCAACGGGTCTGAATCTTTCAAATCCGTGTGTGATTTACAAATCTCTATGTCATCTCCTAGACGCAGCTACCACGCGCTATTTGGAACTATTCCAAATAACTGCTCTACTATACGAATCCGGTTTACTACTCAGAGTCATCCGGTTAGTGTCAAAGTTTGCATCGGCGTAACCCTTTACGACGAAATCTTTTACCAACTCCATTATCGAGAAAATTCCTTAGTCCAGTAGTTACTAAGGATAACCTTGACCACAGTGCTGTTATCCATTCCTTGATAACACTTGTACCCCTTGACTGACTCATGGCAAGGCACACTTCAGGTGCGGTACACAACATAGCATATTGTGGAGCCTACGTCTAAAGCATAGGGGAAGACCTTTGTCCTTTCTCTCTCTTCTGCCGTGGTTAGGTCTTGAGTCTTACTCAATACTCACACCTTACAGCCAAGAACTCCTTCTTTGCCGATCTATTTTGAACTCCTTCAAAATCTTCTCACGGTATGTGTTCATTTGAAAGTACTAATAAGCGTTTTGATCTATCCTTATAGATCTTGATGCTCAATGTTCAAGTAGCTTAATCCAGGTTTTCCATTGAAAATCACGTTTCAAATAACCCTATATGCTTTCCAGAAATTCTACATCATTTTTGATCGACAATATGTCAACAACATATACTCATCAGAAATTCTATAGTGCTCCCACTCACTTCTTCGGAAATACAAGTTTCTCATAAACTTTGTATAAACCCAAAATCTTTGATCACTTCAACAAAGCGTATATTCCAACTCCGAGACGCTTACTCCAGTCCTTAGAAGGATTGCTGGAGCTTTGCATACTTGTTAGCATCTTTCAGGATTTTCAAAACCTTCTGGTTGGATCACATACAACCTTTCCTCAAAAAAATCATCGAGGAAACAATGTTTTGACATCCTATCTGCAAGATTTCATAAATAATGCAGTAACTGCTAATATAATTCCAACAGACTCTTAGCATCGCTATGAGTGAGAAAGTCTCACCGTAGTCAACTCCTTGAACTTGTCGGAAAACATCTTAAAAACTAGTCGAGCTTTCTTAATGGTGACGCTTACCAACATTGTCTGTCTTCCTTTTAAAATCCATCTGTACTCAACAGCCTTACGACCATCAAGTAGTTCTTCCAAAGTCTATACTTTGTTTTCATACATGGATCCTCTCGGATTTTATGGCCTCGAGCCATTCGTCGGAATCCAGGACCACCATCGCTTCTCCATAGCTCGTAGGTTCATTGTTGTCTAGAAACATGACCTCCAAGACAGGAGTACGTTCCACTCTGAAGTAGTACACATCCTTGTCAACCTACGAGGTTTGGTAGTGACTTGATCCGAAGTTTCATGATCACTCTCGTAAGCTTCCACTTCAATTGGTGTAGGCGCCACAGGAACAACTTCCTGTGCCCTGCTACACACTAGTTGAAGTGACGGTTCAATAACCTCATCAAGTCTCCACCATCCTCCCACTCAATTCTTTCGAGAGAAACTTTTCCTCGAGAATGGACCCGTTTCCAGCACTTTTCCTTCCGGATCTGAAATAGGAGGTATACCCAACTGTTTTGGGTGTCCTATGAAGTAGCATTTATCCGCTTTGGGTTCGAGCTTATCAGGCAAAACTTTACATATAAGCGTCGCAGCCCCAAACTTTTGAGAAAAGACAACTTAGGTTTCTCTAAACCATAGTTCATACGGTGTCATCTCAATGGAATTACGTGGTGCCCTATTAAAGTGAATGCGGTTATCTCTAATGCCTAACCCATAAACGATAGTTGTAATTCGACAAGAGACATCATGGTATGCACCATATCCAATAGGGTGTAGTTATGATGTTCGGACACACCATCGCACTATGGTGTTCCAGGCGGTATTAGTTGTGAAACAATTTCCACAATGTCTTAATTGTGTGCCAAACTCGTAAATCAGATATTTATCTCTATGATCATATCATAGACATTACATCCTCTTGTCACGATGATCTTCAACTTCACTCTGAAATTACTTGAATATTTCAATAATTCAGACTTTTGTTTCATCAAGTAAATATACTTAACATCTACTCAAATCATCTGTGAAGTAAGAACATAATGATATTCACTGCGTGCCTCAGCACTCATTGGATTGCACACATCAAATGTATTACTTCCAACAAGTTGCTCTCTTGTTCCATCTCACTGAATACGAGGACTTCAGTCATCTTGCCCATGTGGTAAGATTTGCATCTCTCAAGTGATTCAAAAACAAGTGAGTCCAAACGATCCATCTGTATGGAGTTTCTTCATGCATATATACCAATAGACATGGTTTGCATGTCTCAATCTTTTCAAAAACGAGTGATTCCAAAGATCCATCAAACATGGAGCTTCTTCATGCGTTTTATACCAATATGACTCAAGTGGCAGTGCCACAAGTATGTGGTACTATCATTACTATCTTATATCTTTTGGCATGAACATGTGTATCACTACGATCGAGATTAAGTAAACCATTAATTTTAGGTGCAAGACCATTAAAGGTATTATCCAAAGAAACAGAGTAACCATTATTCTCCTTAAATGAATAACCATATTGCAATAAACATAATCCAATCATGTCTATGCTCAATGCAAACACCAAATAACAATTATTTAGGTTTAACACCAATCTCGATGATAGAGGGAGCATGCGATGCTTGATCACATCAACCTTGGAAACACTTCCAACACATATCGTCATCTCACCTTTTAGCCAGTCTCCATTTGTTCCGTAGCTTTTTATTTCGAGTTACTAACACTTAGCAACCGAACCGGTATCTAATACCCTGGTGCTACTAGGAGTACAAGTAAAGTACACATTTAATATAACGTATATCCAATATACTTCTGTCAACCTTGCCAACCTTCTCATCTCCCAAGTATCTAGGGTAGTTCTGCTTCAGTGACCGTTCCCCTCATTACAGAAGCACTTAGTCTCGGGTTTGGGTTCAACCTTGAGTTTCATCACTAGAGCAGCAACTGATTTGCCATTTCATGAAGTACCCTTCTTGCCCTTGCCCTTCTTCAAACTAATGGTTTTACTAACCATCAACAATTGATGCTCCTACTTGACTTCTACTTTCGCGGTGTCAAACATCGCGAATAGCTCAAGGATCATCATATCTATCCGTGATATGTTATAGTTCATCACGAAGCTCTAGTAGCTTGGTGGCAGTGACTTTGGAGAACCATCACTATCTCATCTGGAAGATAACTCCCACTCGATTCAAGCGATTGTAGTACTCAGACAATCTGAGCACATGCTCAACGATTGAGCTTTTCTCCCTTAGTTTGCAGGGTTAAGAAACTTGTCGGAGGTCGCACACCTCTTGACATGGGCATGAGCCTGAAATCCAAATTTCAGCTCTTGCAACATCTCATATGTTCCGCGACGTTTTTAAAATGTATTTGGTGCCTCAATTCTAAACCGTTTAACATTACGCATTGAACTATCACGTAGTCATCAAAACGTGTATGTCAGATGTTCGCAACATCCACAAACGACGCTCGAGGTTCAGCACACCGAGCGGTGCATTAAGGACATAAGCCTTCTGTGCAGCAATGAGGACAATCCTCAGTATACAGACCGAGTCCGCATAATTGCTACTGTCAACTTTCAACTAAATTTTCTCTAGGACCATATCTTAAAATAGTAGAACTAAAGCGTAAGTTGCGACATAATTTGCAAAGACCTTTTGACTATGTTCATCATAATTAAGTTCATCTGATTATTTAATGAACTCCCACTTAGATAGACATCCCTCTAGTCATCTAAGTGATACATGATCCGAGTCAACTAGGTTGTGTCCGATCATCACGTGAGACGGACTAGTCATCATCGGTGAACATCGTCATGTTGATCATATCTACTATACGACTCATGTTCGACCTTTCGGTCTCTTGTGTTCCGAGGCCATGTATGTACATGCTAGGCTCGTCAAGTCAACCTAAGTGTTTTGCATGTGTAAATCTGGCTTACACCCGTTGTATGCGAACGTTAGAATCTATCACACCCGATCATCACGTGGTGCTTCGAAACAACGAACCTTCGCAATGGTGCACAGTTAGGGGGAACACTTTCTTGAAATTTTAGCGAGGGATCATCTTATTTATGCTACCGTCGTTCTAAGCAAATAAGATGTAAAAACATGATAAACATCACATGCAATCAAATAGTGACATGATATGGCCAATATCATTTTGCTCCTTTTGATCTCCATCTTCGGGGCGCAATGAAGATTAGCAAGATGCACTCACATGGAGTGTCAACTTGAGCTCAAATTGGGCAAATCTTAGTCATTTGGTCATATGATGATGCTTTAAAAATATCATGCTAAATGGACAAACCAAAATAGCACTTGCTTCACAAACATCTCTGCTGACCAGAAACGTAGAATAATATTGGGAACCAAATGGCTCATGGAAATGATGCCAAATTTGGTGGAGAGATGTTTCATGGGTATAAGAATGATGTGGTAATTTATCAGGATTTTTGAAGCAATATAAAATATACTTGCTTCACAACCTGAAAATATTGCCAGAAACAAAGATTTGCTCCTCTGCTCACATAGATGATTGGATAGGGCTGCAAATGGTTGAATGGGGTTAATATGAGCAAATAAAGAAGTGTGCAAAAGTTCAACTTATTTGGGTACTCCTAGCTAGTACTTCCTTCACAAAGCCTTCTGTTTGACAGAAACTTTGAAAATTCACTGAGGAAGATGGGCTAGGCAAATAAATTTCAACTTGTGCATGAGGCAATTATTTGGACATATAAACATTCCCAAAAAGGTTGGGAGCCACTAGGAAAAATATAAATGACACTTCCTTCACAAAGTGCCATTCCGGGCAGAATTGAGAAAGGAATATAAGGGAATTATTTTTTGAACATGGCAATGAAAAGTTTTGCCATATTTGATCAAGATATGAACCAAACAATTTATGAGAATTATTTGGGAATTTTAGGAGTGATGGAGATATAGGTTGCTTCACAACCTAGGGCAATTTGAGTTATTCCTTTAATAGAAAAGGAATATTCCCAATAAAAAGAATATTGGGATTTTGGGCTAGGATGGAAATGACAGGGTCTAGGGAAGGATTTGGGAATGAAAAGCCACTCTGGAAGCAAAGAAGAGGTCATCTTCTTCAGTTTCCATACCACAAAGCCACGGAAAAAGAAAACTCGGGCAAAAACCTCGGAAAAACAAAAGAAAAAGAAAGGGCCAAAAATCAGGCTGTCACAAACCTTACCCCCTTAAAGAAATCTCGTCCTCGAGATTTGGTTGCTCAAGGAACAAGTATGAATATTCTGACTTAAGGAAACCGTTTCCAACTCGGGTATCCCTTTTTCCTTTACTGTTGTTCCCACTAACTTTTTATCTGACTGGCCCTAGGGTGGTTTGATTCACTATATCCACATTCTGACAGATCTTACCTGGCTTGCTCATGCTTATATAGGCTCCAATTTCTTTTTAGATTTGCTGACTAGCTGAGTGTGATTTGAATATCACGACTGAAATATATGTCCGTCTCACAAATCCAAAAGTGATTTCCGCTGGGTGTGCCACCCAGCACTGACAACCTTTCATGTAATGATGATCAGGATTTTCTGATGAAAACTCATGCTCTGACTTTTTGCATTGGGTTTCTCCACTAAATGCAGGTCCTTTGGGTTCCAAACAGTGAGTTAAAACATAACCGTTTCCTGACAGATTCTGACTCATCGCAAAAGTTTCTGAATCATCTTAACTGGTTCCATTGTCATCAGTATTGGATCAATACCAAATATTTGATTGTCTCCTGTCGCGGCCAGCATAAAGGGTTTGCCCTTTATGAGAATATCCGCAGACTTGGCTGACGGTGGTTCTGATGGAAAAATTTTGTTCACGACAGGCTATCCATGATGATTCATATAAGTGAGGACTCAGGCTTCCAGACTGTTATCCCACATTCTGATTACTCATGCTGGCATATCCATGTGGATCAATACTGACTTAGACTGTCCGGGGGATCTGCACCGTGGGGGTCGTGTACAATTTTCATACCTGCATCACTGGTCTTGCTCCTTCATTATTGTTTTCTTGGTCTGGATCCTTGGCTGAAAGAGCTGGGCCATATTGTTTCTTTATATGACCATAGGTACTGTCGGTGCAATTTTTCGGCAATCGTAGCTTATCCTCATTTTTCTGACAGGGTAACCCATTAAATTGTAGGTTCAACACCTCTCAAGTTCTGATCGTTGGGAAATGATCATCCGAAACCCTTGCAAGAAATCAGCAAATTACTCAGTAGCCACCAGAACGGTCTTTACCACTCAGATCTAGGACATTACTGAAATAACTCAACCACGGCTCAGGACGGCCGCAAAGTAGCTCAGAACATGAGACCGGGTCGATAAGAAAAGGTGGCAGCTCCCTAAAATAGCCAAAAAGCAGCTATAGGGCTACTGTCACAAAAAGAAACTCAACAGTTGTACGTGACGGCCGAAAAGCAGCTCAGACTCGTGACAGTCGTTGAAGAGAGAAACAAAAACAGGCATCCACCCTGGATAGCTAGAAACAGCTCAAATCACAGGCGTGGTGCCGTCTTTGGAGAAAAACGGGACAAGGGCTCATCAGGATCATTTTCCAGGTTCACAGGTACTTGTTCTGAGCTTAGTAAGGTCGTCAATCCTCATAATCCTTTGTCACACTGTGGTGTATACTGGCTTTCTTCTCTTAATCATCCTCACATGGTTATTAAATCCTCATCTGAGTGACTTGTAAGATCTTGATGGTATGCTTATTGCATATATATGAGGACCTCATTCCGAGACAGACGTATTGAAATGATCTAGATGACGACTAGAGGGGGGTGAATAGGAGTTTTAAAACTTTTACGGATTTGGCTTTATCCTAATGCGGAATTAAACTAACGGATACTTTTCAAGCACAAATCCTAAATATGCTAGGCTCAACTAAGTGCACCAACAACCTATGCTAAACAAGATAGGCAATTAAGCAAACTAGCAAGCACAAACTATATCACAAGATATGGAAATGAAGGAACAACAAAGCAATTCAACTATCACAAGATATATCAATATGGGCAAGTATGAATTGCGGAAAGTAAAGGGTGTGGGTATGAGATAACCACAAGTGAGTCGGGGACGCGGATTTATCCCGAAGTTCACACTCGTGAGAGTGCTAATCTCCGTTAGAGCGGTGCCGAAGCCAAAGCTCTGGGGCGTCACCAAGTGACTCGCCGTATTCTCCCTTTCGAGTCATCCCCAACGGATGAGCCTCGGTTCACTCGGGGTTGGTCTTGAAGGCTACCACCACACCTTTACAAACCTCTCCGGAGCACACCACAACCACGGAAGCTTCTGGAGGAACTTGACCACCTAGGCCACTTGAACACCCTTCCTCAGAGCACACCACAAAAGTAAGCTTCCGGGGAAACCTTGGCCACATAGGCCTCTTCACAATCTTCTCAATATATCACCAAACCGTCTAGGAGGCGAAGCCTCCAAGAGTAATAAACTCACGGGCTCTCACACGAACAAATCGATGCGGGGAGCTCAAACCAATGCAACAAATGCAATGCAAGGTCAAGCAACAAATGCTCAACTCACTCTCTCAATCTCACAAGATGCAACTCAAGAAAGTGGGAGATAGAAGAGAGGGGATGCAATGGAGGAAATCAACAAATGACTCCAAGATCCATCCACAAATCCCCCTTCACTTAGAATGGAGATAGGGGTTTGGGAGAGGTGGTAAGAGGCTCAAAATGATGTTTAGGATGTGAATGAACAACCCTCAAACCGATGGGGAGGAAGGGCTCTTTTATAGCCAACTTTCAAAACTAGCCGTTGGGGCTCCAACGGACACTTCCTGGACACCCCCTGCCCACGGGGGTTTAGACCCCGTGCCCACGGGGTCCCGTGCCCACGGGGGTCAAAAACCCCATGTCCACGGGGTACCCAAAACAGCCTGCAGCAGCCCACTAAAACAGTGATAACTTTGGCATACGGACTCCGAATTCGATGATCTTGGGCTCGTTTTGAAGCTATGGAAAAGCCCAAGGTCCTCACATAGAGAACCACCCAAGATCAAAAATAAATAATGATGCAAGTAATGCAAAGATTTGAGCTCTCTACATGCGACATGATCAAGCTACTTCCCCGAGAGTCCCTCTTGATAGTACGGCTATCAAACCTATAATCCGGTCTCCCTCCAAGCACCATGAGACCAGCAAAACTAGGAAAACCTAGCTAAGGTATACCTTTGCCTTGCATATTCAACTTGAGCTTGGTGATGACTCCAATGCTTGTCTCAAGTTGGAATCCCTTTCTTGTCCACAACCACTTGGTGAAGATGCTTGAATTGATTCCTCATATTGCAATGAGGAAGCCTTAACAAGCCCATCTTCACATGAGCATTATCATGATGTGGACCGCAAGCTTCAAAGCATATAACCTCCGGCTTCTCATCTTGCACTTGGACTCCTCGAACCCGATGACCATCACCACTTGATGTCATCCACACATAGGCTACTTCAGATCTTTCCTTTTGATGCAAGCCCATGAGAAACACCTAACCCACATAGACATACCAAACACATAGCATGGGTTAGGTAACAAAGCACAATTCACAATTACTTACCATACCACTAGATCACTTGATCTCACGTGGTACAATGTTTGTGCTTTGAGAGTTGCCCACTTAGATATAATCTTCGAGCTTCATCTTGGTCAACCAGCATCTTTACTCGAAGCTCCATCTTGGTTTCTTGAAAGCCACAATGAACTCTTCATTTCCCTTCATTGCTTCAAGACTATATCACCAAAGACTCTTCAATGACCATATCAAGTTCCACTATGAATATCATCTTGGTCACCACTTGCCCTTCTAAAACTCCATCACAATCTCTTGAGAGGCATAATGAATTCGTCACTCTAGTTGCTTGCATCAAGACTTGATCAACCGAAACCCAACACATGAGCTCACCATGATCTTGTCTTGAAACCATAACTTGAATTCTTCTCTTTGATTACTCTCTCAAGCCTTGATCCTCAGAAGCCCAAATATATCAATCTTTGAGATCCTCCAATGCACTCCATCATGAACATAATTAGATTAGGCATTGAAACCAATCTTGATGGCTTCAATAGAAGTACTCGAAGACCAACTTGAAACCTCACTGGATATGGGATCTCGAGAGCCAACACCTAGGCCCCGTGAGCACGGGGTATCCAGAGAGTTGACACTCGACCCCGTGCGCACGGTACAAGCCCGTGTGCACGGGGTATCCAGAGAAGGATACCATGAGGACTTCTTCGGATGCTTTGATGGCAGACTTCACAAAGCAGCCCAATGCACTTCAAGCATCACTATGGAACATATCTTCATATAAGAATCAATGCACTTGATGCTCCATAGGAATTGTCATTTAATACCAAAGCATAGGGCAAATATATCTTCATATATATGGACTTCATCCTTGATTCCGTCCAATATCCTTGAGGCACTATCTTCATATATATATGGACTTCATCCTTGATTCCGTCCAATATCATTGAGGCACTATCTTCATATATATGGACTTCATCCTTAATTCCGTCCAATATCCTTGAGGCACTATCTATGGACAAAACCTTCAAATATATCTCACTGAAAACATTAGTCCATAGAGATTGTCATTTAATTACCAAAACCACACTTAGGGGCTATATGCCCTTTCAATCTCCCCCATTTTGGTAATTGATGACAATCTCAACAAGAGGGTTTATATAATGAATTTAAAACAAGTATGCAATCTATCCGAGAATAAATTGTATACTTGAGGTGGTTTTGATAGCCTCAAACATCACAAAGATAGTTGATGTTATCAAAAATGGTTGTACTAGCATCGAAATACTACACAAGAATTTGATGCTAGTAGAACCACAATATATAGAGCAAACTCCCCCACAATATATGCACAGGAAATAATTTGGTGGAGTTTCCTCTATATACACATCCATGCAATGAGCAAGCACAACAGAAGTAGATAAGCATGAATGACAGGAACCAACCCACTTTACCTAAATCCTCTAAAAACTTCTACCCCATTGGCAACAAGTGCCAAAATGGAAGAAAAATCTAGACGGCCAATATAGTATGAGTTCCTCCTTAATTTGTGCATTGCTCATATTGTGAGTGGAATCAAATGCACATATCCAGTTACGAACAAACGAAGAAATTCACACTATATTGAGGATCCATAGAATGCACCAAAATGATATGACAAGAGAATCAAACATTCAAAGGATCCAAGGAACATATTTTGGACAAGGGATAATGGAGATATCCAATATGATAATCATGCTAAGCATGGGTCCAAAATATATCCAACAACTCATGAGTGCAAACATATACGCAAAACATACAAGCACTCACTCAACAAGTACTAATCATGCTATGATGCAACATACACAAAGTTGACTCTAATTTAAATAAATGCATGAAGTAAGTACTTGTTACCAAGAGAGAAAGCATTGGTTCAAGGGGCCCTTGATCTAGTACGCGAACATGAGGGACTTGATCTTGTTCTTGGATAGGTACATGATCTCCCATAGCATCTTGCTCTTGTGTTGGGGGTGATGACTTCCCTTGTGGTCGATCCACAAGAGGGGCTCTTACTCCTTCTTCTTCTACATGGACAAGGGGTATTTCTTGTGGAAGAATATGACCAATCCCCATTGTACTTGTAGCTTGGGAAGGAGCCTCATCACCTACAACACTTGAAACAAATTGCTAATCGAACCGGGTTTTCATTTATCTTCTCTCTCAAATCAATGAATCAACCAAGCTTAGCTCTAATCATTTTCCATGGTGTCTCCACCTTCCTCATGAATAAGCCAAGCATCCAATGCTTCTCCAACGTACCTAAAACACATTAAGGTACAATTTGGTCCCCAAACTTATCGGGTCCGAAGAAGTTAGTCCAACCATAATACATAGGGCAAACTCCATATTAAATATATGCAAAAGGATATGAACTTGAAGTTCATGCACACTTTTAATCAGTAATGATTTGATGGAGTTTACCCTATAGAGAGGGTCAAGTAGAGCAATCAAGGCATGAAAAAGTATATATATAAATATGCATGCACATGCCTACCAAGATCCAAAGAGATACAATTTGGACAAGAGAACACTTAAACAAAGAATACTCCAAAAATAACATAAAGCATTCAAGTTGTCCAAATTATATCAAAGAGACGAATCCACACAGGACCACAAGAAAAGTACAACATATGAACTAAGCAAAAACCAAAGAGCATATAGGATATACATTACACACATGCTCAAAGGCTTATCTCACTCAAGTAGATAATAGATAGTACAAGGAGTGAGATAAGGCAAGTTGAAGCACAAGCCGAGAAGAAGATGATCATAAAATTCTACCACAAGAAGAAATACCAATTGGTATTTGGAATTAACACTCGGTGGTAGAATCCGAAGAAGCACAAGATCATAATCAACAACCACCCCGTGCGCATGGGGGTCAAAAGACCCCGTGCACACGGGGTATCCAGGGAGTTACACAGTACCCCATGCGCACGGGGGTCAAAAGACCCCGTGCGCACGGGGTACCCAGAGAGTTACGCAACACCCCATGCGCACGGGGGTTAAAAGACCCCGTGCGCACGGGGTATCCAGAACTTTTCTGGTGCAACTTTCTGGATACCACGGCAGGCATACAACAGAGGCAAATAACCACCTAAAATAGATAACTAATGGATGCTCTGAGAATCTGAATTTCAAATGAGCTTGACATACCACATAGTGACTAGATAATATTGAGTGTCAATACTATGTGGTATTTCTCATATTCACATTTTGGGTTTGTGATGTGCACATAACATAGCACTCCCCCATAATGTGATGATCCACTAATATCTCGCAAGAGCCAAACAAGATACAATAAAGGCTCAAAACAACAAGCACCACTATATGATGTGCAATGCAACCTACACATGCTAGATAACACAAATCAAGCATACTAGAAAATACAACATATAAATGCACATGCTAGATAAAAAACCTAAGCATGCAAGGGGCGAGAACTTTCAATGTAAGCAATAAAAATACAAGTTACCGCAAGGAGGAACATTGGATAGATAATATGAAGATAAACCACATGACTTGGCTCGAACAAATAAATGATGAATATTCTTTTCTTCATGGACTAGCCAAATCTCCAATGTCCTCCACACACCTATTGATCAAGTTTGAGCTTGATGGTCCCCAACCAAGTTGGGTCCTAAGAAGTTAGTCACAATAGGCTTGGCAACCCAAATGGTCTTTTCCATTTCCAAACCACTTTGGGCACCAACAAACTTGGAAAACAAATTGCCAACAACATCCTTCCTAAGCGAATAATGATCATTGACGAGAGGAGGCTTAGGGATGTTACTATTGGGACAAGATAAGGATATGTGTCCCTTCCCATGACAAATATAGCAACATGTGCTCCCTCTTCTCTTCTTATTTATTTCATCAACTTGGGGAGCATTATCTTTGTTCATCAATGGTAGTGGCCTTTCTTCAACATTAGCTTGACCTTGAGATTGAACTTGAGGACACTTCCCTTGATGCTTCACATTTGAAGCCTTCTTCTTCAATGGACAAGATCTCACATGGTGTCCAACATTCTTGCACTTGAAGCATGTAATGTTGGCCAGATTCTTGACTTGATCTTGTCCCTTCTTCTTTCTCTTGGACTTCTTATTGTTGGAGATGACACCAAGTCCGCCCTTGTCCTGAGGGGATTTTTGAACACTCAAGATAGCGTTGAGAGAGGTATTTCCTTCATGACAAATTTCCAAGTCTTTCTTTAAAATAGTGACTTGGGCCTTGAGCTCTTTGTTTTCCTCTACAAGGTTAGTATCAACAAAAGTACTAGAGGAAGTAGAAGCTTCATTGTTAGAGCAACAAGGCAAGGAGAGCAATTCATCACAAAAATTAGCAATAATATGTCTAGATGAATCACTAGGACTAGCACATGTCAATAAAGCATTTTGAGTAGAATTAGTGCTAATGTCCACATGAGGCTCACACGATGTTACCTTAGTAAAAATAGCCTCATGAGCTAACTTTAGCCTTTCATGGGAGATTAGAAGGTCATCATGAGAGCCCGAGAGCTTTTCATGACTTTCTTCTAATCTTCCATAATTGCTAGTTAGCAATGCAAGTTGAGCCCTTAGCTCAACATTCTCCTTAAAGATAGATGCTTCACAAGAAGTAGAGTTAGTAGCACAAGCATCATTGACAATATGAGAGGAGCTATAAGAAACTAGAGACTTCACATGAGTAGCTTGAAGTTCCTCATAAGTCTTAGAGAGTTTGGTGAGCTCTCGTTTGACATTCTTGTAGACAAGGTCAAGGTGCTCAAAATCCTCTTTAAGTTGATCATGAGCAACTTCAATCTCTTCTTTAGAATACTCTAAGTCTCTAAGAGTTTCTAGAGCATCAAGAAGGTTACAATCGAGTTTTTCATTTTGTTCTTGCTCTTCGTGAAGTAAATCATTACACTTTCCAAAATGAGTGATAAGATCTTTAAACATCTCATAAGTGTTCTTATTTACCCCACGAAGAGAATTACCAATTTCATATATTTCTTGACTCATATCCCTATCACATTCATCATTACTCTCATCAATATCATTAAAAAGAGTAGATGATACCTCAGTATTACCTCTTGCCATGAGGCACATGTGAACATCGGAGGTTGATGATGATTCTTTTGGAGAGGGAGTTTCTTTATCATCAAGAGTAGGATATTCATGTCCATCCTCTTGACACTCATAGCATTTCCTCTCCAACAAGGTGATGTCCTTCTTTGCTCCTCTAGCAATTTCCTCATTAATGATGTGTGCACTATTTTCTCTTGTTTCCTCTACATGGTTAGTCAAACAACAACTAGAGGAAATAGAAGCACATAGATCATGGAAACAAGGAGTATCAAGCATATCAACACAAGAATGTAAGTCATTTTTGCTAGATATGATCAAGTCCATAGAATCTACAACACTACCATGTATACATGTAAGATCATGAATGTTGAGCACATCGTCACAATCATCACAAATAATATTTTCACTCACCATGTCATTACCTTGGGACATGCCACATGATGGTGAGGCGGAAGAAGTTGATATGTCCAAGTACACGGAGGAAGAAGCAATATGGAGATCTTCATGATTTGAAGATGTGGATACCTCCTCAATTAACTCCTCCGAAAGATGATGAATATCAACAAGATTGGACCCACCATATATTTCTTCAAGTTTGGTCCACATATCATGAGCCGTCACACAAGTCATGATAGACTCAAATACTTCGAGGGATATAAACCGGATTATGGCATTCTTAGCACTATATCCACAAAGCATATCATCAATTTCCTCACTAGTTGGAAAAAGGTCGTCCTTCCACGGAGAAGCCCCTACAAGAACAATTCGCACGAAACATGGACCCATGGTCCGAAAATGACAAAGCATGCGAAATTTCCACAAGTGATAGTTTGTGCCACTAAAACAAAAAGTGTCATCATGCACTATACCACTAGTCGACATCTTTACTCTCTAGGCGGTGAAGCCTACAAAGGAGAGACCAAAGATCTGATACCAATTGAAATGATCTAGATGACGACTAGAGGGGGTGAATAGGAGTTTTAAAACTTTTACGGATTTGGCTTTATCCTAATGCGGAATTAAACTAACGGATACTTTTCAAGCACAAATCCTAAATATGCTAGGCTCAACTAAGTGCACCAACAACCTATGCTAAACAAGATAGGCAATTAAGCAAACTAGCAAGCACAAACTATATCACAAGATATGGAAATGAAGGAACAACAAAGCAATTCAACTATCACAAGATATATCAATATAGGCAAGTATGAATTGCGGAAAGTAAAGGGTGTGGGTATGAGATAACCACATGTGAGTCGGGGACGCGGATTTATCCCGAAGTTCACACTCGTGAGAGTTCTAATCTCCGTTAGAGCGGTGCCGAAGCCAAAGCTCTGGGGTGTCACCAAGTGACTCGCCGTATTCTCCCTTTCGAGTCACCCCCAACGGATGAGCCTCGGTTCACTCGGGGTTGGTCTTGAAGGCGACCACCACACCTTTACAAACCTCTCCGGAGCACACCACAACCACGGAAGCTTCCGGAGGAACTTGACCACCTAGGCCACTTGAACACCCTTCCTCAGAGCACACCACAAAAGGAAGCTTCCGGGGAAACCTTGGCCACATAGGCCTCTTCACAATCTTCTCAATATATCACCAAACCGTCTAGGAGGCGAAGCCTCCAAGAGTAATAAACTCACGGGCTCTCACACGAACAAATCGATGCGGGGAGCTCAAACCAATGCAACAAATGCAATGCAAGGTCAAGAAACAAATGCTCAACTCACTCTCTCAATCTCATAAGATGCAACTCAAGAAAGTGGGAGATAGAAGAGAGGGGATGCAATGGAGGAAATCAAAAAATGACTCCAAGATCCATCCACAAATCCCCCTTCACTTAGAAGGGAGATAGGGGTTTGGGAGAGGTGGTAAGAGGCTCAAAATGATGTTTAGAATGTTAATGAACAACCCTCAAACCGGTGGGGAGGAAGGGCTCTTTTATAGCCAACTTCCAAAACTAGCCGTTGGGGCTCCAACGGACACTTCCTGGACACCCCCTGCCCACGGGGGTTTAGACCCCGTGCCCATGGGGTCCCGTGCGCACGGTACAAGCCCGTGCGCACGGGGTCCCGTGCCCACGGGGGTCAAAAACCCCGTGTCCACGGGGTACCCAGAACAGCCTGCAGCAGCCCACTAAAACAGTGATAACTTTGGCATACGGACTCCGAATTCGATGATCTTGGGCTCGTTTTGAAGCTATGGAAAAGCCCAAGGTCATCACATAGAGAACCACCCAAGATCAAAAATAAATAATGGTGCAAGTAATGCAAAGGTTTGAGCTCTCTACATGCGACATGATCAAGCTACTTGCCCGGGAGTCCCTCTTGATAGTACGGCTATCAAACCTATAATGCGGTCTCCCTCCAAGCACCATGAGACCAGCAAAACTAGGAAAACCTAGCTAAGGTATACCTTTGCCTTGCATATTCAACTTGAGCTTGGTGATGGCTCCAATGCTTGTCTCAAGTTGGAATCCCTTTCTTGTCCACAACCACTTGGTGAAGATGCTTGAATTGATTCCTCATATTGCAATGAGGGAAGCCTTAACTTAAGCCCATCTTCACATGAGCATTATCATGATGTCGACCGCAAGCTTCAAAGCATATAACCTCCGGCTTCTCATCTTACACTTGGACTCCTCGAACCCGATGACCATCACCACTTGATGTCATCCACACATAGGCTACTTTAGATCTTTCCTTTTGATGCAAGCCCATGAGAAACACCTAACCCACATAGACATACCAAACACATAGCATGGGTTAGGTAACAAAGCACAATTCACAATTACTTACCATACCACTAGATCACTTGATCTCACGTGGTACAATTTTTGTGCTTTGAGAGTTGACCACTTAGATATAATCTTCGAGCTTCATCTTGGTCAACCAGCATCTTTACTCGAAGCTCCATCTTGGTTTCTTGAAAGCCACAATGAACTCTTCATTTCCCTTCATTGCTTCAAGACTATATCACCAAAGACTCTTCAATGACCATATCAAGTTCCACTATGAATATCATCTTGGTCACCACTTGCCCTTCTAAAACTCCATCACAATCTCTTGAGAGGCATAATGAATTCGTCACTCTAGTTGCTTGCATCAAGACTTGATCAAACGAAACCCAACACATGAGCTCACCATGATCTTATCTTGAGACCATAACTTGAATTCTTCTCTTTGATTATTCTCTCAAGCCCTTGATCCTTAAAAGCCCTCCATCATAATATCTTGAGAGGCACAATGAATTCTTCACTCTAGTTGTTTGCTTCAAGACTTGATCAACCTAAACCCAACACATGAGCTCACCATGATCTTGTCTTGAAACCATAACTTGAATTCTTCTCTTTGATTACTCTCTCAAGCCTTGATCCTCAGAAGCCCAAATATATCAATCTTTGAGATCCTCCAATGCACTCCATCATGAACATAATTAGATTAGGCATTGAAACCAATCTTGATGGCTTCAATAGAAGTACTCGAAGACCAACTTGAAACCTCACTGGATATGGGATCTCGAGAGCCAACACCTAGGCCCCGTGAGCACGGGGTATCCAGAGAGTTGACACTCGACCCTGTGCGCACGGTACAAGCCCGTGTGCACGGGGTATCCAGAGAAGGATACCATGAGGACTTCTTCGGATGCTTTGATGGAAGACTTCACAAAACAACCCAATGCACTTGAAGCATCACTATGGAACATATCTTCATATAAGAATCAATGCACTTGATGCTCCATAGGAATTGTCATTTAATACCAAAGCATAGGGCAAATATATCTTCATATATATGGACTTCATCCTTGATTCCGTCCAATATCCTTGAGGCACTATCTTCATATATATATGGACTTCATCCTTGATTCCGTCCAATATCCTTGAGGCACTATCTTCATATATATGGACTTCATCCTTGATTCCGTCCAATATCCTTGAGGCACTATCTATGGACAAAACCTTCAAATATATCTCACTGAAAACATTAGTCCATAGAGATTGTCATTTAATTACCAAAACCACACTTAGGGGCTATATGCCCTTTCACGTGTATTCTGAATGATTTTTGATTCTAACCAAAATGTTGCGGATCTGATTCTTGGGATTCACTGCCATATGCTGTCAATTCATAGCGCACTACCTCGTACCAATGTCTTACTGAGGATTTGCTGGCTTGTGCTCGAAACTTTAATCGGACAGCTTGCTGAAGAAGACTGGGTATCGTGCTTCAGAAGCTTACCCCCTTAAAACTTTGCTAGGAAAAGACTCAGTACCTTATGCTGGAAGCTTTTGTGGTTTCTTACTGAAGAAGGCAGAGTACCTTGTACGGGGAGTCATCCACGTATCATACTGAGTAAGATAGATGAATCTTGCCTTGGAAGCTTCTCTGGTATTTTGCGAGGGAAGATTGGGTTGCTTACACCAGAAGCTTCTTATTGTGATATGCAGACCGATTTCCACATATACATACCATCTTAATATTTCTGATGTTGATTTCTTGTATGAAATAGGGTTTTACTGGACTATCCTCCTTTCTGAGTATATGCCATATTTTTGCTTGTTTCCAGGTACATCAAGTTCCAAAATCATCCTCAACGAAAAATTAAACTTGTATCTGAGCCATACCTTTGATAATCGTCTGCCAACCTTGCACACAATTTATATTCTTGCTAATTTAATCGTTTTGTTGTGATGAGTGCACGCTAATGCAAACTTGATACTGGCGGTCCATCCAGGATTTCTTTTGCATTCACACGAGATATCTCCAATTTCACTGCAGTCAGCTGATAACTCCATTCTGTTTAGCTGAGTTTCCAAATATATGCATTTCTTTCTGACTCTTCGGGTCCGGTGTCGGCTGATGAGCAACTTTAATAGGGGAAGAATTTGTAACACCGAAGGCCCAAAGAAAGGAACAAAAGAAACGACTAAAACAAAAGCACACAAGCATACTACTAATATAATTAATCAAGCAATCATCACATATTACTGCTACTCACACAATAATATGCATGCCTACTTAAGCACACAAATTCCACGGAATCTCCGGTACTACAATCTAGCATGCTATGACGATGTGCACGAGGACGAATAAATGTGTGGAAGAATTGGTGTAAACAGCGCTACACCAAGTGCTAGCTTAGCCAGATAGCAACCTGGACTAGCTCGGAGACGAGGACGTACTCGATAATCATGAAGTGGGATACGAAGATCGCAACCTCATTATTATCAAGAGGACGGTAAAAGATCCGTACTCATCCAGGAAATAGGATAGCGGGGAAAAACTGAGGCTGCTGACATTGCCCTTTCTTGATAACTGAGATCATTAAGGGTTGGCAACACGACAAAAGAAAAGAATGATCCGGGATAGAAGCATGTCTATCACCGAAACGATAGGCGGGAATGAAGGAAAGACCTCGGTGCGATACCTGAGCACCATTTTGGCAAACAGTGTCGGGATCACTTGGCATCACTCTGCTGGGACAGAAATGACACCAAACACCGAAAGAAAAAGGGAACTAGAGAAATACAAAGGTGGAGCTATAGTGGATCCGAACCGATGCCAGCTACACTCACCAGATAAACCATTAGCGACTAAATAATAATCTATATGCATGCTATGCGACAAACAAATGCAGCAATCAAGTGCAACAAACCAACTGGGGTTTATACTACCGCTTTCTTACGTTCACGCGGTCTAGGGTGTCCTACAGCCAAACTTGCTCTGATACCAAGCTTGTGGCACCCTGGCTCAGAGAAAACCGGAACGCCCTGTATTCCAGCCCAGAGATCGAGATGAAGTCTTCTGGAATACGGCACTGCTTAGGATAAAACAAACCAGCTCTTTATTACAATCTATTTGGGTACAATGGTTACATTGGCACGACGACACTACGCCTGCCACTGTTGCTCTATGCAAGCAGCAGAACAACATAATACAGCGGAATAACTCTAGCAGCGGAACAACGACGACGGTGGTGAACTCCACTCCGCAGGGACTCTGACTGGAACGCTTATCCTAGCTCGCGAACAAGGACTCCACGGCAACAAGCAATCAAATCCGGAATGACCTGCAAACTGGCATGACACGCCAGGTCAGTACATTGAATGTACTTGCAAGCTCACAATAATCTAGAAGCATTCAAGACAAACAACAGTATGGCAATTACAGGTTAAACAGGAATTATCATGATATCACCAGAACAACAGGGCATGACCAACATAAACATGATACAGCTAACACAACCTGAACATATTAATCCAACAGTACTGGCATGCAACATGATGACACTATATGCACCACTTATTCTGCTCGGGTTACCTCGTAACCATAACATGCATCACTTACCAACCTCGGACCTCATACAATCATCTCAGGATCAAATCAAGCTTGGTATAAACAATACCATAGTAATCAGTAAATGACCACAAGGAGCTTGATCTTTACCCACGATTCTCGTACAACATCACGAATATACAACAACTCGGTATCCTCGATACCATTGTGATCCTTACGGCGATCACCACCCGACCAACACTTGGCCTGTGATCCTTATGGCGATCACCACCCGACCAACAATTGGCCTATGATCCTTACGGCGATCACAACCCGACCAACACTAGGCCCGTGATCCTTACGACGATCACAACCAACTTATCTCATGGTTATTAAACACATTATTCATATTACTGTTGACTCATGGTGTGACCTACTTTCGACCTGGGCCCTTATCCGCGGGCGCAGTTATCGATAGATTTAATATACACTCTGCAGAGGTTAGTACACTGTAACCACACTACGGAACCCATGGCCTTGCACTCCCATTCGGGTGGACCAACGGCGTTCCGACAAAACCGATCTACTGCCATGACACTCTCCCGGCCACTCCGACTCACTCCCCTCTGGGCTGTCATGGGTGGCCCCGTGTCTACCAAAAGACACAAAGACCACCGTTGTGGCCAGAACATAAATGATCCCACACGGGGATCCGCCGGCTATAACAACTACAGGCACACAAGGCTTATGTCCGCCTACCTGATCAGGGTAGCGCGCGCCCATAACCTTCCCTCGTTGGAGGCACCGGCGAGAGGCACAGCAATAGGCCCAGTTAGGACCGTCCCATACCGGTAAGTGTGGTTGCACTAGTCTGCATCGGTTCAGCGGCACCATGACTCAACCAACAGCTGTTCAAGTTCAATTTAATCCGGTTAACTTGAATGCAAATATGCTGAGCCATGATAAAATGCATGAACATGATATCATCATCATCATGAGTGTATCACATAACTTTCCACCATATCAATAATAAATCATATATACTGAGCATCGCATACTGACTAGCATGACCATCTCCAACATCAACATGTACTACTAGCAAGCATAAACATATGAAAGGTTATACTAGCAGGTATAACATGATCACAGAGTACAAGACATCATAGCACAAAAGTGAACATGCAAATTTGAACATCACCGGAACAACGATAACCGTCTTTTCAACAAGCAAACATTTATTAAATATTCAAGTTAAAAACCATGGCTACTGCATGACTATCATGCAATTGGGTATTGTGGCTTGCCTGGGGATGAGGAAGACACCGGGGAGAAGTGCGGTGTAGCCGCGGAAAGATTTGCTGGAAACAGTTCTCTCTCGGAGGGGCTGTTTATGAGCAAGGGCAAAAAGGTCATTTTCACATTGTCAAACCATAGTGAAAATGAAACCAACAGAACAGGCTCGACAAAAAGAAGAAGTAACCGTTGGTTTCACCTTAAACGGAGTTACGGTTGAAAAGATATAGAGGGTTGAAGTCCAGGGACTTTTCTGCAAAAATTACATCACAACCAAGTCCCTGAGTGGATAAGACAGAAGTGTAAAATAGGAAATATGCTTTCGGAAAGCAAAGACGTGATCAATCTCCACTTATCCACGACAGTGTACCTGGGTCCATGCGGGGTCGGCTCGTGTGTGGCTGACAGGTGGGTCCCACCTTATCCACTCCCTCTCTCTCCTCTCTTCTCTTCTTCCTCTCTCCTTCTCCCGACGGTGAGCTGCGGCAGAGGCAGGGCCAAGCGCTCCGGCGACAAGGCCGGACGACTCCGGCCACCTCTGGCGGTGCCCGACCTACCGAAATGATCAAGAGACAGAGGTGCGCCCATCCCCGCATTAAAACGGGCCTCGAAGAGGGCGGGAGCGAGAGCACCAGGAACCATGACGGACAGCGGCTCGGTCGATCTTGGGGACGACAGCCCCAGCTAGTCTGGCGACTAGTTGAGGGGAGGGGGAGGCTTGGTGGGTTGACAGGAGGCCTCTTGGGGTGGAATGGAGGAGGGAGGGAGCTTAGCTTGCCGGAATCGAAGAGGGGCAGAGGCGGCGGCCATGGCAGCAAGGGAGGGCAAGAGAGATCCTAGAGCTCGAGCGAGAGGCTTGGAGGGGCTAGAGGAGGGTGGCGAGGCTGCTGGTGAGCTCGAAAGGCTTGGGGGAGGGCTTATATAGCCGAAGGGAGGAACTGTCGGGCTGTCACCACCGTGGACGCGTGTCCGGCGCCGTGGACACGTGCTCGCGCGCATGGACTCGGGGGAAAACGACGTAGGAGGAGCAGTGGGGGCTCTCACGGGGCATAGGAGGCCAAGAGGGCGCAGGGAGGAAGACGACAGCGACGGGAAGATCCAAAATTCCACTGTACGCCCGTGGGCGCGCGGCGGTTTGCGTTGGTGAGGATGCTGCTGGAGGGGGAGAGGGGTCCATCGGAGCGGCGACGACTAGAGCTACCTACTGGACATCATCACCAGCGCGAAGCCGACGAGAGGGGGAGGGAGTCCAGCACAAACAGTGCTCTGGACACGCCACAGTGCACAGAGCGCGCGCACAAGCATGCCAGGGTCGCAGTCACCACGTGAACATGGGCATTCAATGCTCTACAGCACCCAAAACGTTGTCTAGCTGGTAGTCCTTCCAAGATAGGTTTGAACTGAGGTGGTAACTAGGTGAAAACAGCTAGGGTTAAATAGTTATCACCCTCTGAAGTTTACTGCAGTAAACTTGGCTGAGCACTGATGATCAACAGATATATGCTATGGGCCAAATAAGATGTCTGGGATGTTTAGCTATGGAGGGACTATGATCCTGGAGGTTTTGAGGAGAAATGGACCAAGCTAAATCATAGTTGCTTCACAACTGCATATTTGGTCCAGAAATGAAGATTAGCAAGATGCACTCACATGGAGTGTCCACTTGAGCTCAAATTGGGCAAAGCTTAGTCATTTGGTCATATGATGATGCTGTAAAAAGATCATGCTAAATGGACAAACCAAAATAGCACTTGCTTCACAAACATCTCTGCTGACAAGAAACTTAGAATAATATTGGTGACCAAATGGCTCATAGAAATGATGCCAAATTGGGTGGAGAGATGCTTCATGGGTATAAGAATGATCTGGTAATTTATCAGGATTTTTGAAGCAATATAAAATATACTTGCTTCACAACCTGAAAATATTGCCAGAAACAAAGATTTGCTCCTGTGCTCACATAGATGATTGGATAGGGCTGCAAATGGGTGGAGGGGGTTAATATGAGCACATTAAGGAGTGTGCAAAGTTAAACTTATTTGGGTACTCCTAGCTAGTACTTCCTTCACAAAGCCTTCTATTAGATAGAAACTTTGAAAATTCACTGAGGAAGATTGGCTAGGCAAATAAATTTGAACTTGTGCATGAGGGAATTATTTGGACATATAAACATTCCCAAAAAGGTTGGGAGCCACTAGTAAAAATATAAATGACACTTCCTTCACAAAGTGCCATTCAGGGCAGAATAGAGAAAGGAATATAAGGGAATTATTTTCTGAACCTGGCAATGAAAAGTTTTGCCATATTTGATCAAGATATGACCCAAACAATTTATGAGAATTATTTGGGAATTTTAGGAGTGAAGGAAATATAGGTTGCTTCACAACCTAGGGCAATTTGAGTTATTCCTTTAATAGAAAAGGAATATTCCCAATAAAAAGAATATTGGGATTTTGGCTAGGATGGAAATGGCAAGGTCTAGGGAAGGATTTGGGAATGACAAGCCACTCTGGAAGCAAAGAAGAGGTCATCTTCTTCAGTTTCCAGACCACAAAGCCACAGAAAAAGAAAACTCAGGCAAAAACCTCGGAAAAACAAAAGAAAAAGAAAAGGCCAAAAATCAGGCTGTCGCAGGAACCGTGTCTGATTGAAGCAACAGGAAAAATGAAAGTCATTGCACACGGTTCCAATTTTGGGAACCGTGTGTGATTGACATACTACCTCCGTCCTGGTTTATTGGTCCCCTCTGTTATTTGTACCAAATTTTGACAAAAAATTTGACTAAGAAATGTTTATGCATGTCAGGACCCCGACTCAATGCCACATTGATCTAGCATGTGACACCTCATATCACTTTGCGGCCTCACGCACGGTATTCCCACGGGTGTCACCTTACCTTTGCCCAGGACCGTTTGCGCCTTTTGGCACACGTATATGATAGTGTCGCTAGCATCCATATGATAAGGAGCCCGGGCTGACATGGATAGTCGTAAACCCAAAGTGGCACAAACTTACAGGACATGCATCCATGACCCAAAGATCGAACGTGTCGGTCATCGGTGAGTGAATCCAGCTGTAGCACTGGGCTAGCAGGACTCCGTGAATCGGGTCAGAAGGGCTAACAGACTCGGTATTCATCGCGTGACATTTCCTCGAAGGGATGTATACACGTGAACGAAGAAGGACACATGCCGGCCAGCCTAAGTGTTCCGGAGCAGTAGCAAGCTACCATGGCTCAGTGGAAGCACTAGGAGACATTTCCCGGTAAGAGAGGCTACTAAGGATAAACAACTAGATAGTCAGATCCCACACATACCAAGCATTTCAATAACATACACACAATATGCTTGATATGTGCAAATACAACATGGCATCACAACATGAATCTACAACTCAAGTATTTTATTCAATAGGCTCCGAGGAGCGAGATATTACAAACATGGGTCTCTCGACCCAGCATTCAGAGCATACAAGTCAAAGCACATGCGGAAGCTTAACATGTCCGAGTACGCATAACTACAAATGGAAAAGGCCGAGAAGCCCGACTAACTACCGATCTCCGCCGAGGGCACAAGATCGTAGCTGAGGTAACAAGCTAAACGTCAAGTCCAAGCGGAACTACTAGCAAGATCAAGTCTCTCGCAAAAACATAAAATAGGCAAACGTGAGTACAAATGTACCCAAAGAAGACGTACATCGTAACTATCTACATATGCATCATTATCAACAAAGGGATGGTGGAGTTTGACCGCAGCAAGCCAGCTTTGACTCGTGGCTATCCTGAACTATGACCGCAAGTAACTCTTTTGAGGTGGCGCACACGAGTCCACATATTCACCATATCAATACACCACTATGGATCCGCCCCGCCTCCTCACGAGAACGCCATCCATAGCACTCACGCTTATCTTGTGCATTTTGGAGTATCCACTTTCACTTGTCTATGAACTGCACAGCAACCCGAAGTCCTTTACCGCGGACACGGCTATTCAATAGATCATATTAACCTGCGCAGGGTGTACTTCTTCACACACTCTCGCCACTTACCGCCATGTACACCTCGTGTATCTCGGCAACCTTCAAGCGGAAGCATGGCGAGGAGTCGGCCACGACCGACTAACCACACAAGTCTCTCGTCCGTGTTTATCGCCTATTCGGGTTCCATCCGCAAGGAGATCCGCCGGGTGTCGCCACGGCCCCAAACGATGTGTGCAGGGTTCCCAAGCCCACCTCGATGGGTGGATCTACGCTTGGTACACCGTGCCACGGTGCCTAGTCTGTCCCAAGCCCACCTGTACCGGGTGCCACTTGGTAGACTACTAACACTACCTACAAACACCAGAAACTAGTTGCAACTCCTGGACAGAGATCGAGTTGATTAATAAGCCGAGAGGGGTCGAGTTACCGGATCCCAATGTGTGGTAGTAACTATTCATGGATCACAAACACAGAACTCAGTTCCTAAGGACGGCTTCAGTGAGACAACCCACCATGTACTCCTACATGGCCTCTCACCGCTACCTTTACCAAATCGTGTTCACACACTTAGCTCTCAACAGTAGGACATGTTCACACACCTCCAATTCATCCCTGATGAATCATACCTGACACAACTCTAAGCAATAGCAGGCATGACAAACAAGCATGAATGAGTAGGCACATCAGGGCTCAAACAACTCCTACTCATGCTAGTGGATTTCATCTATTTACTGTGGCAATGACAGGTCATGTAGAGGATAAAGGGGTTCAGCTAACGCAGCAAGTAACAGATGAATCGTTGTTGTCCTAATGCAGTAAAAGAGAGCAGGAGCGAGAGAGTAGGATTGTATCGAAATGAACAAGGGGGGTTTTCTTGCCTGGCACTTCTGAAGATAGTATCGTTCTTCATCGGTGTCATCGAACTCATCGTCGGAACCACGTCTACTGAGAGGGAACAATTACCGGCAACAAAGAGGAACCACAATCAATGCAATGCAACATTATGATGCATGATTATGACATGGCAACATGCTGGTGTTTTGGGCTAATGCAACTAGCAACAAAGTTAAAATGAAGTTGGTTTGAACCCTAGGTTCAAATTCAAACTCCATATGTGAGGGTTTAAATGCCACTTATATGATTTGGCCTAAACAGCAGCTATAAGTTCTTCTAACATGCATGAAAATGGTACAGATGGATAGATTGGATTTTTCTGATCATTTTTCATATATAAATTATTTCATTCTGAGTTACGGTTGATTTTATATGAATTTTTGAAGTTTATAACATTTTCTGGAATTTATTGGATAAACTTAAATCCAGAAAATGCTTTATTGCGTCAGGGTGACGTCAGTGTGATGTCAGCAGTCAACAGGGTTGACCCAGGTCAAACCTGACGGCTGGGACCCACGGGTCAGTGTAACAGGACTGGTTTGGGTGGATGACATGTGGGACCGATCAACACCAGCACAAGATGGTCAATGCCGACGCAGGGTCCCTGTGGATTATGAACTAATCTAAACAAAAAATTAAATTAAACTAAACAGGCACAGGGCCCACATGGCAGTGGCACTATGGGTGGTTTAGCTGGGTCATTAGTGCTAACTAAACCGGGATTAGGCCGACGGCTCGTCGCCGGCGAGGTCAGTGGCGGCGGAGCGCGTCGGGTTTCGCCCACAGGCGACCATTTGGACGGCGGATTGGTGTTACGCGTAGGTGGGGGTCGCGCGCATCTGGTAGTGCAAGTGGGAGGAGCTGGGGTGGAGCGAGCTCGCCGGAGTCGAGCTCGTGGCGGCGGCCAGAGCTCGGGGCTGGTGCGGATTGGCGCTAGGGGGGTCGGTAGGTCGAACTGGTGGGCGCGCCCGGCTCCTGGGAGCATGCTGAGCACGGGGCAACGCTCGGACGCGAGTGGCAGCAGCTGTGGCCGCGGCGGCGATGAGGTACGAGCCAGCGAGCTTCGGTGTCCGCGCAACTACGGCCTAGACGAGGCAGCGAGCAACGGGGTTCGGGGGAGGAGGAAGAGAAGCTCACCGCGAGCACGATGGGAAGGTCAGTGGGCGCGGGGGAGGTACGGAGCGAGCAGGGCGACGGTGGCGATCTCGGCGACCCGAGGAGGAAGAGGAGGTCAGGGCCGGCGCTTCGGGGCGTTTGGCGTCGCGTGAGTCGACAGAGAGGCGTAGACGACGGTGGCAGAGCTTCTGGGCATGTAGGAGAGGCGAGCGGGAGGTGGTGGCCGTGGTGGTGGCGAACGGCAGCGACGAACCCGTTCGGGTAGGATGGGGAACGGCGAGGGAGAGAGCACGGGGAGAGTGAGAGAGTTCCAGGGGGTGTCGTGGCGTTGCGGGAGACGTCCAGGGGGAGGAGGAGGCAGCCAGGCAGGGAGGAGGTGGCCGGCGTGTGGCCACGCGCCGGGCACACGCGCCCGCCATCTTGGGGGAGGAAGACGACAGGGGGAAAAGCGGTGGCGGCTCGGGTCAAGATAAAGGTCGGACAAGACAGAGCTGGGCGGCTCGTGGGATGCACATGTAAGCACTTCTCTCTTTCTCTCATTTGTTTCTGTTTTCTATTTTGTTTCTCTGTTTTGGTTTAGTAATAATGCTAAACCATTTCATAAAATCCTGGAAATAATTATGGGTGCTTTCTGAATTATTCCAGTGACCCCTAACAATTTCCAACATTTTTGGAGCATCTAAAATATATATAGCATTTAAATAGCCCCAATTCAAATATGTTTGGATTAATTCAAAGTCCAAATATGTCCTGCAGAAATGAGAACCATTTTTGGTAGATGCTTCCACCTTGATCCAGAAATGATGAACATTTTTAAAGGGCATTTTGAAATCATCGAAAAATGTTTTGGTTGAACCTATTTGAATTCCTTTTGATGCTAGGGTTTGAACATCCCCATTTCAAATTTCCATGAAAGTTAAACATGATGCAAGCAAGATGCAAACACTAGGCAGCACCAGAAGCTAGGGATGTGACAACTCGCCCCCACTAAACAAGAATCTCGTCCCGAGATTCAAGCGTAGGGTAGGATGAAGGGGGAATGCAAACTAACATAATCTTCACGATCCAGGTGGCACTTCATCAGAACGTTGAATCGATCACCATCTTTGACCCGATGTCTTCCTCTGAGAACTCCAACTAACATGACAAGAAGAGGAAAGGAAAACTCTAGAAGAATCGATCTTCTCGAAGACCGAACAACTCAGGATCAACTCATGGGATGAGACATTGACACATCTCTCGAGCTGAGACACGAAGCATACATCTGAAGAAATGGAGTGAGACAAATGACGAGGGCTCGCTTGGTAGACAACAATTCCAGACTTAAGAATGTGGTGATCGGTTGTCAACGTATCGAGGAGTTGAATTGCCATGATACCATAACGGGCACCTTAGGGAAGGTGACTCGTAGGAATATCCCTTAAGTGGCAAAAAGAATTACCTTTGATTCAGAGATCATCGAAACTCTTTATACCAGCCTAAGGCAATTCTCGAGCGATCATTTGGAGGGGTTTGGTAGAATGGCATACCCGGATTAGAATGGATGATGTGGATTACCTTGTTGAAGACAACGCAAGGAATGATTTGCTTGCGCGTGCTCTCAAGAACTTGAGCATTTCCATACCCATCAAGGTCTTACCGATATCCGTGTCAAGGATCCTGGCAACACAACATACTACCATGATGAATAGTGATGGATAATGCAGATGCAAAGGAAGATAAGACCTTCTCGGATTTCACCTTAGCGAGGCCAAGGGACGAAATCTGAATGATCGACCGAGAGACATTTAGCACTCTGCTTTTAATGTTCTCCTTGATGTGCTAGTGCAACCCATTTATTAAAATGGTTGATACGTAGAACATCAAGTAAAGGTCGGACTTCGGGAGCACAAGAATCCATAAGGAATAACTACGGAAATAGTATCCTACGAAATCCTTATGGGGAGGTGGCCAACTTCCTCAATCAAGATACTACAGTAATAGGTCTTCCGGCTGGACGTGTTGGCCACGACATCCTCTTTACCGGTTACAGAGAGACGAATATTATAGTTCTTGGAAAAATGCTCCAACCATCATATCTGCCTGAGATTCAGATCTGGTTGGTGTCAGAACAATCCAGACTCATCGAGTCTAGAAAGAAAAATGAAAGTTTGCAACACAAATCGACGAGATGACGTTGCGAGATTCTCGGGGAATGAACTACGGTAGTAAGCTCCAAAACATGAGCTGGTTCTGCTACAGACATGTGAACACGTTGTCCCAGACAAGCATGACCATGTAGTAGTCTTATAATAAAACACTACCGAGTTCAGGTGGGGAACCATCATCGAGGGTATCGAAATCCTTATATAAGTCTAGCTCTTAAGAAAGTACTTCTTCTCCTTGAACAAATCAGCCAGTGGCTTGGTGTGCTAGGAAACACATACAGAATGGAGGTAGCGAGCCTGTCAAACCATAGCATACTTCACACATGCATGACTGACTTGGGATGGTACCAGAGGAAATAAAACAATCTTTCTCGAACTCACGGCGGCAACTTGCACCAAATGCACATGAATCAGAGAAAGTCGCTTCTTTCATCCAACATATGCTTCATGAACGGGACATGAAGATAATGCTTTTAGAAGTTTCCAACACCAGCGGGATGTTCAACACGAACCATGGAGGGATAAAAATGTTGTCGATGGGCTCAACAATAATTCATCTAGGTTTCCATATAAATGGAATTCCACAATTATGTGAACAAGGTGATAGCATTGGTCAGACCCAAAAGATATAATGGTGTATGCTCGAAGACACAACCACGAGTAAGAAAACATTACGAATATCATTGGTTCTGATTTGATTTGAGGATATCCCATACTCGAATCAAAGATTGGATAAGATGATAGGTCCATTAACTGATCATGAGGGTCAATCAATGAAAATACCATCTTTCTTCAACACACATACAAGATATCCCTTAAAATGAACTAAGTCGGACAAGCTTTTATCTTCCAACTCTCCAAGTTGTTGTTTAGCTTAACCAACTAGCTCAGGGGATATCCTGCACAGGTTCTTGAAGAAGGTTGGTTTACAAGAAACCAACTTGATCACGAGCTCAACACATTGGTCGGGGGGACAACCTGGTGATACTTCCGGGAAGATAATCGGAAAATCAAGAGCCACCAATATGCTACTAAGCTCGAGAATAATCTTGCTTTTCAGGGCAAGACGATATGATCAAATAAGCAAGGATTGGCATTATCCTAACTCATTGATCGGAGAGTGCACCAGAAATAGGGACTAGGTAGCACAATCTATCTTAGAATGATGATTCAATAACCAACACGCTAAGAATGAGAATATTGTCCATTTACTACCAAGCAACTAGTTGCCAGGAGTATTGATTTCACACATCACGATTCACTTGTCGGCATTCCGGATGCGACAACAAGGAACCGAGGAATGAGTAATGATGGCGAGAAGTATCACTACGTCAAGAATTCACAAGAGCCGGTGCAATTCTCATGAAAATCCTGACATAAAGACGGTAATACTTCAGGGTAGAACAGAATCAAAAGCTGGGTTGGCATTTTGATCTACGGAGCACAACTATTTTGACCCAATCCTGGATATGGATGAGGTACTGGAGTTTGTTTCTCCTAGTCATCCTGAATAGAATGGCATGAGAAACCACAAGAATAATAAGCATCGATAACACGAATGCACAATTACTCCTGACTATCAATTGATAGACGAAGATTGGAATACGACTGAAGAGGGACAACTCAAAGGAACATATATCTTTCTGAGTTGTGGATGCATAGATTAGTATGTCGAGCAAAGCTCAACATTTCTTCCGGATAACCCATGCAGAAGGTAGAACTGGCAGATTCACAATATAGAATGGAGAACTCATCAAGAGCACTCTGGTTGTGATCTTTTGGTTCAAAAGAACTCCTGCCAAGAATGGTTCATGGTATTTGGAAGAACGATATACCACGGACCTCGAGGACTATCGCAAAGGTTACTAATATCCTAAAGGGACTAGCAAACACTATCAACACGAGGTAAGTAGGGTGAATCTCGGGTTCAAAACCCAAGCAGTAGAATACCTACTACTAAGTGGCATCACGGGATGCTTTCGAGAGTAAAGGCCAGAATCATCACACTGGGAACACAAATCATGGCTAGCTTACTAGGTGGTACTCTAAGACACCAAGGGTCATAATACTAGCTCCAACATATATACCGAGGCAATGAAGTACCTCAACACACTAGTTGGTGTGGTTAATCTGGCCAAAGGAACATCGGAACGGTAAGAAGGTATTTGCAAATGCATCAGACTATTTAGAAACCTAGGATGACTCGGACAGCATTACGGCTGTAAATGCTCAAAAAGATTTGAGACATGCTACAAAAATGGTGGCATAGCCACTCAGAAGCACATTATAAAGGTTTCGAGATCAACAGTTAACATACGGAAGTAGTAGGAACTGAACTGAAGCTTAAATCCATCAATCCTATAAGTCTACGAATTAGTAACACGTGATCCTAATAGAAAGAAAGGAAAGCCTAGTTCCTTAACCCCGTAGGAAGATAAGATAACTCGGATCAGAAGGGCATAAGGTAAAGGAGTAAAAAGAGCCTTACGTTCCCAACCACAATCAATTCCCTTATATAACTAAAGAATTTCTAGACTCAACTTCGACCAGTTCTTGGTAAACCTACAGGCAGTCAGGCTCTGATACCAAAGCTGTCAGGCCCCCGACTCAATGCCACATCGATCTAGCATGTGACACCTCATATCACTTTGCGGCCTCACGCACGGTATCCCCACGGGTGTCGCCTTACCTTTGCCCGGGACCGTTTGCGCCTTCTGGCACACGTATATGATAGTATCGCTAGCATCCATATGATAAGGAGCCCGGGCTGACATGGCTAGTCGTAAACCCAAAGTGGCACAAACTTAGAGGGACAGGCATCCATGACCCAAAGATCGAACGTGTCGGTCATCGCCGAGTGAATCCAGCTGTAGCACTGGGCTAGCAGATTCGTGAACCGGCAGAAGCGGCTAACAGACTCCGGTATTCATCGCGTGACATTTCCCCGAAGGGACAGACACAGGAACGAAGAAGGACACATGCCGGCCAGCCTAAGTGTTCCGGAGCAGTAGCAAGCTACCATGGCTCAGTGGAAGCACTAGGAGACATTTCCCGGTAAGAGAGGCTACTAAGGATAAACAACTAGATAGTCAGATCCCACACATACCAAGCATTTCAATAACATACACACAATATGCTTGATATGTGCAAATACAACATGGCATCACAACATGACTCTACAACTCAAGTATTTTATTTAATAGGCCCGAGGAGCGAGATATTACAAACATGGGTCTCTCGACCCAAGATTGAGAGCATACAAGTCAAAGCACATGCGAAGCTTAACATGTCCGAGTACGCATAACTACAAATGGAAAAGGCCGAGAAGCCCGACTAACTACTGAGATCTCGCCGAGGGCACAAGATCATAGCCGAGGTAACAAGCTAAACGTCAAGTCCAATCGAATTCATGGCGAGATCAAGTCTCTCAAAAACATAAAATAGGCAAACGTGAGTACAAATGTACCCAAAGAAGACTTACATCGAACTATCTACATATGCATCATTATCAACAAAGGGGATGGTGGAGTTTGACTGCAGCAAGCCAGCTTTGACTCGGTGGTTATCCTGAACTACGACTACAAGTAACTCTTTTGAGGTGGCGCACACGAGTCCACATATTCACCATATCAATACACCACTATGGATCCGCTCCCGCCTACCTACGAGAACGCCATCCATAGCACTCATGCTTATCTTGCGATTTTAGAGTATCCACTTTCACTTGTCTATGAACCGCACAGCAACCCGAAGTCCTTTACCGCGGACACGGCTATTGAATAGATCATATTAACCCTGCAGGGTGTACATCTTCACACACGCCTCGCCACTTACCGCCATGTACACGGTGTATCTCGCAACCTTCAAGCGAAGCTCGGCGAGGGAGTCGGCCACGACCTGACTAACCACACAAGTCTCTCGTCCAGGTTTATCGCCTATTCGGATTCCATCCGCAAGGAGATCCGGCCGGGGTGTCGCTCACGGCCCCAAACGATGTGTGCAGGGTTCCCAAGCCCACCTCGACGGGTGGATCTACGCTTGGTACACCGTGCCACGGTGCCTAATCTGTCCCAAGCCCACCTGTACCGGGTGCCACTTGATAGACTACTAACACTACCTACAAACACTAGAAACTAGTTGCAACTCCTGGACAGAGATCGAGTTGATTAATAAGCCGAGAGGGGTCGAGTTACCGGAACCCAATGTGTGGTAGTAACTGTTCATGGATCACAAACATAGAACTCAGTTCCTAAGGACGGCTTCAATGAGACAACCCACCATGTACTCCTACATGGCCTCTCACCGCTACCTTTACCAAATCGTGTTCACACACTTAGCTCTCAACAGTAGGACATGTTCACACACCTCCAATTCATCTCTGATGAATCAGACCTGACACAACTCTAAGCAATAGCAGGCATGACAAACAAGCATGAATGAGTAGACACATCAGGGCTCAAACAACTCCTACTCATGCTAGTGGGTTTCATCTATTTACTGTGGCAATGACAGGTCATGCAGAGAATAAAGGGGTTCAGCTACCGCAGCAAGTAATAGATGAATCGTTGTTGTCCTAATCTTTATATATAAAAAGTAATATACGGGCTAACCAAAAAATAGATAAATAGATAGAAATTACCACAAAAATTAGAAAGATCTAGCCGTTGAATCTAATATATTGTCAACATTAATTAAATCTCAGCCAATAAATTTCATTAATGCTCTCCCCGCCTCCTCCCGTCATCTACCACCTGTACCTAGACCCACGTCAAAAGCATACCCAAGCTCCAACTCCATCGCCAAAAAAGCAGTGATCAGTTAAAAAAAATGTAACCTAGCACGGCCGCCGGCGGCACATTCTCCGCAAGAATCGTCGTTGTGCAACTACCCCGTCACATCCATGTCCTAGACAAAAAGGAATTTGCCAAGACCCTCCCAGGTGGCTCGCACAGGTATGTGGATTCTCCCAAGCTATCCAATGCATGTCCTTTTCTCTCCGTAGCTATTTTGTTCTTTAATTAGTCCTCCGCAGAACCTACAGAAGTTGATGAAGCAACAGGTTTTCTTCCTTTTCAATCTGATGTTAAATCATACATGAAAGCAGTACATGCATCCGAGAAGAAACTATTGTTTCATTACTACTAGATTAGAGTACAGATGGACATCTACATAAACAAAAGATTTACATCTGTAGGAGCTATCTTCCGCGTAGATATTTTACAAGAAAGAAAGATATCCTTCAAGATTCGCTCAGTAATTCCTACTCTACGGATGGACCCAAAGTTCCTGGAGAGAACCCTAGCGGTTCTCCAAGATGTCCTGAATTTTGAAGCTCTTGTCCACAAAGCGCCGGCCTAGACGCAGACGTACGCCATGAACTGCATGGCCACCATGAGGGACTGAAAACCAACTTCTCCCTTCGCAACAAAGCAGGGCTTCTTGATGCGGATGTTGGACCTGACGAGCAGCCGCAAGTGTTGGACCTGATAGATTAGTAAAAAAGAACTGGGATGCCCTAGAGCGTCCACCATCTCCATTGGAATTGTGGTTGCCCTATGTAGCATTAGCGGCAACTCAAGCCGAGGCAGGTATTAGATCGATTCTCTAAAACCTATACCATCACTCTTTGCATGCACGCCGCTTTTTTACCAAGAACTGTTATGTTGTTTAGTTAATAATACTTTGTAGCACACCTAGAAGTTCATATGCACCCATCCTTTTCATGAAACCCCTTTGCTCTAATTAATAGCAGAAATATAAGTTTATATTTGCGTTGCCACCCAACTAATAAGTTTAAGCTCAATTAGGCAAGCCACTTACTTTTACTTCCACTTACCAATATTGTGCTTGTAGAACATTGTACGTAATATTGAGGATTGTCCGATCAACTTCAGCCAGCAATGACACAACCTACATCATTAGTTCCGTCTAGCGATAACACCACCTCGAGCAGGTACCATCTTCTGCACGAAATCAAGCCACCTCCAGCAGGATCGATATTGGAAAACAAGTTCAAATAGTTTACCAATAGTATACTGCGAGCATGTTCTTTATAAAGCATACTGGAAATCCAAGGAACAAAAGTCATGAATGAAGCGAAAAAGATTACAGAGAACAAACTTCTCAATGATCAGGTATATTTCACTTCTCATCTTCTACATGTGTTACATAATTTTTGTTATTTTATGAATTTCGAAAAACTGCAGGCAAATATATTCAAAAAGTATGTCCATATGTAATCACATTAGAAAATGATTCAAATAAAGGTTATGAAGAAACTTCACACATGTTAAAATACTTTAAAAGAGTACCTGAAAGAACACTTTACACATGCCAAAACTTTACATTTCCAATTTAAGAAAAACAAATGTCCTATTTTATATTCCAAACTATATGGTATATTATCTTACCTTACAGGCGGGACAGGACGAAAAACATGACCATTATAGCATCGAAAGTATCAATGACGAGGTACTCTCAGCAAAGAAAGAAAGTTCATATTTTTTAATGTTTGAACGGACATGCAGTAGCACCTTGGTGCTACAATGCCCATATGCATCTGTGAACACAATTAATATTTTATTAAAGCTAGCCTAGCAAGGAAATTATGTTACTAACATTCAAATTTTAGTGAACGAATGGGATTCAAAATCTACAGGAAAAACTAAAAAAGGACGGCATGCAAAAATAGGAGAAAAGAATCAACAGAAGACAAGATGATTTGGAAAGTACCTGGAAGGAACACAAGATAGAACAACGCGGAGCAAGTGGTAAACTACAAACTTAATCCCCTTGGTTGTACTTATACAAATATATTCTAGATACTCTAAATACTTCGTACTCCCTTTGTTCACAAATATAAGATGTTCTAACTTTTTCTGTGAATCGGATGTATATAGACACGTTTTAGTGTTTTGCCCACTCATTTCAGTCCATATGTAGTCCATATTGAAACATCCAAAACATCTTATATTTGTGAACGGAGGGAGTAGTAATTTGCATTGGCATACAACTGTGTTTATTTTCGAGTCCATGAGAACATGGATTTAACTTACTATGTATGCATGCAGACAAATCCACTTTGGAGACTATGAATGTTTAGTCGTGCTCATCTTAATATTTAATTATGCAATTTCTATTGATATTACTGCTTCCTTCTGATATGTACTTCAATTTTTTTAGCATCACAAGGAATTGATAAAGAAGGCTTTTGTTTATAATGACAATAGAATCAAAAAGGAGGTGTACTCAGTTGGTTATGTAGATCCGTAACATATCTGGTCCGCATAATCGTTCCTGAAAATCACCAGGTCCTTATGATAGATGTGCGCCTCTCTAACACACATTTTCACATTTGGACATTCATATTCAATGAATGATTACAAATATGAGGCATCCACGGACTATAGGATTATTGGAATCTCCATTCTAACGCAGGACTAAATGGCCGAGATAGGAAATCTTGGTAGTGCTTTACACATACTGTGCTTCAAGACATCAGACATGGAGAGCGAAAACCGATTTCACTCAACTAATTATAAATTATCAATTTTGTAGTCTAAGGTACCATCATCAATTACCTCTACAAATTTACTACAAAAGAGTTGTCCATGCACTCAGGGCAAGTGCATGTGTACACTGATCAATACAAAACAAGTGATTTGTTTTAGGCATAAAAATTATTAAAAAGAGCATGTGCCACTACTTGCATACATATGAACTAGATGGGTGTGGACTTGAACGTTCGCCAGGCAGAGGCCATCTCCTTCGCCGTGAATTAGATGGATTTTAACCGCCTTTTATATAACTATAAGTACATGGATATAATGTACTACTCCACATAAGCATTGGAAACATGCATCAGCATTTGATGCAAATAGTTCAATAATACCAAACATCTACACTATATATCATTTGATACTTCAAGCCTATTCTATAGGACAATCCAATGGTGAGAGCATCCGAGCATCGTTCTATATTATATTGCAATCGGACCTAATTTTAATATTCACTTATTAAAATCACAAATACACTAACTACTTCCTTAATTTTGTGAATATTAATGGGCGTACGGGGCCAGAACACTACCAATTTGAATGCCAAGCCTGGAAAAAGTGGAAAGGACATAAACTAATTAACATTTTGCCTAAAGCTGTGTTACCCTTCCACAACTTACTATCGCCATTTTGTAGATGGTCAAGAAGTCAATCTGGATGAAAATCAACAACAACCAGTATGCAGGATAGTAACATTTGTCACTAGCAAGCAGTACCTTAAAGTATATTGGCTCAATCGTACGAAGACAAAAGAAAAGGGATAATAGAGATGGGAGACCTGTAGGTGGAAGAATGCAATGCCGAAGCCGGGCTGCCGCTGTTGAGAATGAAGACGATGCGTCGGAGTGCCTCGCTTGGGAACAGCATTGACGCCTACGGCTTGGCGCTTGGGGACGGACAACACCCCCAAGATCCCAAAATCGCGCAGGAGCTAAGGGGAACGAGATCCACTACTTCCTCGCCTCCACGGACGCAAACTAGAAAGGAACCGTTGACTTCGACGACCTCACATCCTCCATCATGCAGCTACTATTAGGGCCCTACTCCCATTGACCGGCCTGGGAGATCGACGAGGCACACGAGGATCCAAACCAGGCGCCGTCCCAACCACGAGGTGCGTGCAGGTAAGGACCAGGAGGTTGGAAACCGAGGGGGAACTCGGGGTCATCCTCAGATGCGGTGGATCCAAGACGCCTCAGCCATTCCCATTGGTGGGAGCTCTGAGATGACAAAGAAGACTCGACCATTTCCATGGCTGGGAGCTTCGAAAAGACAAAGAAGACTCAAGAATGGAGAAAAATGAAGGTTCATGTTGGTGGGACCCCTGAAGCCACAATACGTGCTAATACTATAGTAGTGTGGATGGGCATGGTTTAGAGAAAACTTTGCTTAGGCCAATTCCACCGCGCGACCCTATCCTGTCCGCCCCCGTCCGTTTGGGGTAAAAGAGACAAAAGAGACGGCCAGCCGTGTGTGGCAAGAACGACTTTGTGTCCGCTGACCCATCCTGCCCAAACTTGCGCGGTTTTGGCGGAACGGACAGACATGGACGGCAGACGGAGCGCTTGTCCTCCCCGCCCTTTGTCGCTGGAAGAAACCAAAACCCCCACGCCCATTTGGCGCCATTTGCCCTAAACCCTCCCTCCCTCCCGCCGCCTCTCTCCTCCGTCCATGGCCGACGCCCGCCGAAGTTCCGGCTGCCTGGCCATCGACCACCCGCAAAGGTGAAGAAGAAGGCGCCAAGGAAGCCGCGGTCGGAGTGCACGCCGGAGGAGATCGCCAAGTTGGACGCGGAATCGGCGAAGAGGAGGGAACGGAGAGCGGTCGTCAAGCTCAATGCCGCCGCGGCCAAGAGAGCCGCCATGCGCGAGGAGCTGGAGGCCGCGCGGCGCAAGGCCGCTGCCGACGAGAAGGAGGACCTCGTCAACAAAGCGCACGCCATCCTCATGCTTGGCATGGGCCGCCCCGCCGGGTTCCTGCAGCCGTCGGCCCGCGAGCACCACCGCTTCGTCGGCCGCCTACCACGACCGATCGCCCAAGTCGCAAGACCACGCCCATGTCGCCCGGCTTCCCTCCGCGAAGGCACGACGGACCGACCCGTTTCTCGGGGTCGCCGGAGGTGGGCTTGTTCGCGCCGTCCACACCGCGCCCCGCGGCCGTCATCGACCTTAACGTCACGCCCGGGTCCAGTAGCGGCGGGCGGCCGTCCGTCGAGATGCTAAGAAAGCAGGCACGGTCACCGTTCACGGGCACCATGCCGGCCCCCCGTGTCTTGTTTGACGGAATGCCAACCCCAATGCCAGCGGTCGACGACCCCTTCTACAACCGGTACATGGAGGACGTGATCTTCGACGGTGGCCATGGCCACACCTACGACCTCGATGAGACCCAAAGTCAGGATGGCCGTACCGAGTACGTCCCCGATGAAGAGGCCAACGACCGTGCTGACTACGACCACGGTGACTCGTGGCATGAAGACGATGACATCTATGTCGAAGGTGATGAAGAAGAAGAAGAAAGCAATGACGTTGATATTAGTGGTGCGCCATTGTTCATCGACGAGCTCACCCAAAGAGCCGAGGCACAAAAGAAGAGAAGAGCATTCGCACGGGTTCATATATACAAGATGAGGACAAGTTGATTTGCCAAGCTTGGATAGAGATTAACCAAGATCCGAGGACCGGCGCGCAACAAAAGGGCATTGGTTTTGGACGAGAGTCCACAAAACATTCCATGAAAGGAAGATGTTTGAGCCCTACCAAATTACAAGCAACCGTGGCATCGGCTCGATTCAAAAAAGATGGTTGTTCATCCAACAAGAGTGCAACAAGTATTGCGCCGCATTTGAGAGCGTTGAAGCACGGCCCGTGAGTGGTCTCGGCGTTGGGGACATGGTATGGTCTCCTCTTTCTAGCTCTTTCCTTGCTACGGCCATGAGGCTTCGGCCGTGTATGTGTTTGCATGTTCATTTGTTGTTGATCATGTGGTGTAGGCATTCCAATCTTTGGAGGCATTCAAGGCTCGGCACAATGACAAGCCATTTACTCTTACGCATTGTTGGACGCTTATCAACAATTGCCCCAAGTTCAAGGACCAATACCGTGAACTTCAAAGAAAGAGAGGCAAGAAGACGGCCAAGTTCGCCGGAGGTGGGGATGGCGAGGGTTGAAGAGGCCGAGGGGCAAGACCAACTCCAAGGTGGACGACATACGTGACGCCTCATCCATGGCCTTGCATGAGACTTTGCATGGCATGATGTCCCAAAAGGATGTGAGGGACGAGAAGAAGCGGCAAAGCAAGGACGAGCAAATGAAGCAATACCTAGACCTTCAAAGACAGAAGCTTGAGATGGAGGAGGCGGCCAAGAGGAGGAAGCTCGACATGGAGGAGGCGGCCCGGCAAAGGCAGCTCGACATGGAGGAGGCGGCCCGGCAAAGGCAGCTCGACATCGAGGCCGACAACGTCAAGGCGAGCAAAGGCAGCTCGACATCGAGGCCACCAATGCCGCCACCAAAGCGAAGGAGGTGGCCCTTGCGATCATGAGCGTGGACTTGTCGAAGATGAGCGACAAGACGAGGGCCTGGTTCGAGGCCAGGCAGAAGGAGATGCTCGACGCCGAAGGCCTGAACTAGGTCGTCCGATCGGCGTGGCCGTTCTTTTTGAGGCTGGCATGGGTGTCGCCCGCCCGTCGGGGCCGCTGGCAGTGTGCCGGCGAGAAAACATTCATTTTGGAGGCCGGCTGTGTTGCTGGCCGCTGGCTGTGTTGCCGGCGAGGAGAACTATTCATTTTGGAGGCTGGCTGTGTTGCCGGCCACTGGCTGATGCCGGCGATGGACGTGTAGGCCGCTGGCTCTGTTGCCGGCGTGATGAACCGGGGCTGCGGCATTTGAAATGATGCTTTTAGTTTTTTAAGTGGACGCGGACAGGATGGGGCAAATGGATGCGGCCGCGCGCTGGGCGCACGGCCACCGCATCCCAGGACACGCCCGGACACGGCCCCAAACCCCTACCCAAACGGACAGAATCCGGACAAAACGGACGTCCGTTTGGGGTCGCGCGGTGGAGTTGGCCTTAGTTCAGAAGATGACCCAACGCCGGTCCTGCTTCCGGTGTAGTACGTGTTATATTTTTTTTTGATAAATAGTACTATGTGTTATAACTTAACTCAATCAGTGTCCATGAAAGAAAGAAAAATACTACAACGAACCATTTTGATGAATATATATAGCGGAAATTCACTCGCCATAGGTGTATATGCACCCATTGTCTAAATACATATTTTAAAAACTTAAAAAATCGAGAAAAAAACCCCACTTGTAAATCCGGGCATTATATGTGTGTGCACCAAGTATATAAATTCCCTTTACTTAATATAACAAAATCAATGAAAAGTGTTCAATCATAACTGACAAAAATTATAGGCACACACATCAATCTCTGATCTTCTTGGCCCTATAACAAGTTAATATAGCAAATCTTACACAACATTAGCAAATATACGTAAAAATGATAAAAATATAAATTGCACAGTTGGAAAATTATGATTGCAAAAGGCTCATACTTTGGAATGTGATCACATTTGATTCAAATCATCTTTAGATAGAACAAAAGAGTATTATCCCAATAAAATTTTATAAAATTCTAGCCTGCACATCGGGCGGGCCACTTTACTAGTGCAGTAAAAGAGAGCAGAAGCGAGAGAGTAGGATTGTATCGGAATGAACAAGGGGGTTTTGCTTGCCTGGCACTTCTGAAGATAGTATAGTTCTTCATCGATGTCACCGAACTCATCGTCGGAACCATGTCTACTGAGAGGGAACAATTACCGGCAACAGAGAGGAAACACAATCAATGCAATGCAACATTATGATGCATGATTATGACATAGCAACATGCTGGTGTTTTGGGCTAATGCAACTAGCAACAAAGTTAAAATGAAGTTGGTTTGAACCCTAGGTTCAAATTCAAACTCCATATGTGAGGGTTTAAATGCCACTTGTATGATTTGGCCTAAACAGCAGCTATAAGTTGTTCTAACATGCACAAAAATGGTAGATATGGATAGATTGGATTTTTCTGATCATTTTTCATATATAAATTATTTCATTCTGAGTTACGGTTGATTTTATATGAATTTTTGAAGTTTATAACATTTTCTGGAATTTACTGGATAAACTTAAATCTAGAAAATGCTTTATTGCGTCAGGGTGACGTCACTGTGATGTCAGCAGTCAACAGGATTGACCCAGGTCAAACTGACGGCTGGGACCCACGGGTCAGTGTAACAGGGCTGGTTTGGGTGGATGACATGTGGGACCAGTCAACAGCCGCGTCAGCAAGGTCAATGCTCACGTGTGGGTCCCAGTGGATTATGAACTAATCTAAACAGAAAATTAAATTAAACTAAATAGGCACAGGGCCCACATGGCAGTGGCGCTATGGGTGGTTTAGCTGGGTCATTAGTGCTAACTAAACCGGGATTAGGCCGACGGCTCGTCGCCGGCGAGGTCAGTGGTGGCGGAGCGCGTCGGGTTTCGCCCACAGGCGACCATTTGGACGGCGGATTGGTGCTACGCGTAGCTGGGGGTCGCGCGCATCTGGTAGTGCAAGTGGGAGGAGCTGGGGTGGAGCGAGCTCGCCGTGGTCGAGCTCGTGGCGGCGGCCGGAGCTCGGGGCTGGTGCGGGTTGGCGCTGGGGGGTCGGTAGGTCGAACGGGTGGGCGTGCCCGGCTCGAGCGCGTCTTGAGCACCGCAACGCCTTCGACGCGAGTGGCAGCAAGCTGTGGCGGGCGGCGATGAGGTACGGCGCGGGCGAAGCCAGCGTTCACAAGAATTCACGGCCTAGACGAGGCGGCGAGCAACGGGGTTCGGGGGAGGAGGAAGAGAAGCTCACCGCGAGCACGATGGGAAGGTCAGTGGGCGCGGGGGAGGTCCGGAGCGAGCAGGGCGGCGGTGGTGATCTCGGCGACCCGAGGAGGAAGAGGAGGTCAGGGCCGGCGCTTCGGGGCGTTTGGCGTCGCGTGAGTCGATAGAGAGGCGTAGACGACGGTGGCGGAGCTTCTGGGCATGTAGGAGAGGCGAGAGGGAGGCGGTGGCCGCGGTGGTGGCGAACGGCAGCGACGAACCCGTTCGGGTAGGATGGGGAACGGCGAGGGAGAGAGCAGGGGGGAGAGTGAGAGAGTTGTAGGGGGTGGCGTGGCATTGCGGGAGACGTCCAGGGGGGGGAGGAGGCAGCCAGGGAGGGAGGAGGTGGCCGGCGTGTGGCCACGCGCGCCGGGCACGCGCCGCCATGGCGGGGAGGAAGACGCACAGGGGAAAAGCGGTAGGGCTGGGCAAGACAAAGGCTTGGACCAGCCACAGAGCTGGGCCGGCTCTAGTGGGCTGCACAGGTAAGCACTTCTCTCTTTCTCTCATTTGTTTCTGGTTTCTATTTTGTTTCTCTGTTTTGGTTTAGTAATAATGCTAAACCATTTCATAAAATCCTGGAAATAATTATGGGTGCTTTCTGAATTATTCCAGTGACCCCTAACAATTTCCAACATTTTTGGAGCATCTAAAATATATATAGCATTTAAATAGCCCCAATTCAAATATGTTTGGATTAATTCAAATTCCAAATATGTCTTGCAAAAATGTGAACCATTTTTGGTAGATGCTTCCACCTTGATCCAGAAATGATGAACATTTTTAAAGGGCACTTTGAAATCATTGAAAAATGTTTTGGTTTAACCTATTTGAATTCCTTTTGATGCTAGGGTTTGAACATCCCCATTTCAAATTTCCATGAAAGTTAAACATGATGCAAGCAAGATGCAAACACTAGGCAGCACCAGAAGCTAGGGATGTGACAATGCATGTCACCAAAAATTATATGATTGAACACTATGTTCAAATACGCATCCAACGTTATAATTTTTGCTGACCTGCACTAACATTTTGTCAGTTAAATCTTTGGTCAACATTTAACACAAATTACAAAGGGGACCAATAAACGAGGACGGAGGTAGATTCCATCAACCGAACTGACTGCATCCATATCCCACAGTTAGACATAAGTAAACATAGAATAAACATACTCAGACATAGATAATAAGCGTACACGTACACAAGCATAGTTCAACCGTCATTAAGCATGCTCAAGCATGCATATATAGTTCGATCCCACATCTCATCTCGCAAGCCGGCATGATCCCGAAGCTTCTCCAGGTACTCGATGTACGCGCCATGCTCCACCCTGCGAGCATACTTCTTTTTGAAGGAGCCAATGGCTCGTCCTCTTGCATGTGCCAGAACACTTTGATACGCGTCATCAAGCTTGTGGTTGCAGAATGGGCATCGATAGCCGCCGTTCCAGGTCCTAATACGCTTGTTATGCACTCCCGCATAAAGCTCCCTCAGGATTTGCCTCTTGTACCTCCTATGGACATCTTCATCATCGTTGTCCACATCGTCAGACAACACCTATACAAATAGTTAGAAAATGTGGGGTCAAATTAATGGTTACAAACTAATCTCTAGTGAACATTTGGCAGTTGCCAAAATTTGGCATCAAATCAACGATTACATGTCGTGAAGTAGGATTAGAATTTATGGCTATTTATTTATATATATCCAGAGATTATGGTTTGATTTTTAAGCAATTCGTCTATGTACAGACCAATCTTGAAGAAAATAATGGCACAAACATATGTAGGTCATTCAAAACCAATTGTCAAGTCTTGGCAAGGAATTATTAGCACGAACACTAACCCTAGTCGGATTACTAGCAGAAATCATTTCCACATATGAAACAACTAATCACTTATCACTTGTACCATTCAAACAATCAATTCACTACACGGATCTAACGAAACTTACTCAGATTTCATGGATTGGGAGAACATAACCATAGGAATTCTATTCCAAAGAGGGGGAGGCAGGAGTAACCAGAAAAACCCTAGGATCTATTTGACACATAAATGGGTATAGATGACTAACCAGTTGTCCGTCGTCGGAGTCGTCGCCGGAGTGGTCGTCGGAGTCATCGCCTTAGTCGTCACCAGAGTCGGTGTGGAACTCCGCCTCCTGTTGTGGAAGCTCGACGCCGTCTACGACGACAACCTCTGTCTCCATCTCCACGCCGTGCTCCAGTGCTTTAGCAACCCCGGCGTCGTCACTCCCTCCGATGGGGCGCTTTGGCGGCATCCTCATACACTGACGGCTTTGATGACTGAGAGCGGCGTCGAGGATGCAAGAGGAGAGAGGGGATTGTGTGTGTGGCGAGGATGGGGGGTGCGGCCGCTCGGGCGCACCATTAATATGGAGTAGTGGGAGAGAGGCGGGTCGCGGTCAAACCGCTGGATCGCCTCCCGGTGAGCCTACGCACCGGACTGCTGGCATGCCTACCGTTGTTTCACACAGCTACTCGCACGCGTCCCGGTGACACTGTGCAGCGAGCACACCTTCGTCAATTCACACACCTGCACACACACACGCCTCCCAGTCTTCCTGCATGGAGGACTGCTCGCGTGCGTCCCGTCAACTCACACCTGCTCACATGGTACACTGGTCGCGTGGCGGCACTTATATTGTTTTTCTATTTGGATGATTGCTGATGCCGCTTTAGTTTTTGCTTAACCGAAGCATGACACGTATCCATTGTTGGTCTAACGCTCACGGTTCGAATAAATAGTCCGTTTGGGTATTGGTTCCCAATTATTAATAATCTTCCGTTTGTAATTAGATAAAGATTACATCAAAACTGGTCTCAAATTTGACCGAGAAAAGTACAATGCAACTTTGTATTGGTGTCCATATGACAACACGATAAGTTTCATGAACTTCAAATAAGTTTTGGATGTACTAGAATTCAAAAATCAAGATTCTCATTGTTTGAAATTTGTTGCACAGGGAGTAAACATGCACCCGTATGACACATGTGTTTTTGCAATCCATTTAGGTGCACTATCACGTGCGCCTGTAGCTCGAATTTGATTTTCGCACATTATACCCGTAGAAAATCAATCAATTAATGTACTAAAACATCTTAATGAACTCTGGTTTTTTAGAAACTAAAACGTCCCTCCTTTGGTAACATATGATGCCCAACGTGGGATAATTAATTTAACATGCACCGTAGTTGCGGTGGATTCGCGGTATGTGTGTGTGTGGGTGTGTGCGTCTAGGGGTGGCGAGTGACTCGTAGTACACTACAACTTGTGAGCCATCGTGTGGGTTGGCCATTTTGTTAGGCAGGCCGGTGCCACATCAGAGTCGTGAATTCGTAATTTAAAACATTACACAACCCTCTCATACATACATGTTTTGGCTACATGCAGTCGATGGTTGTCCTACATGACACTCGATACTCACGCATGACGCTTTCTGTGGGCCCGCGAGGTCGTCGTCCATCACTTTGACGAACAGCCGGTAGTGAGATTAATTTGACAACAAAGGTAGGATCTTTTTTGTTTGTGTTATGGTGGTATATAGTACGCGTCGAAGACGTGGGAAGGGACTAGCATATATATATATATACTATATGTGCACATCCATGAACAAGTACACCTCACTCAGTGTCGGGACTTTTTGGTTTCCGAGGCACGTGCCACATCAAAATTGTGAAAATGGCTATTCAAACATCACACAACACCTCTTTGCGCCACATGCATGCAGGTGGTGGTTATCCTAGCTAGGACACTCACTTGTGACGCATCCATCTGTGGGCCCACGAGGCCATCATTGATGCATATGTGCATCATGCCCCTGCCTCCGATTACTTCAAAGTACCTGACTTAAAGAGCATCATTCGGCTTTCCATTTAATGTCGCGCCCATCGGCTTCCACACCTTCATGATTTCAGCTTCCACATGTCGAGCGAATACGAGAGGTCGGGGTATTTTTGCACATATCACCCAGACCATGTAAGGAAGGCGTCTATTTAAAGAGATTGGGATATTTAGATCCATTCCACACCAAGCGAGGAATCCTCAAAGCTTGCTAGGAGAAACCATTCCAACATGGCTAGCACTCTCAGCTCTTCCTCCCATCCCCACGGCCCCGGAAAAAGGCGGTTGGGAGAAATGTTCCGTACCCCACATTCAGCTAGTGAAGCCGCAGGCACAGGGATTTCTTCACCCCGCGGATCTAGTCCCCGTTCGAGCAGGATTGACTTCCTTCAACGGCGGGGCTCAGGCGAAGAATTTCCCCAATCCATCCAGGGGGAACGAGTGTGCTTCGTTCCCTACTTGTTGAGAGGCTTTCGATTTCCAATCCACCCATTCCTCCGAGGACTTCTGGAGTATTATGGCCTCAAACTGCACATTTTCACTCCTGCCTCCATCCTGCACATCGCGGGTTACGTTGCTCTTTGTGAGCTATTCCTGGGTTGTGAGGCCCATTTTTAATTATGGAGGAAACTATTCTGCCTCGTCCCTCGTAGCCAAGAGGGATCAATATTTGAAGTGGGCGGAACCGAGGTATGGCGCATCACCGGGACCGGATACCTATCCGGCACGCCGAAGAAGGCATCTGAAGAGTGGCCTTCCAAATGGTTCTATATCGAGGATGTCGCCCTTCCCGACCCAGTCCGAATGGGTCTTCCCGGATTTTCAAGCATTCCGTTGAAGAAATGCCACAGCTGGCACCCTTGGAGCCTCGAGGAGGAAGATAGCGAGGAAGTCCGTCAACTGATGAGCAAGATAAAGACGCTCGCCCAGTCCGGATTATCAATAGTCGAGGTAATGGCGACTTCCATAGTATGAGGGGTTCAGCCACACCAATACAAAGGGCTTCCCATGTGGCACTATAATGGGGAAGATGACGCCTCCCGCTGCGGTTGGAAGGGTCCGGAAACCCCCGCCGCTTTGGCCAAAATACTGGCCAAACTATACAAAGGGGAGAAAGAGAAATTCAATCATACTGAGTGCCGAGATGGATTTTCCATGTACAATCCTCCTAGCTGGGTGAGTTCCAATCCCACTACTCTACTCAATCTACTCCGTGAGTCACTTTCCATGGACATTAATCCGTCCATTTGCAACAAGAATGGCGGAAGATACCAAGGGGCTCCCCAGCCCCGCCCCACAGCCAGAGGACCACAACCGGGACCTTGATCCCAGATGCGAAGAGGATCCAGACATATTCGTGACACTCGAGGATGGGGTGTTCTACCAGGCGAGCTATGACGGCACGGAAGTGGCCATCACCGCCGACTCTCCCGGTCTTCTCCCTGCCTCACAAGTAAGTAATCAGGAGACATCTCCTCCGAAAGAGCTTCCTCATTCTGCCTCACCACTACAAAAAAAAGACACATCCGTGGCATTTTTGGCCGAACGATTTTTTTTCTGTCATACATATGACACTTCTATGACTATAATTGTGACAAAACTCGGTATCATCATAGATGTGGTGGGCACCTACTTCTATGACAAAAAATCATGACAGAAAATGGGATTTTCGTCCTAGGCGGCCGGAGACGCAGTTGCATGACATTCTTTGGCCATCCATGACGGAAAAGACCGTGGTAGAAGCGAGGGCAAGGAAAATTTCGGGAGTTCCGATTCGATGGGCGGTCGGGGCCGAGCGATCGCTGCTTTCTCTCGTACGTATGCGCGCGTGTGTGCGGCGTTAGCTAATCGAACCCGAGAGGCGTTGGGCTCTCCGAACCCGAGCGACAGACCGCAGCTACGCGCCTGAACCCGAGCGATTGATCGATGGTTGTTAATCGTACCCAGTGGCGGTTCTTCGCCATCGCTACTAAGCTGAAGCCGATCGATTGATGAACAAAGTGAGCGTTCTGGGGGGAGGGTGGATGAAAAGTGAGCGGTGGGGGTGGATGCAGGACCCCGTGGCGTTGCTTTTGGATGAACAGGACGACCCGTGGAGGGCTGGATGAACGATGAGCGGTGGAGGGTGCTCATGGAGGGTGGTTGAACGAGAGCCGATGGAGAAGCGCGGTGGAGGCTGGATGAACATGAGCCCGTGGAGGCTGGAGGAGGTCGACGGTAGCCCGTGGAGGCTGGAGGAGGTCGATGGTAGAGATGAGCGGTATCCGTGGAGTCTGTTTTGCGATACGCCACACCCTCCCGATGAACGGGACCCCGTTTGACCGTGGCGCCCAACACAAGTCCGTTTTGGTCCGTTTTGCGATACGCCACACCCTCCCGATCAACGGGACCCCGTTTGACCGTGGCGCCCAACACAAGTTTGTTTAAATCCGTTTTGCGGACGCCACACCCCTCCCGATCAATAGGACCTCCGTTTCGACCGTAGGAGGTCCGTTTCCTTCGTTTTGCGGTACGCGAGACCCCTCCCGATGAACAGGATCCCGTTTCGAACGTGGCCGGTCGAACACAAGGCCGTTTCCTCCATTCTGCGATACGCCAGGCCTAGTTTCCATCACCTGTTCCTTCCAAGCCCTCCCGATGAACACGACGACGCATTCCGTTCTGACCCAGCCGGTTGGCTCCCCATGAACATGATGACGACGCTGTTTCTCCGTTCCGACCCAGCCATATACACGAGCCCTGGCCGTACGTATACGCGAGTAGGCTGTCACAGCCCCAGATCAGCCCTAGAGCTTGCTTGTAACCAGTGGCATTGCATCCATGCATCATGTTTAATTTCCATGAAAATTTGAAATGGGGATGACCAAGCCCTAGCACCAAAAACAATTCAAATAGGTTCAACTAAGAAATATTTTTCAATGAACCAAATGGCCTTCAAAATGTTCACCATTTTGGAAAAATCTTGAAACAAGATAACAGAGATGTTGCACATTTTCCATGACATTTGGACTTTTGAATTAATTCATATGGTATTTGCATTTGGGCATTTAAATACTATAAAATATTTTAAATGCTCAAATAATCATAAACTGAAATGTTTGTTGTTGGAAATATTCCAAGCAGTGACATTGACCAGTTTCATGATTTTTGGAAATGCCTCGCCTTTTATTAAAGCCAAACATAATTTGAGAAAATAGAAAATGGAAATAAAAGAGAGAGAGAATACCTTACAGCTTACTGCGCAGCCCACTGCCCAGCCTTCTCTCCCCCTCCTCCTCGAAGGCCCAGTGGTGGCCCAGCCCACCACCGCCTCGCCCGCTTGCCTTCTTCCTCTGCCAAGATGGCAGAGGCGAGGCGTGGCGCTTGCCCTGACGGCCACCGACGCCACCTCCTGCTCCGGCCCTCCTCCTCGACACTCGTGGGTGCCACGCACACCCCCCGACCCCTCGTCCTCTCCCTCTCTCCACAGAACCCCATCCTCCTCTGCTCCCCTCTCATGAGCTCGACCAAGCGAGCTCGCCACGACGCCGATCACGTACCCTGGCCACAGCCATCCCGAGCCTCTCCGACATGCCCCCGAGCTCTGCCTAGTCTCTCTCCCCCTCCTCACCGAGCCTCCCGACACCGGAGCGCCCCGAGGCGCCGCCCCGCCGTTTTTCCCCTCCTCGGACCCGCCGGTCGCCGTCGCCCGATTCGTCGGCTCCGGGCCGTCCCCGACCTCGCCGAGCGTCCCATCGTCATCGCTGTGAGCCCCCGCACCGAACCTCCCTCTCCCTGATGCCGATTCCTTCCTCTAACCGCGGGCTCCGCCGAGCCCGAGAGCTCATCGCCGCCGGCCACGAGGTCGCCGCGGCTAGAGCCCCCACACGTCGCGTCCGAGCACGCTGTCGTCCTCGGCGCGTTCCCGGGAACCCAGAGCACCTACCCACTCCTCCTCCCGTGCCCCAAAACGCCGTGTCCGAGCGTGCCCGAGCTCCGGCCGCCGCATAGCTCGTCGCCGGTGCCTCTGTAGGCCGCCCCAGCTCCATCTGCCACCACCACCGGATGCGCCCCACCGCCAGCTCTCCGTAGCCACAAACCGTGCACGAAATGGTCCTCCGTAGCGCGAGCCCGAGCAACTCCGGCGAGCCTCCGCCATGAAATGTGGTCGTGCCGCCATGCTCGGTGAGTGTCGACGTGGCATCATTAGCACCTAATCCGCAGCCAAACCACCCCCCACCACGACCGTGGGCCCCGGGCCAAGTCAAACCTCGTCACTGCGGGTTTGACCGGGTTTAACCATCGAGTCACCGGCGTGGCCCCCCACGTCAGGTTTGACCAGGTTGACTCTTGACGCAGATCTTGACCTCCATCGGACGCAATAATGATTTACGGAATTATTTTAACTCGGAAATTTCAGAAAATACCCCAAACTCCTAAAATTCATAGTAATTCAACCGTAACTCGGATTGAAATAATTTATATATGAAAAATGATCAGAAAAATATGAGGAATCTGTTTATGGCACTTTCACGAATGTTTGAACAAGTTAACCTCACTGAATAGGATGAATCATGATTAGGGTAATTTATGAACTAGCATTTGGAGTTGGAGTTCAACCTTGTTTGAATTCCACTTCAATTAACTTGGATTACTGCTGCATTAGGTGAATCCAGTATCTTAACATAACATGTCATTCATGTGGATGTGCATTGCATTGATTGTGTTCTCTCTTGTTTGCCGGTAATTGTCCCTCTCGGTGAGCGACGCGTCAAGCGATGAATTCGATGACACCGATGAAGAACTATATTATCTTCAGAAGTGCCAGGCAAGCAAAACCCCCTTGTTCATTCCGATATAATCCCACTCTCTCGCTCCTGCTCTATTTTACTGCATTAGGACAACAACGAATCATGTGTTACTTGCTGCGGTAGCTGAACCCCTTTATCCTCTGCATGACCTGTCATTCCACGGTAATTAGATGAAACCCACTAGCATGAGTAGGAGTTGTTTGAGCCATGTTGTGCCTACTCATTTATGCTTGTTGTCATGCCTGCTACTGCTTAGAGTTGAGTCGGGTCTGATTCATCGGGAATGAATTGGAATTGTTATGAACATGTCCTATTGTGGTGAGCTAAGTGTGTGAACATGACTTGGTAAAGGTAGCGGTGAGAGGCCATGTAGGAGTACATGGTGGGTTGTCTCATTGCAGCCGTCCTCGAGAACTGAGTTACGTGTTTGTGATCCATGAAACAGTTACTACCACGCATTGGGCCCGAAACCAATGGACCCTCTCGGCTTCTTGACCACCCTTGTCCTCGGTCCGGAGTTGCAAGTAGTTTCGGTGTTTGTAGCATCTTTGGGGCCGCATTTAACGCTGACCTTAGGGGTGGGTTGTGTTGCGGTAGGCACTGTGGTTGGTGTACCGCAGTGCCCGTTTGGTATCTCGGGAACCCTGCACACATCGTTCGGGGCTGTATGGGAAACCTCGGCGGACTCCTGCGGATGGAACCTGAATAGGCGATAAACCTTGACTAGGGACTTGAGTGTTTAGGTAGGCCGTGGCCGACACCCACGTTGGGCTTCCGCTTGAAGGTTGCAGTACATGTCGTGTAAACGGCGGTAAGTGGTGAGCGTGTGTGAAGAAGTACACCCTGCAGGGTTTAATATGATCTATTGAATAGCCGTGTCCATGAAAAGGACTTGGGTTGCCTATATCAGTTCATAGACAAGTGAAAGTGGATACTCTAAAATGTGCAAGATAAGCGTGAGTGCTATGGATGGCGTTCTCGTAGGGAGACGGGAGCGGGTTCATAGTGGTGTATTGCCATGGTGAATATGTGGACTCGTGTGCGCCACCTCAAAAGAGTTACTTGCAGTCGTAGTTCAGGATAGCCACCGAGTCAAAGCTGGCTTGCTGCGGTCAAACTCCACCACCCCTTTTGATAATGATGCATATGTAGTTAGATCTGATGTAAGTCTTCTTGAGTACAATTGTACTCACGTTTGCTTATTTTATGTTTTGCGAGAGGCGTCGGTCTCGCTAGTAGTTCCATGTGGGCTTGACGTTTAGCTTGTTACCTCAGCTACGATCTTGTGCCCTCGGCAGAGATCAGTAGATAGTCGGGCTTCTCAGCCTTTTTCATTTATAGTTATGCGTACTCAGACATGTTTAGCTTCGCTTGTGCTTTGACTTGTATGCTCGAGTGTTGGGTCATGAGACCCATGTTTGTAATATCTCGCTCCTCGGAGCCTAATGAATAAATATTTGAGTCGTAGAGTTATGTTGTGATGCCATGTTGTATCTCGCATATTGAGCATAATGTGTGTATGTTTGAAATGCTTGGTATGTGTGGGATCCGAAAAACTAGTTGTTTATCCTTGGCAGCCTCTCATATGGGGAAATGTAGTCTCGTGCTTACGGCGATAGTAGTCCGCTTCTGACCGGTTCACGAGTCCTGCTAGCCCAGCACTCTTGCTTGGACACTTGGTGGCGGCATGTGTTTCACTTTGTTCCTATATCTGTCCCTTCGGGAAATGTCACGCGGTGTTATTGAGTCCTGCCTAGCTGCTACAGCCGGGATGCGAGTCCATAGCCCATGCTACAGCCGAATTTATCGTTGATGACCGACATGCTCGATGTGATTCATGTATGCCTGTCCCCATGGGTTAAGCGCCGCTTTGGGTTCACGACTAGCCATGTCGGCCGGGTTCTTTGTCATATGGATGCTAGCGACACTATCATATCGTGAGCCAAAAGGCTAAAGCGGTCCGGGCCATGGTAAGGCGACACCCGTGGGAATACCGTGCGTGAGGCCGCAAAGTGATATGATGTGTTACATGCTAGATCGGTGTGACTTAGGATCGGGGTCCTGACATAGGCGTTCAAGACCCCGCCCTTATGTACACATACGTGGCCGTATTTTCTTTCTTGCTCACTCGCCGCTGTACGTACGTGTACATGCGACGTGCGAGCCTCTACTACGACACGTGCGCGCCTCTACATCCACCAGTATTTACGTACACGTTCGCGACCAGAATGACAATGTTACGTACGCTTCGACCAGGTCGGTCCCGACTGTCAGGCACTTCCTTGCGTGCGAAAATGTAGCTGGTGGGTCCCAGCAGTCAGGGGGGCACTTCCTTGCGTGCGAAGATGTAGCTAGTGGGTCCCAGCAGTCAGGGGGGCGAATCGTTTTTTTCGGACGCCCTTCCTTGCGTGCGAAGAGGTAGCTGGTGAGTCCCAACAGTCAGGGGGGGGGGGCGAATCATTTTTTTTGCCCGGACGCACTACCTTACGTGCGAAGGTATAGCTGGTGGGTCCCAGCAGTCTGGGGGGCGAATCTTTTGTTGCCCGGACGCACTTCCTTATGTGCGAAGATGTAGCTGGTGGGTCCCAGCAGTCAGGATGAAACGTTTTTCTTGCGAAATATAGTGGCCCGTCCGGTGGGTCCCAGCTGTCAGGTGGAGGAATCATTATTTTCCACGTAATAAGGAGGCACTTCCTTGCTACGGCCGTGGACCTAGCTGTAAGTCTCTCCACGTACAGTCCATGTCCGATGGAAGTCGTTCCTTGACCACGTTGACCACGCCGCACCGAGAGCCGGAGAAGGGCATGACGGGGAGCCGGGAAAGACGCGGCAGTGGAAGCCCGCGCGGAGAGGAGTACGAGGGTTCACTGGTTCGGCTGCGGTGTGAGGCTGCCGTCGCTGCGAGGCCTGGCAGTGAGTGGGATTAGTAGGGGCGGTGAGGCCTCCAGCGGCAAAGACAAACCGGCCATGGGAGGCAGGAGCATGCGGCACGACCGGCGCTGCTTTGGGCGGCTGGAGCAAGAAGACCAGAGGTTGAAGAAGCACTAGGGCCATTGGATGGACATCATACAGTCACTGGAGCTAGAATCGTTTATATTGACTAAGTTGAGAAAGCCCTCCATCCCCGTCAACTTAGTAGGCCCACAAGTCAGTCTCCCACCAAGGTGGGTCCCAGCTAGCAGGGGGGTAATCATTTTTTTTGTGTGTAATAAGGAGGCACTTCCGGTGGGTCCGAGCTGACAGCGGGGGGAATGTTTTTTTCACGAAATACGGTGGCCCATCCGATGGGTCCCAGCAGTCAGGGGCAAACATTCTTTTCGCGAAATACTGGTGGCCCGTCCGGTGGGTCCCTACTGTCAGGTGGAGGAATAATTATTTTCCACGTAATAAGGAGGCACTTCCTTGCGGATGCCGTGGACCCAGCTATCAGCCTCTCCACGTACAGTATTCTTCCGATGGAATTCAGTCGTTGACCACATTGACCACGCCGCGCCGAGAGCACCACGGCGGTGGACGACGGCGAGGCCTAGGAAGGGGACGACACGGAGCCGGGGAAGACGCGGCAGTGGATGCCCACGCGGAGAGGAGTACGATGGTTCACTGGTTCGGCTGCGCTGCCGTCGCCGCAGAATAACAGGGGGTGTGGGTGAGTGGAGTGGAGGGATGGCCTGGCCAGCGGTGGGAGTAGTATGGTGGCAGTGAGGCCTCCGCGGCAGCACAGCCGGCCACGGGAGGCAGGAGCAGGAGGCACGACCGGCGCTGCTATGGGCGGCTGGAGCAAGAAGTCCAGAGGTTGAAGAAGCACTACGGCCGTTGGATGGACATCATACGGTCAGTCGAGCTAGAATCATGCATATTGACTAAGTTGACAAAGCCCTTCGTCCCTGTCAACTTAGTAGGCCCACTATACTGGGTCCCAGCTAGCAGGGGGAGTATTCATTTTTTTGTGCGTAATAAGGAGTCACTTCCTTGCGTGCGAAGATATAGCTGGTGGGTCCGAGCTGTCAGCGGCGGGAACGTTTTTTTCGTGAAATACAGAGGCCCTTTCGGTGGGTCCCAGATGTCAGGTGGAGGAATCATTATTTTGCGCATAATAAGGAGGCATTTCCTTGCGTGTGGCCGTGGACCCAGCTGTTAGCCTCTCCACGTACAGTCCACTTCAGATGCATGTCGGTCGTTGACCATGTTGACCACGCCACGCCGAGAGCACCAGGGCAGTGGACGACAGCGAGGCCTAGGAAGGGAACGACACAGAGCCAGGGAAGACTCGGCAGTTGTTTCCCGCGGGGAGTACGATTGTATGAGGTTTCTTGGTTCGTCTGCCGTCACGGAGAATAACAGCGGTGTGGGACTGTGGGTGAGTAGAGGATGGCTAGGCCAACCATGGGAATACGGTGGGGCGGTGAGGCTGCTGGCAAGCACAACCGCCATGGGAGGAGGGAGCGAGCAGTCCAACGGCGATTGTTTGGTATTTGGAGCAGGAAGAGCAGAGATTGGAGAAGCACGACGGCCGTTGGATGGACATCCAACAGTCACTGCTTGTGCGTCAACCTTTTTTTAAATAATTTACATCCCATTTGCTAATTCTTACGGGTTTTTTGGAGCCCATATTCTTTTTGTTAGCATTACAGCCCATATTGTGGCCACGGTTAAAAAATTATACGAAATTTTGCATATGTCGGTGCGGTCTGAACTGTTTTTAATCCCGAAATTTCGAGTCACATTCAGACTGATTTTAAAAATAAATTTATATCAATATAAAATCCAATAAATTGTCCACGCATAAAAATCAATGCAATTTAAAATCTCGAAATGAAAAAAAGATATTTGAAACTAATTGCCAGTTTGATGTGTTTCAAAAATGTACAGCCCATTTCTCATTACTGATAGGCCATTTTCTCGGCCAACCGAATGAAGCTGTCCTCGTCTTGAAAGATTTGCAGCCCAACATGCCTGATAAAGCGACTTACTTGACAAATCACAAAAAAACTGGGCTAGCCATTTTCAGAAAGAAAAAAACTACTGGGCTTGTCTGTGGTAAACATAAAAGAAAAGGCTGTCTAGATAGGCCAGAGTGTCCCGCAGAGCCCAGTTGACACCCTGCTTCCGTCTCAAAAACAAATTATATAAATGCCACTACAATTATGGCGATTCATAAAAATGCCACTGCAATTTCCAAACTTTGGAAAATGCCACTCCAATTTTTGCAAATTTTGAAAAACGCCACTGCAGTTTGCAAACTTTGAAAAACGCCACTCCAGACTTCAAAAAATGCCACTAGAAATGGCATTTTTCAAAGATTGGAAATTGCAGTGGCATTTCTCGGATACACCAGATTTGGAGTGGCATTTATCAAATTAACCCAAAACAAAAAAAAACTGGCGAGCTGCTGGGTCCCTGGTGTCAGCCGCTCGTTGTGCAATTCTCTCGTTTATTGACTACGTTGACAATGGCATGGGACCCAAATGTTAGAAATCCACTAGGAGGAGCCATTTTTTTTATTGGCTTGAAATAAGGAGGCACTTGCTTGTGTACTGCCATGACCTTGGCAGGTCCCTACTGTCATCCTCTCCACGTACAATCATCTCCTGATTGTGTACTCGTCAACTTGGTAGGCCCACAAGTCAGCCTCTAAACCCGTGGAGGACAAATACAACCCATTTAAAAAATAACAGCCCATTCCATATGTTCAAACGGAAAGTTCAACATTCAGAGCAAAGTAATGTGTCGATCCACATATAGAGTCTTGAACTTCCACGTTGACAACCATCATAGCCAAGTTAACTATCTACTCCCACTAATACTCTAGTAGCGTACAAGTACTAACTTACTTAGCTAACTAGACGATGCGGCCGCCATCATGGTACACGCTAAACGCCGCACGCAGGCGTCCGCGCCTTGCCTCGGACTTGCAAGAGGTGCGATAGGGCGCGTTGCTCGCGCGCGTTGGCCCTTTCCATGCCGGCGTGGTCCGCCGAAGCTTCGGCTTCCAAGCGGGAAACCCACTTGACGAGCTGGTAGTAAAAATCGACATCGTGAACACGTGCATGCCCGATAGCCTCCAGGTCTATTTGCCGGGCGCCGGCCTCCACGTAGTCGTCCCAGTTGTGGGCGCTCTGCTCGCGACTCAGAGCGTCGGTGCGCTAATGCTCCATGTCCCGCTGGCGGCGCAAATCAGCGATACGCTGCTCCTCCGCCAGGCGGTCACGCTCCAACAACTCCTCGATCTTCGCATTGCCATCTAAAGACAGATAGAATGCCCCCTCCCTCCGTCTGCCTACCGGTGAAAAACCAAACACTAGTTCCGGCGATGACCGCCTCCGGCGTTGCCTACCACGGACGGGCGGGGGCATGGCAGACGTGGCGAGCAACGTAGGGCCAGTGGGGGCTTATGACGATATGGCGAGTTGGGTCACGGTGCCACCGGAGAAGGCCGAGAAACAGTACTTATAGGAGGAAGGTAGCGTGACGGTCATCGGAATTCAATGCATAATGGCTTAGCACACCAGCTTGCCGTGGAAAACTAGAGAAACTGAAATTATGACTGTGCCGTCCTGTCCCGTTTGGGTCGCACGCCGGCATGGCGGTCAAACGAGTGCACTCAAATCATCTCCCTCCTTGTCAATAATGATTCCATGGATTTAAAAAGCCTGCAACAATTAAAGCGCATCTTTTTTCGCATCAGTTAGCTGCCTTAACTACGGCCGGCTACATGCAGGCACTCAGAATCGCTCGCAGCCAGTATGCGGAGCAGCATGCAACGAGTCGCAGCCGAGGGCACGCATGCAGCCACTTAAATCACTGGAATTAATTAGGCTTAAACTTCTGCATGCCGTTAATTATTGCCATGCCTTGGTCTTGCTGCTTTGCTCACGGGACTAATAAACCCGGACGGAGGGAGTATCTTGGTTGGTGAGAGGTTTGAATTAAGCCCTGAAAACCGGAAAGGAGGTACTAGTACGTGCGTGATCCACTATTTATTCGTGTAGGATCGAGTAGGTCATTTCTTGAATTGAGCCCTGCAAACCGGAAGGGAGGTAGTACGTGCGTGATCCGCTATTTATCCATGTAGGATCGGTAGTGTAGCTTGTCAGTTTCTTCAGAGGTAGGCATTTTTATTCAAAAAACTGCCACTTCGCATCTTGCGTCGCCAATAAAACTGCCAGGAGCGCATTTGTAGGCTAGCTAGTGATCGATCAGTAACTTGTAAACACTGAGCGAACAGAAATAAGTAACTGTTAATGCATCTCAATGATTCACAGATCATATACAAATATGTAGCTCCAAAAGCAAAGATCAGCCACTTCGGATCTTGCGTCGCAACTAAAACTAACTAGTACGATTCCCATACATAAGATCAACATGTTAATGCATCTCAATGATTCACGAGATCATATACAAATATGTAGCTCCAAAAGCAAAGATCTAGAAAAACATCATTCTTCCTACTAACATGGATGCTTCTCTTGGCCAACATTCAATCTGATGAAAGACAAATTTGTTTGTGAAGTCTACAATTCCTCTTGCAAACATAAGTGGTTTCACCACCAGCTGGAACCATGAGAATGAACCACACATGATGGAGGAACATCCACTTCAATATGATTTGGTCTTCTCTCGATCACACCGCGAGACTATTTTCGGAATACAAACTTTAAGTTAGGCAAAATGATGCCCATTGTATAATCAAACAAAAGCAATGAAGCTCCTAGTGTTGGTCATAAATAGTACAGTACTACTTTTCTGTAGTCCATGAAGTGACTATCCAATCTTTCTGTGTCTATTTTCAAATGGCACTGCATGCAGTGACTATACTATTCTCTTGCGCAGTTCAACCAAAATTGCGGACACTTTGTTTGTTTGCCAAATAGCAACGGGAAGACATCTCTGTTTGCACAAATATCAAGAAGCTAGTAAACATATACCACACCATGTATTTTCGGTTTAAACATGTCTCTTCCGCTTAGCATCTATCATGTTCTGCACTGGGCAATTTCATACTGAATTGATTTGCTGGTTCAGAACAAAAATATAGCGCCTATTCTTCATCAGACCAAGGATATCCATGTTCGCGGTGATGGAAGAGGTGAAATCGATACAACCAAAATTGAGCATCCAATCATTGAATCCTGTCGTGCACCTCCAATGTAGGTCCACCCTGCCAATAAATTCACATGCAAACCACTAGTATTACTATCTAATGACAGTACAAAAAGAGTAGCAAGATAGTAGCAAACCATGTACCTTCGTAATGAACAGCTCATAGTGCCACCAATTGGATATAAAGGTTTGGAAAAAACATGCTCCTAATGTTGAACCAGTTGGACTTTTTGTGCAGTTCCACTAAAATCGAGCATCCCTGTTTGCATAGATATTGAAAGTGTGATTACTATAAAAGTGGCACTAGTTGAAGCATAGACTCACAAATATAAGCATTCTAATTTCTTAATGGGAAAAGGTAGCAAGACTGTTTCTAACCACCTGTTTGAAGGAATAAATAAAATGTATGATCGATGACATGAAGGCATACATAGTTTTTTCTCGAAAAATTGAGCCATTCTGACCTTTCCTCTTCTTTTAAGCATATTTTGTGCAGTTCAACTAAAATAAAATGCCATCACCGCCTTGACAATTCGGTGACACTGTATAAAAGGAAATGACTTAACATTACATCATGATGTCGGTATGTAGTTGACAGGCATTAGAGACAAACATCTGAGACCTCCTCCGATAACATAATGAACATTAATTTTAACAAAGGTATGACTAGCTTTACCGGGATAATTTGAGAGAACTCTACACCCTCTGTTCCTTAATATAAGACGTTTTCGCGGTTCAATTTAAATTGCCCAAACGTCTAGTATTCAGAAAACCAGGTAGTAGTTTTCTTGAGCACATATCTGGGAAAGCTTGCCACACTTTATTTATGTCCATACGCTAATGCTACGCCATTCAAATACTACAAATATACACTAATCTAGTGGCTAGTGCAATAGTAGAGCAGTTAGTTTATTAGAGGGTACAGTACATTGGTTTTACTGAACAGATTTCAATAAACTCTAGCACTGGAAGATTTCTATAAGAATTAACAATACAAAATGTAAAGGTAACAAGTTTCTACATTGGTATACTAGCTGTGCATGAGCATTAAACCAAATAAAAAAGCCTGAAGGTAACTAGCATTATTAACTAATGACAGTATAAAAAAATTGCAAACCATGTACCTCCAAGGTAAATATCATTTCGAACTCGGGGGGACCTTAAAAATTGCTATCCCAATGTTGATAATCGATCAAAACATAAAAACTTGATCGAACGAATCAAGAGAACAGCCGGAGGAGGAGGTGACCACTCTTGACCTTTCCTCTTGTCTTCATAATTTTTTTGCAGTTTAACCAAAATAAAATGACATCAGCGTCTTGGCATTTTGGTGACACTTTACAAAAAAAATTAACTTATCTCATGAATGTGAGGTATGTAATCTATAAGCATTAACAGTGCAAAAATCTGAAGGTAGTAACAAGTTCCATCGTTGGTATACTGGCTGTGCAACAACACTAGAATGCCTTAGCTGAAAAAGCTTTAATACATCCACAATCAACAGCTAACCCTGAAATAATCCAGTGACTTAAATGGCATTGCTTTAGTTTATTGGTGCCTTAGACTGAGAGCGGCATTAGTTAAATGTGGCATCACTTTAGCAGTAGCATTGCTTGACTTGACTACTGGCGTTATACTAACAGCAAAAAAAGTGGCAATAAGAGCATGGGAGGCCCATTCGGACAGTGGGCGCACCAGTACGATGTACCTCCACGAACGCAGAGTGGTGAGGGAGGTATGGTTGCCCAGAGCAACAAATATCCAGGTAGCATATGTGGATTACGTCCCATTTTTGTTCTCTTTAGCCACCTTTTTCCTATGTGAGGACAACAAACCGATCGACCTGGTCATTCTCTATTGCGTTGTCATGCCTTTCTACCCTTCTTCAACCAAGAGACACGAGACTCATTCCTTAGCTACTGATTTTCCCCTTTTCAACCTAGATGCGGGTTCGATGCCTACTCTCTTGGACAGTACAGTCTCCCTTCCTTTCCTTATTCAACCCAGACATTGATTAGTCTGCATGAAGTAGGGTTTCCTTTAATCGTGCAAATTATGGTTTTCGTCTGCGTGGCCAGCAGAGCAGAGGATAGAAAATTGGGAAGATGGTGGAGTGGAAAAAGATCCACAAGCAACGACGTGGCACATGGGGCAATATAACAAGGGTGTGGTTAGAAAAGAGGTAGCATACCTGAGGGTCGGCGGGAAGTGTCTTCGGTCGTGGTCGTCGTCCTCCGCACACACTACGGCATCGAGCTTGGGGACGGAGGCCATCCCGCGCGGGCGCTAGGTCTGAGAGGACGGCCTTGTTATCAGTGCGTGACCTCGCTCGCCGACGACGAGTGCATCAACGCTGCACGTCCTTTTCTTCCCCAGCCGATCTGTGACCACCGGTGAGGAGGGAGAGAGAGGCCGTCTTTTTTTGATCTAGAGAGAAGGTGGTAGTTTGAGAAGCAAGTGGGCAGACCTTAGCAAGAAAGCGTTGAAGCTCCAGCCTATATATCTTTTTATACTACTAGTACTGGAGGTGGAGTAGTGGTAGAGTAGTTTATATTTTCTCTGCGTACAGTACCAGTTAGTCGTGCTTAAAAATTGAACGACATGCCATTAAAAAAAATAAAGGTCGATAACTAATGCGACACCTCGGGCCAACGCGGCCAGATCGCATTTTGCACGAGAAATTACTCACCATGTTTCGTTGATATGTGGTCCCGTTCCAACATATCAGTGAGACGACAGCGAGTCCTTTTCTACTAGTAGTATTTCCGAACGAACGTGTAGGCCGGGGCGCCTCTTCGTGAACCATGGCAAACTGGCAACCGTCCACCGACTCTTCGCCTTTCCCTCTCGATTTGGAACTGATGTCGCACGCTCTTCCTCTCCCTCCTCCATTTTCCTTCAGCCCTTCACCCTTTCTTCTGCCATTGTTCGATCGTCTTCTACATGGAGGGAATAGACCGGAAACGACCCCGTTATTCTTGCCACGATCTGAAAGATGATGTGGTGGAGGAACTCATTGATCGGTGCGACATCATCACCTCGGCTAGCATGGCAGGTTCGTTCAAGCCCATTCTCAACTCAACTAATAACATCATTACAAGGAACCCAAGAGTCAAGGAGCGGTTTGATCTCCCCTATCTTCTTTGTCGTGACCCTGATGACTGGCGCGGGGACGACGGAGGTCTCGCCCTGTGCAAGTTGATGCCGCTTGATAATGACACATATGATGTTAAGATGCCATCGCTTGAGGGTAAGGATTGGGAAGGCGCAAAGGGAGATTGGGTTGTTTACATTGGGTCCAACTACGAGTGGGAACTTGTGAATGTGTACACTTGTGACCGGGTTCCACTTCCAAAAATCTCAGCATACTGCCCAGAGGTTGAGCACACCGGTATTGTACGCACGTTCAAATAAGATCATGGTGAATGTCTTCTACGGAAGATAGCAATTTGTCGAGTTCCCAACCGCTCTTGGAATTACAACAACTATGAAGTTGTTGCTATCTTCGACAAGCTTGTTGTCGTCCTTCGTGGTTTGACTGGATGGATATTGCTCAAAAATCAACTTCTGTACACGGATGAATACTGTGATGCAATTCAATACGAGGGCCTTGTGTTTGCTGCCACCACTCGTGGCACTGTTTTTGCATGGAATCCTTATGATTTTGGTACGTTTTCCTTCCACCGTAATTATAATTGTTTCATCCACATGCATGCGGGTTAGCAAGTTTCCCTTTACTAATTAACCTTCTTCTTGTGTTTCCAAGGTCCTGTGAACATTCCACCACCTATACTTGAAATTTTTTATAACCAAGGGGGAGATGACGATGGTGATGATCACGAGCATGAGGACGAGCAGCGCCCATATACTCCGTGGGCCTGGCAACTAATTCCGATGGATCACCTCTTCTTGTGTGTATACAGCCCACTGATGATGTTACTACTAAGGAAGCAGGTGTAGTCTCCCATGGTCGCACTCTCCGGACCTATTCCAATGCCCGTTGCATGGTATTCGGGATGGATACTAGTGTGCTAGCGCCAACTCCTTCTCCCTGGTACAGAATTGATAGCCTTGGAGAAAACTCGCTCTTCCTTGGACAAAACTATCCAATGATGGTGAAAGGCGATCCAACTGTTGTTGACACAACATTACTACCATTTATGAGAAGCAACTATGTCTATACCTCGGACATTTGGGTGGTTCCCTACCCTGGTACTGATACAGTAGGCCGCTTTAGCCTGGATGATCAGTCCCGTGTTGGTCTCCAAATTGACAATGGATGGCCCGTCCCAGAGAATCACTTGTGGTTCGAAGCAAGCGTTTCCATCGCCGAGGAATGGTTGAGTTGAAGTTCATCTCATTGCTTGTTATTTGTTGTGTGGTGCAAACTTTAGTATTTAAAATGTATCCTCGTTGTCGATGTGGGTTGATGACCTATTGTATGTAATAAAATGATATGCCTGTGATAAACTTACTAAATTTATGAATGGCTTTCGAGTCGCTTCTTTGAGTGAGTGGTGCGAAGAGGCAAAAAAATATTTTCCGAATACATAATAATACATGCATTGCAACAGGTTATCGGATAAGGCCAATCAACAATAGTAGTACACTATTTGTACTAGCTTCACATGCTTCGCGCGTCGGGAAGGTGTTTTTACTGTAGCCATATGTCAATGTGTTCGCTGTACGTAACCAGCACCTCGAATCCTCGATACTGGTACTATATAGTAAGTAGTAGGAGTAGTAGGGTGACATGGGCCAGAACAAACATTCACGTCCAGGAGTACGGCACACGCCACCACCACGACATCCATCTGACACCATATTATTTCTTGGAGTCCGTGCTAGAGCAATCTCTTCAACCTCGTTGTTTCTCTAACTTCAACCATCGCGCGGCGGGCGAGGTGGGGGTTTGTCGATAGTCGGTTTCCTCAATTGCGGTCCCACTTGTAAGTCTAACTCCAATGCACGACCCCAAATAGACCTCCTTTTGCACGAACTCCAACGATAATTTTGACTAGAAAAGCAAGACCAAAGAAAACAAGAACCACAAGAATACATTTTACTACTCTAGAAGATATCCAACTTCCATAACTGCTCCTGTAAGTTGGATTAGTGCCTTCTTGATGCATTCATTATTGATCTGGGGAGGCTTGATCTTGCGTGCTTCTTTCTTCTTCGAGTGTAAAGAAGTAGACGTTGCTTCCTCGCATCTAGTCTCATGTCTAGCCTCTATTCTAGTAGGAGTATCAACAAGTGCACTAGTCTCATCTCTAGCCTCTATGCTAGCTAAAAGTGCTAGAATATCTACTAAATTGTGCTCTATCAACATATCGATGTACTCTTATTCCCAATACCAAAACTTGCATCCATTCTAGTACACAATAAAAAAATTAAGTTACCACAACTAGTCTAATCCGAGAGCACAACCGAAGATTTGGTCGGGTTCTTCCTCCTTTTGCCGACACGTGGGACATCCAGCATCCAAGTCGTGTCATGCAAGAAAATAGAGTGGTAGTTGAAGCCACGTGATGTGCATCTTGGGTTAAACTATAAATAGAATCTTACTACTCTTGAGTAACTCCAAAAGCGGCCACCGAAGATCTTTATTGGATTTGTTTTTCATCACCAACACATCGAGGTGAAAGATGTGCAGGTTCAGTGGGTCATGTTGCGTTTTCACTGACATGTGGGACCGCATGTGAGCAAACAGACGATGGGCTCCGCGCGTCCGCTGGCTGGCTGAGAAGAGAGATAGAGGAGGGCTGAGCATGGACTCAGGAAATTTGTTCTACATACCTTGATATAGGCTTGATATAGTGGGGTGGCATGCGCCATAACTAGCATTCACGTCTAGCAGTACGGCACACGCCACCCACACGAGTCCCATCCGACACCAATTTTCTTGGAGTCCGTGCAACAACCATCTCTTCTCCCTCCTGTTTTCTCTGCCATCGCGCGGTGGGCGGGGTGGGGGTTTGCCAATAGTCGGTTTGCTCAACTGCGGTTCCACTTGTAAGTGAAAATGACACACCGCACGCATTCCCGCTTGAGCGGCGTGCCGGACCAACCGTGTGGGGGTGCGACGTGAACATGGCAGGCTTTTCGTTTTAAACTCGTAACTTGTAAAATTTGGTTCTGCTCCATGGCACGACCGATAGATAGAAAATAACAATTTTGCCTAGAGTAATGAGAAGTTTGGTTCTGGCGCCGTTCATGCATGGAGTACGTACGAAAATAATGAAGTTGATGCGAAAGGTAAGATAATTACTAGTAGTATCATATACTACTACATGGATTTGACGGAAAGATAAAAATACATACGGATCCATCAACGACATCCTCACGCCCTAGTGCGCCGGGTCACCAACTGACGTGTGAGGAGCAGCTGCGTTGGCAGCGAGCTCAACGTGCTTCTGAACAATGTCGTCCAAGGTTTCCCTGCGGTCCAAGAAGGCCAGCGTCCTATCGTCCTCCTCTTGCATGTAGTAGTCCTTGTGGACGATTTGCGCGTAGACGTGGGTGATTATGTCGATGGTGTCTTGTTGTGCCAGGCGCTGCGCAGCGAGCGCGACCTCGAGGTGGACATTCTCCGGCGCGACGGCGGGCAGTCACAGGGCCACCAGTGCATCAAAGAGGTTGTCACCATAGTGGCCGTTGAGGGTGGAGGGCATCATAGAGCCTGGGCGCATCGGCTAGAGGCATACGTCAAAGTCGTCCGCGAGCTTCTTGACGACGGTGCGCTTGTCGAGGAAACCGACAAGGACCTCATCGAACAAGGAGACGAAGCTGTCGTCCAAGTTGCCCCTCGCCCTGGCGGCCTCAAGCAATACTACCTGGAGACGTTCCTCGGTGTCGGGCCGTAGGCCGACGTCGTGGACCATCTGGCACAGCCGGCTGATGCTCGCGCTCATCGCCTCCATGGGTCTAGGATAGCTTCTAGTCAACTGATATTGCGATTTGAGTGATCACTCTTGCCCTTGGTTAGCATGCGTAGGTGCGTAGGATTTTGTACTACTCCTCGGCCCTCTACTGCACCTGCCTTTGGCTATATGATAGGTGGGCCAGCCACCCCTTGGGCCCACGTGTCATTCACCCAAAGGCAGTTTCAGTAACTCAATGAAGATGTGTCCCCCTCCGTGCCGGTGCAGTATAGTCATCTCACTGGACCTCTAGTTGGGGCCAAACGAGAGAAGTTTGATGTTTACTGGTTTATTGGTCCCCTTTGCATTTTGCGCCAAGTTTTGACCTTTGATTTAACTAATAAAATGTTAATGCATGTAAACAAAAATGTTGTGTAAGTCACCTTACGAAAACCAAATAATCCCAAAACACTTAGGCACGGTGCATTAACTCCCTCCTTGTTTCTTATTTCATGACATATCTACCAATGAGAGATGTGGGCCATGCATGCTTTCAATGACTTGAGACTACCAAACATGACATGCAGTGTTTATTTCATTGCATGTAATCCTATTAGTACTCTAGTTAGCAAAAAGACATTAAGTTCTCTCGCCTATAGGAATAAAACACCATGTATTTATTTACAGAGGGAGTAGTACATTTTTTGTGACATGCATTACTAGATATTGCTAGTCAAATACTAAAATCCAGATGGACGTGGTAGTACTCCTAAATCCAGACGGTGGTGCTACTAGTACTAGTAGTAGTACTACCAATGTAGTAGTAGGAGTACTAGCACTGTACTACCCGATTGGTCAAATTATTACGTGCTGCTCCTCATAGTGAAGTGACAAGACCTCGCTACGGAGATGACACTGAGTATAGGCGCCGTGTTCGCATACCATAGTCAGCCTCACCGTCTCAAATCACTATCATCATGGCTGTAGAGCTAGCCTGCTTACAACTAGCCATGTTCGACATAATTTCCGATGCGTAGATGCCCGTGCATTGCACGGAACACCAAGATTGTGGGTGGGCGGCGCGGCGGCAGCACCATCGCGCCAGATTTTTCCACGGCCTTCTAGATGTGGTGGGGAGGAGATAAGGCTGATTGTGAGAGACAAGGAGTTGTTTGTAAATAGGGAACAAGTGCGGGCATCTTTTGCAAAATGGAGAAGCTTGGTTTGTATCGTCGGATCTAGATCCGACGGCTATTGGTGAAAGATGGGAGGCACAACATCATCACCAACTCAGGACCTATTTGATTCGCAGGATTTTGAAAACGTAGGAATAGGACACGACAATATTACAAGTTTCAAACTGATATTACAAATGTTAGGAGTAATGCTGCACCTACGAAGAGGGAATTACTACGAAGTTTACGTAAGAACTTTCGTTACTTTAGATGGATGCAGCATTATCGTACAAACTAAAATCCACCGCCCTGACAAGTCACTAATGGGCAAATAAGTTTTCGAGTCTCTGGCCACTTATGTTTCAAAAACAAATTCAGCTTCTGGGACTTTGTCATTTAGGCTTAGACGCTTGCGGTGATCAGCATGCCATTCATTGTTGCGCCAGAGAACGCCAAACCTCATTACCTTGAGCACACTTGCCTCCAGAACAAAGAACCTAGCCAATTTAATCTCAGATGTGCTGCCTCGGTAGTCGATCAAATCAATTTCTATAAGATGGAGATCAAGGCATTCGATGAGATTGTTATAGTGCAGCACATTTTTCACTTCCGGGTCTTCTTTTATCTGCAAAAGAAGAGAACGTATTAGAGCAGTTGGCTGTATAAGATTCCCGTGTCATCAAGAGGTACCAATATCATTAGCTCATATGATAGGGTTGGCTGGCTAGTGATATTTTTTCACTCTCTCTCTCTCTCTCTCTCTCTCTCTCTCTCTCTCTCTCTCTCTCTCTTTCTGTTTCCTCTCATTTAACTAGGAGAACGTGAAGAGATTGGGCATTTGTTGCCTTCCACTATGTGGCCGCTGCCATATTTCGCAAAAGTATGCCACATAATACGCATCGATGTCAAATCAAAAGATTTTGGCACCGCTCTCGCGATGTGAGAGAGTTGGCACCGCTGTGCACACAGACCCACATGTATAAACAAATCAATCAAACCAACTACACTAGCCCCTCACTCTCCCAAACAAGTGTTTCTTTATTGCCTCAGTCCTCTCTCTCTCTCTCCCTTGTAGTGTATTTTCATTGCGTGAGTTAATTTGGCACCAGAGCAAAGTAGGTGATCCAGATTGGGGCACCAGGTGAGCAATGGAGGGGCATCGATGCCAAATGCATCACAAGTGAATTTGGCACATGTTTTGGCCTACATAGCCCACTTTTGTACTCCCTCCGTCCCAAAATTCTTGTCTTAAATTTGTCTAAATACAGATGTATCTAGTTACATTTTAGTGTTAGACACATCCATATCTAAACAAATGTAAGACAAGAATTTTGGGACGGAGGGAATACTACCTCGTATTTAGTATAAAATTTTGACCATAGATTTACCTAAGAAAATGCCAATGCATGTCACTAAAAATTACACCATCTGAAATTATGTTCAAATACGAATCCAATGATATAGTTCTTAGTGACATGCATTAACATTTTGTTAGTTAAATCTATGGTCAAATTTTGATACTACAAAATTGGAAGAGTAAACCAGGACAGGGGTAGTACTTGCTCTTAGGGTAACCATAGAGTTACAGGAGTAGTCTAAGTTACTTTCCACTGTGACTAGCCTAGGCTACTATAGTAGTAGATCATAAAAACGATGCAGGTGATCACATGAGAAAAAGTACTAAAAACATTTCTTTCGGTGCAGTGCGTAGATTCAGTTTTGAACACTACACTTGTCATCGTAATTTGGGAAAATTACGAAAAAATTGAGCTACGTTGTGATTACCGTTTACTTATAGGAAAGAAGTTTCACCTCGATGAGTAGCTTCTCCATGCACGGAAAGCATGTAAGGAATCCAACAACTTGATCCAGATTAGGGCCGATAGATTTTAGTGCTAAGATCTTCATTGTGCGCATGGACCTGGTCAAGCTTGGGAATCATTTTCGGAAGGCGGTCGTAAATACATCAAGAAGAAATTTAAAATGTGAATTTCAAGAAGACGGAGAAGAAGATGAGTGTTGTACACGAACGATTACGGATCCAATAAATAGTTAGGAGAATTTGGCGAGCGAGTACACCAGTATTTGTCAATTTCGGTGCATCAATGACCCTGATTTTTGTTGGACCTTCTAGATCCGATACAAGCAATCTCTCAAGGAAAGTCGCATTCTCAATGACCATAATGTGGAACAGCTGGAGTGATCTGTTCCCAATTGATGTCTTGTTGCGGGGCCAGCAAGACACATAAATCCATCGGAGATTCGTCAATGCGATGTGGAGGCTAATGAACCCGTTGATCTGCTCAAGACGAAGGTACTCGAGCATAGTACAGCTGCGGAGCAGGTGCTCCATATACTTCTTCGAGATGACAACATCGAAGAGGTCGAGCTGCTTGAGTTGAGGGGGAAGAAGGGCGGGCGCGGCATTAATCTGGGGAAGATAGTAGGAGCTGAAGATGGCGCGGCGCAGCGTTGGCGTGAGGCGGAGCGCGGACAACAGCAGAGAGCGACATCGTCCAACTTCAAAGCTGAGCTCCTCGAGCTGATCTAGGGCGGGGGATAAGAACCACTCGTAGAACTTGGGTTGGACCTTGCAGTTGGTACTGAACATGCGGATGTCAAGGCGTCTGGCTGGCCCAGGGTGCGATGAAAGGATCTTGGAGACTGCGGCCATGCGTTTGCAATCCCCGTCGCAGAGGCAGCTATCGACGGTGAGGTTGAGGGGGACGCAGCGCCAGAGGGGGCGCCACCGCCGGGAGAGCAGGGCGGTCCGCACGGCAGATTTGGTGGAGAGGAGGCCGATGATGACGAGCAGCATGTCATCGGGGAGGCTGCTGATGAAGTCCAGGCTCGCCAGATGCGGTTTTGGCTCGAGCCGCCTCCGCTTGTTGGCTACCTCGCCGTCCATCTCAACCAGCGGTGACGCCGGTGTACACATGTGCTAGTGTGTGTTGTGTGCTGGGTGTGCGCGAGTGCGTCCTTCTGTGCATGCCGCCACACAATGGTGAATTGTGCGCGAGTGCATCCTTCGCGCGCAAGAAGTGTGTCCTCAATGCGCCCTCAATTTACTAGTGTGCGGGGTGCTAACCCGAGTGGTTTCAACTTTGTTTACTTCATTGCGTGTCAGATGGGCCTCTAGTTTACTTATTTTCACCCACTACCACATGGGCCAGCACATGAAGATAGAGAACACGAGCTGACAAGGCAACATGTGGATTGGTTGACCGGTCAACTAAACAATATATGGAGCTATATGTTGACACAGTGAGCGTATAATCCGTCGGTATAGAGAGTTCGAGTGAGAGGGGGGCCCGTGAGAGATAGCAGAGAGAGAGAGATAAAGAGCTACTCCCTCCGTTCGATAATGTAGTTCCAACATTTTTTTAAGTCAAACTTTTGAAACTTTGACCTAGTTTATAAAGAAATTACTTATATCTACAATAACAAAGATAAATGATAGTATGAAGTAAGTACATATTGTGATGAATCTAATGATCGTTCCAGATGTAAATGTTTTTCTCCACATATACCTGGTCAAACTTTTCTGAGGTTTGACTTTTCAAAACATCCATATGCTTATGGACGTGACAGAGTCCCTAACTAGAGAGAGAGAGAGAGAGAGAGAGAGAGAGAGAGAAAGAGTGAGTGAAAAAAGTGTGTGTGCGTGTGTCAAAGAGACATGGACGACACACGATAAAAGTAGAGAAAAAGCGTGCGTGTCTTATGCAAACATATCACACATGCATCTTCGACAACGGAGGCAAGGTGAGGTGATAGTGTGTGGTTGTTTGGAACCGAGAGAGCAAGACCCCTAGCACGTGGCCAAGAGGGGTCTGACAAACAAGGGAGAGAGGTCGAGAGAGACGTACGGAGAAAATGTAGACATGGGGAGGAGAGAGTGTATGTTTGTCATAGAGAGATCCCCTGGAGATCGTGATGGGACTACATGGGTGGGAGATCGAGTGACAAGGTGTGTGCGCGATAGAAGATGCCCCAAGAGATATCGAGATATATGTATGGATGGAAGGAGACAATACGTGTGTTCCCGATGGCTAGTAAGAGATAATCATACTTAGGAGGGGGAGTGCTTGTGCCTATGATGGAGTGAGGGATTATGGTACTTAGGGGGGTGCATGTCACTTGGAGAGAGAACAAGGGCGGAGATGTTGGATGGGTCTATATGTATAGCGCGAGCGAGATATGTGTATGTGTGAACCAGGGAGATATAAGGTCAGTTTGGCTTGCGTCCTGAGCATCTTTTGCCTGGCCTGGGTTGTGGCTGGATTTCATGCACGCTTGTTTGGTTGCTACCCTGCGAAAAAGAAAGCCCGCCTAGCCTGGGTTCCCTTTGTAGGACCTTGAGAAGAGGTGTCTAGAGGGGGGGGGGGGGTGATTAGACACTAAGTATCAAAGTTGCAGTTTTTAACTTCTTTAAGTTTGAGTGGAGTTTAGGCACAAGTTTAACATTCACAATACATAACAAGCAAGCATGCAAAGAGTATATGAGCAATGGAAAGTAAAGCATGCAACTTGCAATAATGTAAAGGGAAGGGTTTTGGAGGATTCAAACGCAATTGGAGACACATATGTTTTTGTCATGGTTCCGATAGGTGGTGCTATCGTACATCCACGTTGATGGAGACTTCAACCCACGAAGGGTAGCAGTTCTTGTGAGTCCACGGAGGCTCCACCCACGAAGGGTCCACGAAGAAGCAACCTTGTCTATCCCACCATGGCCGTCGCCCACGAAGGACTTGCCTCACTAGCGGTAGATCTTCATGAAGTAGGCGATCTCCTTGCCCTTACAAACTCCTTGGTTCAACTCCACAATCTTGTCGGAGGCTCCCAAGTGACACCTAGCCAATCTAGGAGACACCACTCTCCAAGAAGTAACAAACGATGCGTTGATGATGAACTCCTTGCTCTTGTGCTTCAAATGATAGTCTCCCCAACACTCAACTCTCTCTCATAGGATTTGGATCTGGTGGAAAGAAGATTTGAGCGGAAAGCAACTTGTGGAAGGCTAGAGATCAAGATTCATATGGTAGGAATGGAATATCTTGGCCTCAACACATGAGTAGGTAGTTCTCTCTCAAAAAATGTATGCTGGAAGTGTAGGCACGTTCTGATGGCTCTCTCCACAAATGAACAGGAGGTGGAGGGGTATATATAGCCTCCACACAATATCTAACCGTTACACACAATTTACCAAACTCGGTGGGACCGAATCAACAAACTCGCTCGGACCGATTTAGCAAATCTAGTGACCGTTAGGATTTTCGGTGGGACCGACATGCAACTCGGTAGGTCCGATATGGTTAGGGTTAGGGCATAACGTAATCTCGGTGAGACCGATTACACAAACTCGGTGAGACCGATTTTGGTAATTAGCTAACCAGAGAGTTGGTCGGGCAAACTCAGTGGGACCGATTACTCAAACTCGATGGGACCGATTTTGGTAATAAGTTAACCAGAGAGTTTGCATTGTAATCTTGGTAGTACCGATTGCTCAAACTCAGTGAGATCGATTTTGGTAATGGACATACACAGAGAGATTACAATCCCATCTCGGTGAGACCGAGATCCCTATCGGTGAGACCGATTTGTCTAGGGTTTGTGGCAGTGGCTATGACATCTGAACTCGGTGGCGCCGGATAGAAAGAATCGGTGGGGCCGAGTTTGACTTTAGGTTTAGGTCATATGTGTAGAAGTGGGAAAGTAGTTGAGGGTTTTGGAGCATATCACTAAGCACTGTGGAGCAAGAAACTCATTAAGCAACACCTCATCCCTTCTTGATCGTATTGGCTTTTCCTATAGACTCAATGTGATCTTGGATCACTAAAATGTAAAATGTAGAGTCTTGAGCTTGAAGCTTGAGCCAATCCTTTGTCCTTAGCATCTTGAAGGAGTTCCCACATCCTTTAGTCCATGCCACTCCATTGTTGAACTTATCTGAAACATACTAGATAAAAGTGTTAGTCCAACAAGAGATATGTTGACATTAATTACCAAAACCACCTAGGGAGCAATTGTGCTTTCAATCTCCCCCTTTTTGGTAATTGATGACAACATACATCAAAGCTTTAGATAAAGATATAAAGAATAGCAAGTAAAGCTTTGGAAAGACATGTAACAAGCATAGGCTCCCCCTACATGTATGCAATCATATGAATATGGAATATAGAGTCATGTGAGAGCATAACCATGATAGAGTAGGCAATGTGTTACATGTATCTTGGCCATATGCATCAGAGCAAAGAATATTCAATAAAATACCTTCATGCTCATGAGTTCTTCTTGCAAATAGTTTGTACATCAGCAAGAATTCCTCATACACATGATTGTGATGCATATACTTACCTTGTGGTATTGAGTTGGCTTAGGATGGAATGAACCTGCGTAAACAAGGTTAGATAACACAGGTACATCTACTAGCCAGAGCAAACAGAGGAAACCACAAGAATACCAAGACTGGGATGACATGTAGAGAGTGAGTACTAAGTACCACATTGGATTAGACATGTCCCCAAGAATGAAGATATGCAATGAATTTAAATGATTTCTTTCCCTTAGATGTCTTGCTCCCCCTGAATCTAGCATGGGATACTAGGAGAAGATAGGGAACAGAAAATTAGAGCTGAAAGATATAAATGAACAGAGCTAATGCAAATAAGCACATATGAACATGTCTTTCCCCTCAAGAAGACATGTGGCATCTCTCCTCTTGAACACAAGCATCTGGGATCCTTGAGAAATACTTTCTACTTGAGTATTCTCTCCCCCTGGAGATCTCTTTCTCCCCCTGAGGAGGTGATACTCTCTCTCTCTCTCTGATGTGATCTCTCTTAGTGATAAGCTTTGATGTGATCTCTCTCTCCCCCTTTGACATCAATTTCCAAGAAGGGTTTGATCCTTGAGTCACATCACAAAGCATTTATATAAATGTGATGCTTGTAGAGGACAAGATTCATGTGGAGCTGGATCAGAAGAAACACAGAATAAGTGGCAAATTGTTTTTCCTGTTGTGAAATCGGTGGCACCGAGTGGTATGCTTCGGTTGTACCGAAATGATTCGGTTGGACTGAAAACAACAAATCGGTGAAACCGAGTTCATCGCAGAGAAAACACTTGTCACCTCAAATCACTAGACTAGTAAGATCTCACAAAGATTGGCAAGGAATTTACTGAATGATATGCAATGAATTGGATGCAGAAGATGCAGAGCAAACAGAAATAAATCTAGATGAAGTTTTTTTTGAAAGGGGAAACAAATATGCATGAGACAAATGCAAAAACACAGAAAAGAACACAAGAGAACTTCATCTAGAGATGGTCGGCGACAAAGTCACCTATGTTAGAGTATATTGACTTAGGAGTCAAGTGAGATCACTTGATCATAGGTCATACTCATCATTTAAGCTCAAAATGGGATTACCATTTTTCGTTTAAGCATCTTGATGTATTCACATCTTGTCGAGTTGCTTTAGCTCATGACTTGGAGTAAAGCTTCTCTAAGATGGAATAACATACCTTGGTTGGTGGTGTTGACCATGTAGTTGAACTTGTGTGGGTTGCTCAAGGTTGATGTAGCTCATCAAGAATTGGGAGCACCACTTGGAATTTGAGTCCATCTACCTACATGGGTTAGTTCTTGCAAGGAAGAGCACTTGTGTATCCAAAAATGAAAATCATGAAGCTCAACATAGAATTTGTCAAAGGATATGTTCGAATGGTTTCGTGCTTCCTTGTCTTCATCCACCATAGTGTAGAGACTTGATGATGTAGAGATTGCTCAAGATGTGAGTAGATTACAATCTCATGGAACTTGATTCAACCAAGTACCTACATGGGTTATATTACATGCAAGGTGCAACTATATCCAAGATATAAGATTATCATCATGAGAGAAATATCAAGGATTAGTCATAAGCTCATGTCTTGCATGTACCTAATGGAGTTTCTACTCCAAGTTTGAAGCATCAATGATGTTCAATTCTCCTCTTAACCTGCAAAATACTTTCTCATCAAGAGGTTTAGTGAATACATCCGCTAATTGCTTTTCGGTGCGAACATGCTTAAGATTAATGTCACCGTTAGCAACATGATCTCGAATGAAATGATGACGAACTTCAATATGCTTAGTTCGAGAATGTTGTACGGGGTTATGACCAATTTTGATAGCACTTTCATTGTAACAAAGCAATGGAACATGTTTCACATATATCCCATAATCTTTAAGAGTATGGGTCATCCAAAGTAATTGAGCACAACATGAACCAGCGGCAATGTATTCCGCTTCGGCGGTGGATAAGGATACTGAGTTTGGTTTCTTGGAGGACCAAGACACGAGAGATCTACCAAGAAATTGACAAGTACCCGAAGTGGACTTTCTATCAACCTTGTCTCCGACATAGTCTGAGTCGGAGTAACCAACAAGATTGAAAGAGGCCCTCTTAGGATACCAAATGCCAAAATTTGGTGTATGGATTAAGTATCTCACTATCCTTTTCACGGCCTTAAGATGACATTCTTTAGGAGCAGCTTGATATCGTGCACACATGCACACACTTAGCATGATATCGGGACGTTAAGCACATATATATAACAATGAACCAATCATAGAGCGATAAACCTTTTGATCAACCGGTTCACCATCTTTAGTCAAGTCAAGATGTCCACTAGTAGGCATGGGTGTAGACATACCTTTGAACTCTTGCATATTGAACTTCTTGAATAAGTCCTTGGTGTACTTTGTTTGAGAGACAAAGGTACCTTCCTTAGTTTGCTTGATTTGCAAACCAAGAAAGAATTTGAGTTCACTCATCATAGACATCTCAAACTTCTCCGACATTAGCTTCCCAAACTTTTCACTAAAATGAGGGTTAGTTGAACCAAATATAATATCATCAACATAGATTTGGCACATAAATAGTTCTCCATTAACCCTTTTAGTAAAAAGAGTAGAATCAGTTTTCCCAATTTCAAAGCCTTTTTCAATAAGGAACTTGGTCAAGCATTTATACCACACTCAGGAGCTTGTTTAAGATCATAAAGGGCTTTGTGAAGTTTGTAAACATGATTTGGTTTCTTAGGATTGACAAAGCTGGGAGGTTGCTTAACATAAACTTCCTCCTCTATTTCACCATTTAGAAAAGCACTTTTAATGTCCATTTGGTACAAGGTGATATCATGATGATTAGCATAGGCAAGTAAGATGCGAATGGACTCAAGTCTAGCAACGGGAGCGTAAGTCTCACCATAGTCCATACCTTCGACTTGTGTGTAGCCTTGGGCGACGAGACGTGCTTTGTTGAGAACTACTTGTCCATCTTCATCTTGCTTGTTGCGAAACACCCATTTGGTACCGATGATGTTGTGGTTGTTGTCGGGCTTCTCAACCAATGTCCAAACTTGATTCCTCTCAAAGTTGTGTAGCTCTTCATGCATAGCATTTATCCAATCCGGATCTTCCAATGCTTCTTCAACCTTCATAGGTTCAATGCTAGAGATGAAAGAATAGTTTTCACAAAAGTTATCTAAATGAGTTTTAGAGCGAGTGATTCTCCCGGTTTGTATATCGTTGTAGATTTGCTCGACGGGATGGTCTTTAGCAATTCTTGCTCGAACTCGTGAAAGCTTTTGCTTGGTTCTTGGTTGAACTTCTTCTTCATCTTCTCCTTCTTCTTGGCCTTCTTCATTGTTGGCGTTGTCGTTCTCTTGTCGTGGTGGAGAAGGAGGTTGTTGACGTTCATCTTGATGCACTTCCTCGTTTTCTTCATCTTGGTGTGTCCCACTTGTGGATGCTTCCGTATCAACTCTTGGTTCACCTTGTCGTGGAAGTAGAAGCTTCCACTTGGACGGACGAGGTACTCTCCTTCACCTCCGTTGTACGGACCTTGCCAATAGACAAGTCTTGGATTGCTTCTGAGGGGTCTTTGTCTCCTACATCAATTGGCAATTGCTCTACTTGTGAGCCGTTAGATTCATCAAACTTCACATCTACCGTCTCTTCAACCTTTTGGGTGAAATTGTTGTAGACACGGTAAGTGTGAGAGTTTTAGCCATAACCTAGTAGGAAACCTTCATGAGACTTAGGAGCAAATTTAGAACGACGATGCTTATCAAGAATGTAGCACTTTGAGCCGAATACTCAAAAGTATCCAACTTGGGGTTTGTTACCGATGAGGAGCTCGTATGCCGTCTTGCCGAGTAGCTTGTGAGGATACAAGCGATTTGTTGCATGACAAGCTGTCTCAACCGCTTCTGCCCAAAAGTGCTTCGGCGTCTAGTACTCATCAAGCATCATTCTCGCCATTTCGATGAGTGTCCGGTTCTTCCTCTCAACAACTCCATTTTGTTGAGGTGTGTACGTAGCCGAGAACTCGTGTGAAATCCCTTCTTCATCAAGAAAGGTGTCCACATTTGTGTTCTTGAACTCCATTCCGTTGTCGCTGCGAACCTTCTTGATCTTCACTTCAAATTGATTTTGGGCCTTCCTAGCGAAGTTTTTGAAGATCTTTTGGACCTGCGATTTATCATCGAGAAATAACACCCATGTAAATCTTGAAAAATTATCAACTATAACTAGACCAAAAGAATTTCCACCAAGACTCTTGTAAGAGTTGGGACCAAAAAGATCCATGTGAAGTAGCTCGAGTGGCCTCCTTGTGGTCATGATGTTCTTCATGGGATGCCTTCCACCAACCTGTTTACCTGCTTGACAAGCACTGCAAAGTCTATCCTTATCAAATATGACATCGTTAACACCAAGGATATGATTCCCTTTAATAAGCTTGTCAAGGTTTCTCATGCCAACGTGACCTAGTCGTCTATGCCATAACCAACCTTTTGAGGATTTAGCAATGAAGCAGGTTTTAGGTTGAGCCTTTTTAGAGAAATCAACAATGTAAAGATCACCTCTACGGATACCAGTAAAGACCATTTTATGATTGTCTTGACGAAACACTTGGCAATCTACTTCAGTAAATAGGACATTGAAACCGAAATCAGCAAGTCTAGATACTGAAAGTAAGTTGTAGCCAAGAGATTCAACAAGCATAACATTCTGAATGGAGCTATCATGTGAGATGGCCACCTTACCGAGGCCAACCACCTTACCCTTTGAGTTGTCACCGAAAGTGACATACTTTCGAGGACTATCATTTTCAGCAGGCTCACGAAACATCTCTTTATCTCTGGTCATGTGATCGGTACATTCACTGTCAAGAACCCATTCCTTTCCTCCTGACATATATCCCCGAAGATTTGCCATAAGACCAAAATGTCTCATTGCATCATCAAGATCGAAGTCACTATCATCATCCTCGTCATAGTATCCATGTTCAACATCGTCATGTGGTGGATCAAGTCCTAGAGCGGGTAATTCGTTAGAATGAGTTTGACAATGATCTTGCTTATGAATTCTTATAGCTTCGGAAATAATATCACCAATAATTCCAACATCTCCTTTGGCACGCATAAGGTTTGTAAGTTCAAATAGACGATCACCAAACATAGGATCACTAGTATTCATCTTACTCAAGGCAATAGACTTATGGAGAATTTCATCTAGATTTTTCAAGGAATAATCTGGAAAGCGTTCCTCAAGAAATTTCCATATAGTGTAGGCACACTCAAGAGTAGGCAAGTTTCTAATTAAGTTTCTAGGCAAGCCTCTAGTGATAAGATTAACAGTTCTAAGATTCCTAATCATGTCAATTGACTCATCAAGAGTAGGATGCATAGGATCAACATGAGGTGCACAAGGGCTAGCAATTTACTTGTTCAAATGATACTGATTGAAAATTACAAGCATCTCATTTTCCACTCATGAAGATACTCTCCATCAAGTATAGGCACTCTATGTCTAAGACTCCCCAAAGTAGACTCATCCATCTTCCTCCAATGGTGATTAATCCAAGGCAATGGAGACCAATGCTCTGATACCACTTGTAGGACCTTGAGAAGAGGTGTCTAGAGGGGGGGTGATTAGACACTAAGTATCAAAGTTGCAGTTTTTAACTTCTTTAAGTTTGAGTGGAGTTTAGGCACAAGTTTAACATTCACAATACATAACAAGCAAGCATGCAAAGAGTATATGAGCAGCGGAAAGTAAAGCATGCAACTTCCAAGAATGTAAAGGTGTCGGCGTTCTGGGAACGGGGGTACCCAGACTTGCCTGACTGCGGCCTGCGGCGTGGCTCAAGGGGTGGCCCAGTACAGCCCATCTTCATCAACACATGCTCAAGGCCCTCGCGAGGGGCCAAGCCTCGCGGGGCGGACGACAGGAGGCTTCCTCGGGCACATCCTCGTCAGGCTGGCTCACGAGGAGGCGGAGAGATCAAGGCGGGGTATCTCACGAGGTGCCCATGACGCAAGCCATGACGACCAAGGCCAGGCGGGCACCAGGCGGGTGCCGGCCTGCGCAGAGTCCTTGTTTCCTCTTTGGTGCAAAGGGGGCAAGCGCAGGCAAGAGTATCAAGCAAAGGCAACCATTTTGGTGCAACAAGACCAAGACCAGTAGGACGGCAGAATGGAGGTCATCGTGGAGCCCAAGCCGGCGTCATCGTCAGGGCCTTTGGCAGGCGAGGATCAACTTTAGTCAGGATACTAGATGTTCCCCTTCAAAATGGCCAATTGTTGGCGCCCTTCCCGCTGAATATTTGGGAGAGGCCCGGGGCCTCCGGCTATAAATAGGACTAGCCACCCACAGGGTAGAGGCATCCAAAGAACGAGGATAGTAAGATAGAGAGAGAGAGAAGCGACTGAACTTCCCCTTGAAGTTCATCGCACCAGCCAAGAACAGACCCTCGCGAGGCTGTTCTTCCTTGTACTATCCATCATCAGCCCCAGAGGCAATCCACACACCACACACTAGAGTAGGGTGTTACACCACAATGGTGGCCCGAACCAGTATAAACCTTGTGTCCCTTGTGTTGTTATTCGTGTAATTTAGATCCTTGCGAAGCGACGAGACACGGGTAGGCAGTAGGTGTGATCTCCGCGCGCACCCCAGAGTTCGAACCATGAGGGTCTGCCGGAACCCGAAATCTGACATTTGGCGCGCCAGGTAGGGGTGTGCCGGAATCTGCCTTCTGTCGCCTCGTGTTTTCACCGCCCATTGCATCCATGTCAGACGCTCGTCGAGCCCGCGTCGAGCGCCGGGCGCTCTCGCCGCTCGCGTCACCCAGACGGCCCCGTCGTGGCGCCCGCCGTTCCCGTCGCTTGCCGTCAACGCCGCCACCGGCCCGGCGGGGAACGAGCAGTAGGCGTCGTCCCTGCATCCTTCGGTGCGGCGAAAAGGCCGCACCGCCACCCCGTCGCTGACTCCAGCCGGTTCCTCGTCCCACGCCCATCGCGCTCCTGCGGACGCACACGCCGCGCTGCTCCTGGCGCGGGAGCTCCTGCACTACCGTCCCGTCGACGACCTCTACGATGAGTGTCTCGCCCACATCACTGAGCTCGTCAGCGCCGCTGGGGGCTCCCCTGCACCATCCCTCTCACTGCACTGCGCCCCACCCTGCGCGGGCGACGAAGTTCCGGGGGCGCCTCAGCCGCTTCCCCCTCAAGAAGGCGCCTTGGCCCCAAGGCGCATGGCCCCTGGGCAGAACCCACTTTGTCTGGCGCCAACACAGCAAGAGAAGAGCTGCCAAGAGATACCTCGTCCCCAAGAAGCTGCCCGTGTGCTCCCCGCACCGGCCTGGCACGAATGCGCTCCTACTCCAGCGCGCCAAGATCCCGCGCTACTCCAGGCGGCAGCGCACGGATACCCGCAAGATCAAGCTCTCCGTCACCATAGGGCTCCCGCGGCCACTGCAGGATGCCATGCCTTCTCAGCCGAGCTGCGCAGCATGGCTTGGCCGGGCAAGTTCAAGCCAGATCTGCCCCCGCGCTACGATGGCACGGCTGACCCTGCTGAGTTCCTCCAGCTCTACGAGCTGGGCATCGAAGCCGCCAACGGGGACGATAAGGTCATGGCAAACTGGTTCCCCATGGCGCTCAAGGACGGCGCCCGCACGTGGCTCCTGAACCTGGCTCCTGGCACGATCTCCTCCTGGGATAAGATGCGCACCCGATTCATCGCCAACTTCCAAGGCACACGCGATCGACCGCCAGCCATGAGCGACTTGTGTCGCATCAAGCAGCAGCCGGGAGAGACCTTGCAGAAGTTCATCCAGCGCTTCAACAGTGCTCGCCTTAAGATCCCCAAGGTGTCTGAGGAGGCCATCATCTCAGCCTTCTCCGACGGCGTACATGACGTCAAGATGAAGGAGGAGCTTGTGATCCATGAGGACCTGTGCACTTCCGTGGAGCTGTTCAATTTGGCGACCAAGTGCGCTAGGGCTGAGGAAGGGCGCCTTTCCCTCCTCGAGCTGCCAGCTGCCGACCCAGAAGAGAAGAAGCCCAAGTCCAAGGACGTGAAGTGCAAGGGGGCTACCGTACTTGCAGCAGAACCGGACACCAAGCAAGGCAGGGATCAGCTTAAGTCATCCAAGGGCAGCCGGGAATGCGTGTACCACGACCTCCACACCCACAACACCAACGAATGCTAAGAGCTCAGGGCCGTGCGGGACGTGCGTGCCGGTCGACGGCACGAGCACAGCGACCGGGGCTATGGCCGAGGAGGAGGAAGAGGTGGAGGACGTTGGGAAGACCGTGGCCCTCGCCAAGGGTGGCGTGACCGACCTCGCGAGGACCGCTGGCAGGACCAGCCTCGTGAGGGAGGTTGGAGGGACCCACCTCACGAGGGGGGTTGGAGGGATCAGCCTCGTGAGGATCGCCCACAAGGCAATGCAGGCCTCCCTCCTCTGCCACCACAGCCAAGGAGGAATGAAGACCATCATCAGGACGAGGGGGCTGGAGGCTTCCAGGAGCCGCGCGCAATCGCTTGCATCTTGGGCGGCGCTCAAGCCCCGGCCTCTCAGCACATCTTCAAGCAGTTTGCTCGTGAAGTGAATGCAGTCCTCCCCAAGCTTGAGGCCACACGCCCTCTCAGGTGGTCAGCGTGCGCCATCACGTTCAGCTCAGCGGATCAGCTCAAGTGCGCGGCCACAGCCGAAGTCCTCCCGATGCTTAGTTCCCCAATCATCAGCAACGTGCAAGTCACCAGGACCCTCATCGATGGCGGAGCAGGGCTCAATGTCCTATCCGTCGAGACGTTCAACAATCTCCAAGTGCCCTACAATTAGCTGCAGCCAACCAAGCCTTTCTCAGGAGTCACTGATGGTTCCACGGTTCCGATAGGCAGGCCCGCCTTCCTGTCACCTTCGGGAAGCGCGACAACTACCGCACCGAGCTCATTGACTTCGACGTCGCTCACATTCGCCTGCCATACAATGCCATCCTCGGGTACCCAGCCCTGGCCAAGTTCATGGCCGTGACTCATCACGGCTACAATGTCCTCAAGATGCCAGGAAGCGGTGGAGTCATCACGGTGCCTTGTGAAGAGAGGGACGCTGTGTGTTCTCTGGAATGTGCCTTCCAAGCCGCATCAATTGAAGACCCAGATCACAGGAGCGGGAGGCTTCCCGACGCTGCTCCTAAGAAGAAGAAGACATCGCCTGTTCCGACCCCTCGGGAGGCAGGCCCCTCAGGGTCCGCGCCTGTTCAGGGGGCGCCTCCTTCTGTCGCATAGGAAGGCGCGCCCGACGCCCTCTTCGAGCAAGGCTCGGGGGCTCTCTCCTGGAGGGCCATCGACTTTGCTAAGATCACGAGGGAGGCGCTCGGGCACCACTTGGAGGCGTGCTTCAACGCACGTTTCCCTCAGGAAGGAGCAGGTCGAGGAAGGTCAAACCCTCGGGAGTTCGTCAGCAAGATCATTCAGGAGCTGCAGGAGTCACGAGTCATGAGTGGCAGCCGCCGCTTACCAGCCGTAGCTCCCCATCCAGGCGAGGATGGTGGGCTGTGCGTCTGCATCGACATACCAGGACTCGACCGAGCCGCCTCTCAGGAGCGCCTCTGGCCCTCACGCGTGGGATGCTGCGAAGGTCCACCCCGCAGCTATGTTCGCATGCCCTACGGCCTGCCAAATGCGACAGCTGTGCGTCAGCGCCTCATGAGGAGCATCTTGGAGGCTCAAGCGGTTAGGCATTCCACAGTCCTGGCGGAGATGGAGATGGTCCGCGAGGAGCCGCCAACGCCCCCGGAGCCTCCCGAGGCCCCTGGGCCTGGGGGGCTCGTGAGGATTGACTTCCGTAGCGCACGCCGTCCGCTACTTCAGCATCCCTTCATCTTCGGCGTCATCAGGTGACATCCTTCGAGTTTCGTTTTCAGCTGGGAGCGCCCCCCCAGGGCTGCATCATTCCCAGGCCACGTGGGTCTGTCCCTGCGGCATGTATCCCTTTAGTTCATGTTTCTAGTTTACTTTATCGGGGGCGCCCCTCGGGCTGCATCATCCCCAAGTCGCTCGGGTCCGACCCAGCGGCGTTCACCTCTTTCTACGCCTATCTAATGGGATCTGCTCCTTCATGATTAACGTGCTTGACTTAATCGCCCGCTCGATTGACACCAACTGATGGAGCTGCTCCCTCACGGCACGACGCTTGCGCATGGGTCCGTCCCTGTAACATCGACAAACCTGGACGGCTGAGCTCTGGCCGCGGCAACCCCGCAACCTCACCAAGCCTTCAGTGCCTCGTCACCTTCCCAGAGCAACCAGCAGCTGGCCGGCAATTGTAACGGCAAACCCTCGCTTTTCTCATGATGAACTCGCAGGATCTCTTTAAGGAGCAGCGTCGGGCGAGGCCTCCGCAGCGTCTCCTTCGCTCTCGTCCCCGCGAACTGCTTGCACGTTAAAGGGGGTACCTGAGCTCGACTCATGGGCTCTTACTGGCTCTCCATCCCTCACCCTCCGGCCTTGTCCACGGCATCGCGACCTGGCATACCAGCGACGGCTGAGCTCGCTCGAGGGCCGGGACCTGAGGACGTAGAGCACGAAGGGGAGCAGAGGCGAGAGGGAAGAAGAGCGTGGGGACCTCGCCAGGCAACTCCTCTGCTGTCGATGTGCGGGTCTGGCGCCGCGCCAAGGGGTGGCTTCTAACCCTCGAGATAAGTCATCCTCCGGAGACACTAGCTATCGCAACACCAACCTCGCACCTAGTGCAGCCCCGTTTTGGCAACATTGCGCTCCTTTCTCACTGAACAATGACTGCTTAAGCGCTAAAGGGGACCTCCTGAGCATCGCGACTCAGGGGCTCTTACTAGACCCCGGGCCGCTCACCTCCTGGCCTTGACCACGGCATCACGACACAGCATACCAGAACGGTGAAGCCTGCCTTTGGACGGGACACATCGGCGAGGGCGTCCAGTCCTCGCGAGGTTCGAAAGGAGGAACTAAGCTAAGACGGGACGAGCATCTCTCACCGCTTCACAATAAGGATCATATTAACAAATGGAACTACAAGCACCTTACAAACCCCCATGGGGTGTGTTCTTCGATTCCTCGCAGGGAACAAAAGGAACAAATCCTAAAGAGCGCTAACTGCACGCGCCTCTGCAAAAGACGCCATCATCAACAGTGGGCCGTCAGGCACCAGCGCCAACCCCATACAGATCAGTGGCGACGGCGGCCTAACGAGCCCGCCCTGCTCCGAGAGCAACGCAAGCTCGGGGGCTCGTAGCTGTCGTCGCTCGTCTCTGGAGTCGCGAAGAGCTCGGCGGAGTCGCTGGATCCCCCGACACCTCTGCTGCCTGAGGAGCTACTGGGGAAGCGGTTGGCGAGCCTAGTCCTCGCCGCGGCAGGGTCCCGGCCGCCCTCCTCATGGCAGCACTCCAGCCGGCGTCCCTCCGCGTCGAAGACCTTGAAGAACACCAGGGAGGCGCCGTCGTACTCGAGGTGGATTACGAGGGCGTCACCCGTCCTGCAGACCTGGGCGATCTCGCCCCAGCCACGGGTCAAGTAGACCCTGCCCGGAGCGACGACCTCGACCTCCGCTCCGGTCGCAGGGGTACTGCAGCCAGCATGCTGTAGCCAAATCTTGATAGGCCTCCTCGGCGGGATCTCGAAGGCGAAGGAAGGAGGGAGGCGAATCCAAGACCGAGGAGGCATGGCGGCGTGAAGCATGAGCTCGCGAGAGGAGCCCTCAGCGTGAACTCCAGGAGGAACGACGCGCACCGCCGTGATCCACCGGCGGCGACGGCGCCTCTGGCGGTGCCGCTCGGCGCCAGCGCCTTCAGGACCCTCGATCCGGGCGTACAAGGGCAATGGGAATCCAGGCGGCGGCCGCTCGAACCATGGCCTCGACGCCTCCTGCCAAGCACCACCTCCTCCGCGGCAAGAGGCGAGCCGTTTCTTCGGAGGAAGCGGGACAGGATCCTCTCGGGGGGCCTTCGCTTTCTCTTTGGCAGAAAACCAACGGATCGGCGCCATTGGCGTAGGGAGGAGCGAGGACGAAGAGGAAGACGGAGTGTAGCAAGGAGGGATGAAATGGAAGGGCTCGCGCCGTTCCGTACATATAGCCGAGGGAGGCCAAACGTCGGCCTCCACGATCACAGGTAATCATGACCCGTTTTGCACGCAGGGACTTGTCAATTTGTGCAGTTGCCGTGGCGTCGTGGGGGAGCCAGGACGCCCACGTCCAATCAACCGCCACGCTGGCGCCCAAAACCGCAGAGCTATTGGGGCCCAGCGCGCAACCGTGCCCTTCGCTTCCTGCTAAGCCAAGTCCGGTGCGCCTTGGGCCGGGGCTCTGTCGGCGTTCAGGAGGCAGGGCACCAGACTTGCTCTGCGGCCTTCGGCGTGGCTCAAGAGGTGGCCCAGTACGTCCCATCTTCATCAACACATGCTCAAGACCCTCGGAGGGGCCAAGACTCGCGGGGCGGACGACAGGAGGCTTCCTCGGGCATAGCCTCATCAGGCTGGCTCGCGAGGAGGCGGAGAGATCAAGGCGGGGTACCTCACGAGGTGCCCATGACGCAATCCATGACGACCAAGGCCAGGCGGGCGCCAGGAGGCCGCCGGCCTGCGCAGAGTCCTTGTTTCCTCTTTGGTGCAAAGGGGGCAAGCGCAGGCAAGAGTATCAAGCAAAGGCAACCATTTTGGTGCAACAAGACCAAGACCAGCAGGACGGCAGAATGGAGGTCATCATGGAGCCCAAGCCGGCGTCATCGTCAATGCCTTTGGCAGGCGAGGACCAACTTTAGTCAGGATAAGTGTACTAGATGTTCCCCTTCAAAATGGCCAATTGTTGTCGCCCTTCCCGCTGAATATTTGGGAGAGGCCCAGGGCCTCCGCCTATAAATAGGACTAGCCACCCACAGGGTAGAGGCATCCAAAGAACGAGGATAGTAAGATAGAGAGAGAGAAGCGACTGAACTTCCCCTAGCAGTTCATCGCACCAGCCAAGGACAGACCCTCGCGAGGCTGTTCTTCCTTGTACTATCCATCATCAGCCCCAGAGGCAATCCACACACCACACACTGGAGTAGGGTGTTACACCACAATGGTGGCCCGAACCAGTATAAACCTTGTGTCTCTTGTGTTGTTCTTCGTGTAGTTTAGATCCTTGCGAGGCGATGAGACACGGGTAGGCAGTAGGTGTGATCTCCGCGCGCACCCCAGAGTTCGAACCTTGAGGGTCTGCCGGAACCCGAAATCCGACAAAAGGGAAGGGTTTTGGAGGATTCAAACGCAATTGGAGACACGGATGTTTTTGTCGTGGTTCCGATAGGTGGTGCTATCGTACATCCACGTTGATGGAGACGTCAACCCACGAAGGGTAACGGTTGCGCGAGTCTGCGGAGGGCTCCACCCATGAAGGGTCCACGAAGAAACAACCTTGTCTATCCCACCATGGCCGTCGCCCACGAAGAACTTTCCTCACTAGTGGTAGATCTTCATGAAATAGGCAATCTCCTTGCCCTTACAAACTCCTTGTTTCAACTCCACAATCTTGTCGGAGGCTCCCAAGTGACACCTAGCCAATCTAGGAGACACCACTCTCCAAGAAGTAACAAATGGTGCATTGATGATGAACTCCTTGCTCTTGTGCTTCAAATGATAGTCTCCCCAACACTCAACTCTCTCTCATAGGATTAGGATCTGGTGGAAAGAAGATTTGAGTGGAAAGCAACTTGGGGAAGGCTAGAGATCAAGATTCATATGGTAGGAATGGAATATCTTGGCCTCAACACATGAGTAGGTAGTTCTCTCTCAGAAAATGTATGCTGGAAGTGTAGGCACGTTCTGATGTCTCTCTCCACGAATGAAGAGGAAGTGGAGGGGTATATATAGCCTCCACACAAAATCTAACCGTTAAACACAATTTACCAAACTCGGTGGGACCGAATCAACAAACTCGGTCAGACCGATTTAGCAAATCTAGTGACCGTTAGGATTTTCGGTGGGACCGACATGCAACTCGGTAGGACCGACATGGTTAGGGTTAGGTCATAACGTAATCTTGGTGAGACCGATTACACAAACTCGGTGAGACCGCTAATTTGCTAACCAGAGAGTTGGTCAGGCAAACTCGGTGGGACTAATTACTCAAACTCGGTGGGACCGGTTTTGGTAATAAGTTAACCAGAGAGTTTGCATTGTAATCTCGGTAGTACCGATTGCTCAAACTCGGTGAGACCGATTTTGGTAATGGACATACATAGAGAGATTACAGTCCCATCTCGGTGAGACCGAGATCCCTATTGGTGAGACCGATTTTTCTAGGGTTTGTGGCAGTGGCTATGACATCTGAACTCGGTGGCGCCGGATAGAAAGAATCGGTGGGGCCGAGTTTGACTTTAGGTTTAGGTCATATGTGTGAAAGTGGGAAAGTAGTTGAGGGTTTTGGAGCATATCACTAAGCACTGTGGAGCAAGACACTCATTAAGAAACACCTCATCCCTTCTTGATAGTATTGGCTTTTCCTATAGACTCAATGTGATCTTGTATCACTAAAATGTAAAATGTAGAGTCTTGAGCTTGAAGCTTGAGCCAATCCTTTGTCCTTAGCATCTTGAAGGAGTTCCCACATCCTTTAGTCCATGCCACTCCATTGTTGAACTTATCTGAAACATACTAGATAAAAGTGTTAGTCCAACAAGAGATATGTTGACATTAATTACCAAAACCACCTAGGGAGCATTTGTGCTTTCACCCTTGCACTTTAATTAGCCTGGCTGGACTCCAGAAACTGCAAGTAGCCTGGCCCAGGTGACCGATTTCGAACGCCTGGCCGTGCCTAGTCGTGCGGCCACAAGGCTAACAGCAACATGGATCGATATTAGCATTAAATAATTGATGCATGGATTGCTTGATGGGACGTTGATGCTTTGTCTGGCCCAGGCATGAACCAAATGCTTCAGCACCACACAAGCCTGGCTAGGCAGAAATATTTTACATCTCACGTCCACACCAGACAGGACTGGCCATCAAGGCATGAGGGTCAGGTCACGAACCAAACTGGCCAATAAAGTTTGAGAGAGATTGAGGAGCCCCGATAAGGCTGAGTGGTGCGTCAGATAGCTGAGAGGGGGAAAGAGATATTCCATCCGCTCGATAATGCAGTGCATGTAAATTTTTTAGAAGTTAAACTTTGGAAACTTTGATCAGGTTTACGCAAATGTTATTTATATCTACAATACCAAAGATACATCATACAAACCTACATCTCATGGTGAATCTAATAGTATATGTTTGTCGTACTAGATGTAATTGTTTTTCTCCACGTACATGGTCAAACTTTGTGATGTTTGACTTTTCAATAAATCTATATGCTATGGACCGAGGAGAGTGCCTAAGTCGAGACAGATCAAGTGCATGTGAAGGAGAATGAGTAAGTGTGCAAAAATAGTATGTGTGTGAAAGAGAAAGTGACAACAAACGATAAATTAGAGAGAGAGTGTGTTTTTTCGTTTCTTATGCGAACATATCACGCATGCATCTCTGAGATGGAAAAGTGAGGCGAGGAGATACACGAAGATAGCTAGTGTGTGATTGTTTGCAACGGAGAGAGACACCCCTGTAGCACATGTCCAATAGAGGTCTGGCCAACAAGGAACAAATGTCGAGAGGGACACATGGATGGCATGGACACATTGGGAGGGAGAGAGGGTGTGTTTGTGATAGAGAGATCCCCTCGAGATCGTGAGGGGACTATATGGGTGTGAGATCGAGGGAGTGCGTGCGCGATAGAAAGATGCCCCGAGAGAAATCGAGATAGACCATGCACATGTTTGTGATGGAGACTAAGATTATCTAGTCATATACATATAGGGGGGACTGCGTGTGCCTACAATTGAGTGAGAGACCATCATACTTGGCTAGCTAGGCATGATATTGTGTGTGTGTGCGTGTGAGATGAAGAGAGAACGAGGGAGAGAGATAGAGTTTTAGATGGGCCTATCGAGTGCGAGTGAGATATGAATGTGTATGTGTGACCCAGGTGGATGGAGAGTTTGAGAGAGGGGGAAGAGCTCCGAGATGACAGAGTGGTGCGTGAGAGAGTTATGGGTAAAGAGACAAGGAATTTGTGTGCGTACGATGAGTGCACCCAAGATATCTAGCTTGGACTAGCTAGAGTATCATACATAGTGTGCGAGAGAGACCTATAGATGGTGTATATATGCGTGCGAACTAGAAAGACCCCCCCCACACACACACACAAAGAGAGAGAGAGAGAGATGGAGAGAAAGGGAGAGGGACCAACAAGGTTTTTGTGTCGGTTGCGTGCGATAGAATTGAAGATTGTCGGCGAGAGAGAGAGAGAGAGAGAGAGAGAGAGAGAGAGAGAGAGAGAGAGAGAGAGAGAGAGAGAGAGAGAGAGAGAGAGAGAGAGAGAGAGAGAGAGAGAGAGAGAGAGAGAGAGAGAGAGAGAGAGAGAGAGAGAGAGAGAGAGAGAGAGAGAGAGAGAGAGAGAGAGAGAGAGAGAGAGAGAGAGAGAGAGAGAGAGAGAGAGAGAGAGAGAGAGAGAGAGAGAGAGAGAGAGAGAGAGAGAGAGAGAGAGAGAGAGAGAGAGAGAGAGAGAGAGAGAGAGAGAGAGAGAGAGAGAGAGAGAGAGAGAGAGAGAGAGAGAGAGAGAGAGAGAGAGAGAGAGAGAGAGAGAGAGAGAGAGAGAGAGAGAGAGAGAGAGGAGAGGGAGGTCATGTTTTATGCATCAAAGACTGATATAAACCATGTTTCGATATAAACTTGCATTCAAATATTTAAATTGGAGAACATGTTGTCTGCAATCCACACATGAATGGATATATGCGTATATCAAACAATCCACACATGAACGGATATATGTTCAATTTTGGATTTAGTTCACTATTTTGACCTACTGAACGAGCTATTTCATTGAATCGAGATATTTCATTTTGGGTTTGATTTGCGTTTTTGAGTGGGTCAACTATTTGTCATATAGTAAATTGCTAGCAACGAGCATGTAAAAACACATTGCTCCTGAGCATCATCTCTCCATCTAAAAAAGAAGTGGCAAGCTAATATTTCAAAATTTGATTCGAATCGACTTGGTAAGGTAGACGTGGATGCTCGTTCTCCCAAAATTTGAATGAACCGTTAAACATCCTCTCTTCTCGGTGGAGTTCGCCCGAGCAAATAAATGGGAGACGCGAAATTACCGTCCTATGTGGGACACGCATCAATTGTCCCATTGTACATCGAGGGTAGGTTCGTAACTTCATCCAAGCGCGCCTTCTCCTCGGCCGAAATGACATGTGCCGAATAATTCATAAACCATGGTCGGCAAAACACGCTCTCCTTGCCCGAAATAGCTCGCGCCCACTATTTCAAAACACGCTCTCCTCGCCCGAAATCGCTCGCGCCCACTATAGTTCAAAACACGCCCTCCTCGTCCGAAATCGCTCCCGCCCACTATTTCGAGAGAAGCAAAGTTACTCTACTATCCCCGAACCTCAGTACACATACCCAAGCCGAGAAGCCTATAGGCAAGGGTAGAACTGTAACTCCCCCTCACATTTCGGACAAATGCGTCCGTAAGACATGGTTCCACTCCTCCCAATTCCCCTCCCCCATTCATACCTCGTGGGCTCAAATCACCTTCTCCCCGGGAAGCTCCATTCTCCCGAGCCGTGATACCTCAGCCCCACCTCCATGGCGCCCCACCGCACCAATTTCACATCCGCCCTCCTCCCTAATGCGGAGGCGCTGTCCATTTGCTGTCGTGCCTTGGGCCGTGTGCTCTTCTGCGTCTTCTTGGTGCTGCCTAGATGACGGACGCGTGAACCGTGCGAGGCGATTCACCCCGCGGTTGTTCACGGCGCGGGCGGCTCCAACGGATCCGTCGAGTCTGGCGCTGCTTCCCGTAGCCGTCGACCATCGCGACATCGCTCTTTCCCTACCGCCGGTCGCCACCGCAACCGTGCCGGCCTCACCGACTCAGCAGCTGGACCTGCCTACTTCACCATGCCGCCAGATAGGTCGCACCCTCATCTCAAATCATTTTATTTAGGCGTCGGTTGTCTGAATTTTATTAAGGCCAATCGATTCCCAATGGGAAGCAGCACCCCGAGGTGCCGGAGCAACTAGGCTGCCGGTTGGCTGGTGTCTAACGTAAGGGTGTGGGGCCGCAAGTTCGCCGCGGAAGCAACACTTAGATGGCTATCTTTTAGAGTTGCGTGGGTTGAAGGTACTGCCGCCGCCGGATCTGGATGACGGGAGACTTTGTGGATTGGCACTGGGCGGCGCAACCACTGGCGGTCGCGGTGGGGCGGGGGCGAGGTTTTGGCGGGGCCATAGGCGGCGAGAGGTTGGCTCTCGAGGAAGATTCGAGCAGTGTCGGCCGGGAGGCACAAGGCGGCCATCAAGCCATCCGCGAGATCGACGATACAAAATAAAATAAAATCGTGTGACCCCAATTTAGTCTTGATCAACGGATGTGTGACCACTCTCGTACCATCTGTTGATCTCTTAGTGTATTTCTTGAGATCAAAGAGATATGTCGTTCTTAACATTATCGTTATCTGCATCTTCGACACACCGTCTTCCGACTCACGCAGCTGCTCCAACAAGGAAGCATACACCGGAAGGGAGCTATAGTCCCCACTCAACAGTTCCCTGCATCGAATGCGCGTGCCCGACATGGACAGCCACAACAACTGCAGGGCCACCGACAAGTCAGCACATGATGCTCACTCCTATGGATGGCAGCCAGATAGGTTGTACCCTCATCTTACTTGTGTGCAACATTTATGGCTTTGTTATTCGTCTAAGCATGGAAAATAGATCATCACATTTCACTGTATATTCATGCTGATCTCTTACGTGTCTTCTTCAGGAGTTAACGTTGTTCCATAGTTCAGCTAAGATACTTGTTCTTTAGGTAACGTTGTTCCATAGTTATCATCCATCAGCCAATGCTATCCCACAGGCTGGTGATTATAGTATTATACCACTTCTAGTATTACCTATGTTGTTCTTTAATACTTTTGTGTGCCATCTAGTTAATCTCGAGTGCAAATGATACATATTATGTAGCTTTCATCTGTGTTCTCCCTTTAGTTTATGAGATATGTTGCTGCTAGTTAACCCCAGTCCTACTATTTATGTCGTCTCCTAAAGGCACTCATTACATAAATCTAACTACTAGTTGTCTTCCATGCATGTCAGATATAATTGCATACACTAATATATCCACAAGAACCTCACGGAGCAATGTAAAGGCCAATAAACTTGATGTCAATGATACCCAATATGATGGAACATGTAAAGGCAGTTCTTCAGAAGACTTGCAGAAAGATGATGAATCCTCTTCACCCCACAAGGTCCTTGCTCTAACTTGGCCTGTGATATGGGTACAACATGCATATAATGTCATGGAGTGTATCTACTCTGTTGCAATGCCATGTGCTTACCATGCTGATCATGCATGTAAATATGTCATGCCTCCCTGTTTTTCAGTACCTATTCCATTCATGATAACATGTTTTCAAATTCAAGTACTGTCATTCTACTCTATCGCAATGCCATCTTCTTAATTTGGACCTCATGCTTCTGAATATCTTATGCATTGTTATTCATCGTTATGTACTTCATCATCTACCATACCATGTTTTTTACATTGAAGTGTTGTTCTAGTGCTCTGTTGCAATGTCATCTTAGTTTCCCAATCATACACGTGTATGTTGCCTTAGTTATTTCTGTATGTATTCCGCTAGCATACAGTTTTACAGTCAACTAGTGTTTTTTTGTTGTGTTGTCCTGTCGTATCCCTAGCTCTTACACCATACTCCCTCCGTCCGGATTACATGTTGCCGAAATGGATAAAAAAGGATGTATCTAGAACTGAAATACGCCTAGGCCCATCCATTTTTTTCCGGATGGAGGGAATACATGTTAATATGTCATGGCTTTCTATTCTTAAGTACCTATTCCATCTCTCTGCTGTCGCATGTTTTATAATTAACGCACCATTCTTCTATACAAGGCATGCAAGGGGAAGACGACTATGTTAGAATCTGAAGGGTTACAAACAAGGCCTATGCAAAAGATCCAAATGCCAGGAGATAATAAACCAACTCCAGTTTTTATAGAATCTGCTCCGGCAGAGAAACCCAACTCCTCACGATAATAAGCAGATTCGAGTGGCCAAAGAACTAGTCCGCTCCAGTCCAGCAAAAATATGTCAACTCCATTCTAAGAAGCGTGTGAGTATCCTTGCATCATGAAATTTTATAGCATGCTGATCATATTTTCTACATGTTTCTTACCCATCTCTCTTTTAGAAAATAAGCTTAACAGATAGAAGAATTTCTGCAATGGTATCATTTATGAGGAAAGATTCTTGCAGGAATTCTCTGTGCTCCAATGTAGATGTAAGTACCTGTTGTATATCACTATATTTTTACATCAGCATGTATTTTTTTAATCGGCCTGAATCCAACCTTTATCTGATCTAAATTTAGTTGTAGCAAAATATATGATTAAAGGCCACAATGCTGATTTTTGTAAGGAAAACTGCCTGGTAGTTTTGCATCCTGAGCTGCATGAGTGTACTATCTCATATCAGTGGGTTTGAATACTTTGGTTCTGCAGTGGGTTTTTCAGTGGGTTTTTTTATTGTGTTGTCCTGTCGTATCCCTAGCTCTTACATCATACTCCCTCCGTCCGGATTACATGTCGCATATATGGATAAAACTGGATGTATCTAGAACTGAAATACGCCTAGACCCATCCATTTATTTCCGGATGGAGGAATACATGTCAATATGTCATGCCTTTCTATTCTTGATTACCTATTCCATCTCTCTTGTAGCATGTTTTATAACTGAATCACCATTCTTCTATATAAGGCATGCAAGGGAAAACGACTATGTTAGAATCTTAAGGGTTACAAACCAGGTCTTTGCAAAAGATCCAAACGCCGAGATATAATAAACCAACTCCATTTTCATAGATCTTGCTCCCGGCGAGAGAAACCCAACTCCCATTGATAATAAGCAGATTCCGTGGCCAAAGAACTATTCCGCTCGATCCGGCAAAAGAATGTCAACTCCATTCTAAGAAGCGTGTGTATCCTCGCATCATGAAATTTTATAGCATTCTGATCATATTTTATACATGTTTCTTACCCATCTCTCTTTTATAAAATAAGCTTAAATGATAGAAGACTTCCTCCATTGGGATCGTATTCGAGGAAATTATCTTGCGGGAATTCTCTATGCTCCAATGTTGATGTAAGTACCTATTGTATATCACTATATTTTTACATCAGCATGTATTTTGTTAATTGGCGTGAATCTAACCTTTATTTGATCTAAAATTAGTTGTAGCAAAATGTTAAAGGCGCCAATGTTGATTTTTGTAAGGAAAACTGCCTGGTAGTTTTTCATACTAAGCTACATGAATGTACTATCTCATATCACGCACATTACTAAATTTTAGTGCTTCTCTGGTTGCCAATTCATTCATTGTGTCAATGTTGCTTTCGTATTACCTTACCTGGCTGATGATAGCTGTGCCATATTGTGTTAATTTGGTGTAGGCTAGTTGCCCAAACATTCGTTGTGTCAATGTTGCTTTCCTATTATCTGACTTGGCCAGTGATAGCAATGCTAGTGTGTTAATTTTGTGCAGGCTGTTGAAGATAAGAAGACAAACTCTGAAAACGGCAAGGCAACCCCATTGTTTCTTTCCAGTAAATCTAGGCCAGGTAATATGGCAATAACTCATGATTAATCTGTTTGGTTCCCGTCCTAATTTATGTTATGATGCAGTGGTTGAGACACTCTCCACTATCAATAATACAAGCCTACCAAAATCGCCATCTGAATCTGTTCAGTATCCTCTGTATCGAATGCAACGTAATAAATGTATGCTCGTGAACCAATTAATGGCTGAAGCAATGATGGAAATGGTGGATGAATCGGGCGTGCGAGTCGTGCGACGAACAAGCGATCAATGTTTTCGAGAGCAGTGTAGCAAAGCAGCAATAACTTTCCCACATGCTTATGGGCGTCATCATCTTTGAGGTTGCAGATTGTGACGTTGTAGATGGTTAGGTTACGCTCATTTATTTGCTGGCATCAATCTTTGATTGCCCGGTGGATGTATTTTCTGTAATATATGCTGGATGTGCAACGTTATTCCCTGTATGCCGTACCTTTGCTTGATCGGTTTTGGTCCTGTGCATAATTGCTCGTCGTAATGGGCTCAAATTATCTAATTTGGCCTAAAGACATGTACGAACTTTAGTGGGCCCATTAAGTTAAAGGGCCGTTACTAGGCCAAAATTTAATGGTCGGCCCTCTTACCTCCCGAGTCGTTAACAGGCCGACATTGAAGCGGGCAACAGGTGGGCCCAATTCATTTCACGGGCCGTTAACGGGCCGTTACTAAGTTTGGGCTACATATGGCCCAACTATACTGTAGGCCTTTAGCAGGCCGAAAGAGACAAAGAGCTTATCTTTGGACCATGAAGAGCATGGGCTGCTAAGAGGCTGAAAGTCAGGTCGTATTGTAAATGGCCCAACTGTGTTGTGGGCCTTTAGCAGGCCGAAAAGAGAAACCGGGCTGGTATTGGACCATGAAGGCCATGGGCCGTTAAAAGGCCAAAACTAAGGTCCGACTACGAATGGCCCAACTCATTTATGGTCCGTTAACAAGCCGAAAGGCACATAGGGCCGGGAATTGGCCCAACACTTAAATGCGTCGCTAAAAGGCCAAAAATCAGGTCCGACTACAAATGGCCCAACTGATTTATGGGCCGTCAACAGTTGAAAGTGACACGGGCGGAAATTATTTAACACTTAAATGGGCCACTAAAAGGCCGAAACTCAGGTCCGACTACAAATGGCCCATCAGATTTATGGGCCGTCAACAGGCTGAAAGACACACCGGACCGGAAATTAGCCCAACATTTAAATGGGTCGCTAAAAAGCCGAAAGATGCACATCCTAAAAATTGGCCCATCCATTGAATGGGCCATTAACAGGCCGAAATCTCATCGGGCCGATATTGAGCCCAAATATATAGCGGGCCGTTGATGGGACGAATTGGCACATCTCGTATGGGCCGTGGGCTTAAATGGACCTGACACAAGTAGACCTTATATGGGTCGGCCTGCTAATTTTTATTGGGCTGGCCTTTTTCATCGAATGGTTCACTGTTGGGCCGTGCCACGTGTCGACCTATCATAGGCGCCTCCTTTCCAATGAGTGGATGACATCTTTCCCAACGGTGAGGCAACACGTGTTCCTGCGGCCAATGATGATTTTACACGTGGAAAATCCCCATTGGTCCGGGCTATTAACGGGTTATCGGATCCAAAACCGGACCTGATAGCTTAACGACATTCCATTACGGTGGATGCCACGTGTCGGTCACCCTTGACGAAAGCACTTCTGTGACGCGCGATTTATCGTCATGGAAGTGGACACTTCCGTGATGATAATTTTGGTAATGTCATGGAACACTTCTACGACAGCACAGCTATGACTATCTTGATTCTGTCATAAAATCGTCATGGATGTACATGCATGACAAAAAACGTGACCTACTGTAAAAAACACGTATCATCACGGAAGTGTATTTTTTTTGTAGTGCACCCACCGCACTATCTCGTGCTCCAAAGGGGAGGCACTCGGCGCGTCATCCCGCACTAGAGGTGACTCCAAAGAGAGCAACACCCACACCGGGCAAGCTTCTGAAGCGGAAGGCAAGTGAAGACACATCGGAGCCGTCATCAAAGAGGTATGGCTTTGTAAATATGCCCTTTGGCAGTCACATCCAACTATGACATTATCCGTTCGTGTCTTATTAGGAAGAGCGTTTGCCGAACTATGTCCGGGAGTCCTGCCAGTCATACTCCCAACAGTCAGGTTCCAGACCCTGCCGTAACGACGAGGGCTGATACAGGAGTGCCGCCGGATTGACCTTTGGTAGAGGATTCGAATGATGTGTCCGTCACAAACTCGGAAATGGAGAGCGCCATGAACCATCGGCGCCGAATGGCCGCTTTTTGCGACCCCAGCTTTACAAAAGAGGCATTCAATGCCTTCAGCTCGGCTGATGCATACATCTGAGCTGCTCGAGACGGGCTTGCCAGAGCCACAGACCAACATTTCAAAGATATGCGGATGAGCTCACATTGTATAAACCTGATAATTATATACCAGTAGCCCCCGAGACTTGAAGCAGTTGATTCAGCTGATTTTAGGATCCTTGTAAAACCAGGTGCTTACGGAGAAGAACAACCTGTTGTCTCAAGAGCTGGAAAAGTGTCGGACCCAGCTAGCTTCTGCGACAGCCGAACTGGAGAAATCCAAGAAGGCATCGCCTGGTAATGTGTCCCTCCATCGAGAAAAACAGAATTATGTACCAGCAATGCTAACACAGTTGCATATCTTATGGCAGGATCGTCAGATCATCCGGGAGAGGCACTCCGCACAAGCGGGTGAACAACAAGCCAAAAGGCAACAGGACACGGGTGAACGTATAATGACACAGGTCAGGGGGAGAAAAACAAACTCCAGGATTGCAACACGCACCTGGGCAAAGAACTGAAAGATGTGCGGGCCCAGCTGGCTAACTCCGTGAAGAAAAATAAGAGGCTACGAGGCGGCATATTTAGTATGTGTTCGAACTTACCTCCGTGTAATTCAGCGAGGAAAGGAACTGACAAAGTTATGTCTGTAGGTATGCTGATTGGCCGTCCCGAAGAGGAGATGTCCGGATCTTCGGGCGATCTGCTACAAGAGCTATCGCAAATACACGAGCGAGCTCGGCAGGCGATGCACAGTGTTGCCAAGGCCTTATGGCCATCCGCCTCCCCTCCAGGAAGTATGGAGGAGCTTGTACAGGTATTTAAGGGAGCGCGATGGCATTTTCGATTATGGAAAATATCGGCCTGCTGGGAAGGTGCGCGAGAGGCCTGGGCCATAGTGAAAACACGGTATACCAAGATTGATCAGAATCATATGGCCCGGGTCGGACCTTAAGGGTCAGATGGAAAAGAAGTTCCCGTTAGTTTGGTATATTACCAGGTAAAAGTAGCCGCAAAATATTCTCAACAGGATTGTAAGCTAGACAACCTGTTGGACGACATAGAAGAGGAAATTCTTTAGTCCAAGTGACTATGTACTTTCCTTGACATATTTGTCCCTAGCTGGATGGTAAAACAATTGTCATGGCAAACCTTTTCGCTTTGACCTCTGGACCCGAAGGTGCGGAGTGTTTCCAAATACCTGGGCGGCAAAATAAACCGGGATATGCGTGGAAACCAGGCGTATGGGTCATAGTTGCTTGAACAGACAAGTTATATCTGGCTAGCTATGTTATATTACATTGTGATTGTAAGAAACACCTTCCAGAGAGAATAGTTCCGTTAAGGATTCCTTTCCCTGGTTGAGCATGCGTTAATGTGCATGCCCAAACTGTGATTGAAAAATCGCAGCATACGTAACATCCGGGGGTTCATAGTGTAATGAGTAAAAAACATCTTTTGTCCGAATATTCCCTTAAGAACGCTAGCTTTCGACTTCACCCAGTCTGAGGTACACATCCGGATGACCCGGCAGTAACAATCACAGAGGTGCTCCCTTTATGCCCTAGCCGAACTAACGGGAACGTAGGGCATAAGCATAGGAGCCAGGCAACCCAGCTTGGCCAAAACTTAAGTCATATCGATGCATATAATGGTGAAGAAAAGGTACATACGAGGAAAAGACACATATCTGGTGAGCTTAATGCTCGGAAAATAATAATAGTAAGCTTCTGTACAAGAAGCCCCCAGGTATAATGGACGTACATATTTGAGGATGTGTACGTCGTAGGTGCACGGTTTAGCCGCACGAGCGCTTTAAGGCTAAAAAAGAAAAAGCGAAAAGAGAGGGAAAAATAAATAAATAATGGAAACAAAAGGGACAAGGAGACGAACAAAGAGTTCGGCGCTAGGCATAGAATCTTCGGAGTCTGGCCGCGTTCCATGGGTTCGGCTCTAGGCGATTGTCTGGTGCATCACACAGGCGGTACGCTCCTCGAGTGAGAACTTCGTCAATGATGAAGGGACCCACCCACTTGGGATTGAGTTTGTCCTTTTTCTTCTTCAACAAGCGTAGAACGAGTTCGCCAACATTATAAGTCTTGGCCCGCACTTCTCTGCTTTGTTATCTCCGGGCCTGTTGTTGATAAAATGCGGAACGGGCTTTTGCGACGTCGCGCTCCTCCTCCAGGGCATCTAAGCTGTCCTGCCAATCAAGCTCGGCCTCTCTCTCTTCATACAGGCGCACTCGAGGTGAGCCAGGAATAATGTCGTAGGGTAACACAGCCTCTGCGCCGTACACCATAAAGAAAGGTGTATATCCGGTAGTGCGATTGGGCGTGGTCCGCAGCCCCCAGAGTACGGAGTCGAGCTCCTCGACCCAGTGCTTGTTTGATTCTTTCAAAGACCACACTATTCTGGGCTTAATGCCGCTCATGATAAGACCATTTGCTCGTTCGACTTGACAGTTTGTTTGCGGGAGATAGACGGAGGCGTAATCGAGCTTAATGCCCAGATTAACACACCAGGTTTTCACCTCATTATCACATCCCTAGTCCTGGTATGCAGTAGGCTAGCCCTTCATGTGTGCATCATGTTTAACTTTTCAAATGAACTTGAAATGGGGACTGATCAAACCCTAGCACCAGATCAAATCAAATAGGTTCAACATAAAATCATTTTCAATGAACCTGAAATGCCCTTCTAAAATGTTCATCATCTTTGCCTTGGTCTTAAACCTCTGACAAAAATGGTGCACAATTTTCTAGGTCATCCTAAGGTCACTGAATTAAATCATAAGTATTTGACTTTGGACATATAAATTCTATAAAATATTTTAAATGTCCAAATACTCCTAAATTGAAATGTTCCATGTTGGATATATTCTATACAGTGGGCATGTGTAGTTTAGTGATTTTTGAAAGGGTCTAGGTATTTTTCGAAAAGCCCTAAAGATTACAGAATAATAGAAAACAGAAAAAGCAGAAGAAAGAGTGAACTTACCTGGCGCTCACCTGGCAGCCCAGCTGGCCCAGCACTGTAGCTGAGGCCTAGCCCACCAGGGCGAAGTGGTCGTCTTCAACCTCTGCAGTAGGCAGAGGCGTGTCGACGCCAGCGTGCCCGAGGCCTCCACCTCCTCCCTCCCAGTCTGCCTGGCTCCTCCTCGATGCACCAGGCGACGCCACGCAGCCCCTGGCCCCTCTCAATCTCTCCCGTGCCTCTCCCCTCCTCTGCTTTCTCTCCCTCTCGCGCCCGAGCGCAATCGCCGACGCTGCTCGCCACCACCGGAGCCACCAGCATCCCCACGCCCAGCCAGTTAGGCCACGAGCTCCGCCTTGGATCCGGGAAGCTCCACCACGATGCACGCGACGCCGGGTGCCCTGAAGCCACGCCATCATCGCCATCTTCATAGCCATGGCCGGCGATCGCCACCGCTCGATTCGCAGCACCGAAGACGCCCCCAAGCTCGCTGACCACCTCATCGTTCTCCCTGTGAGCTCCTTCTGCTTCTTCTTTGCTCGCCCCCTCCGTTCCCGTCCCCTATCTCCATCTTCCACCACGAACGAAGCTCGCCGCCGCCGTTCCTCGTCGCCGTCGTGGCTAGAGCCACTATGGCTCAAAGACGGGCACACCACCGTGCTCCACACCTCACCAGGAGCACGTAGCACGCACCAACGCCTCCCCTAGCGCCCTGCATCGCCTAACCCGCCGTTGGCCGAACTCCGGCCGCCGCCTCCCTCGCCGCTGCCGACGCCACAGCTAACCCCAGCTCCTCGGCTTGCTCCATTGGATGCGCTGAGCTCGAGCTCCTGTGAGAACCCCTCCGCGCGTCGAAATGCGCCGGAGCAGCCAAATCCGGTGTGCCTCCGTCGTGGTCGGCGTCACCGGCGATTATACTCCGGCGAAGCCGGCGTGTAGACGTCATTGGCGGCTAATCACCGCTAATACCGCCACTAACTAACCCCTAGCTCACTTACGAGCGGGCCCCAGCCCTTAATTAACTGGATTAGTTTCGACTAGGATTTGATTAACTCCGGTGGGCCCGGTGTCGAGTTTGACCGCCGATCAGCTTTGACCTGGCCCCACTGGCCAGCCTCTGCTCCTGCCGTGTTACATTGACATGCGGGACCCACCGGCCAGGTTTGACCTGGACCGTCCTCGTTGACTGCTGACGTCAGGCTGATGCAGTAACTCCTTTTTCTGGATTTATTCTTATTCAGGAAATTTCAGAAAATAGTGCTAACTTCTAAAAATCATATAAAATCAACCGTAACTCCAAATGAAATAATTTATATATGAAAAATGATCAGAAAAATCCAATCTATCCATCTGTACCATTTTCATGCATGTTTGAACAACCTAAGGTTGCTGTATATGACAATTTGCATAATTGGCATTTAAATAAGCACATATGGAGTTTGAATTTGAACCCTTGGTTCAAACCAACTTCATTTAATCTGTTCTAAGTTGCATTAGCCAAAAACACACTCATTTTGCCATGTCATATTCATGCATCATATTGTTGCATTGCATTGATTGTGTTTCCTCTGTGTTGCCGGTATTTGTCCCCTTTCGATAGACTTGGTTCCGACGATGAGTTTGATGACACCGATGAAGAACTATATTATCTTCAGAAGTGCCAGGCAAGCAAAACCCCCTTGTTCATTCGATACAATCCTACTCTCTCGCTCCTGCTCTCTTTTCTGCATTAGGACAACAACGATTCATACATTACTTGCTGCGGTAGCTAAACCCCTTTATCCTCTGCATGACTGTCATTGCCACGATAAATAGATGAAACCCACTAGCATGAGTAGGAGTTGTTTGAGCCTGATGTGCCTACTCATTCATGCTTGTTTGTCATGCCTGCTATTTCTTAGAGTTGTGTCAGGTCTGATTCATCGGGGATGAATTGGAGGTGTGTGAACATGTCCTACTGTTGAGAGCTAAGTGTGTGAACACGATTTGGTAAAGGTAGCGGTGAGAGGCCATGTAGGAGTACATGGTGGGTTGTCTCATTGAAACCGTCCTCAGGAACTGAATTCTGTGTTTGTGATCCATGAACAGCTACTACCACACATTGGGATCCTTAATTGACTCTCTCGACTTATTAACCGACTCGATCTCTGTCCAGGAGTTGCAACTAGTTTCTCGTGTTTGTAGGTAGTGTTAGTAGTCTACCAAGTGGCACCCGGTACAGGTGGGCTTGGGACAGACTAGGCACAGTGGCCCGGTGTACCAAGTGGCACCCGGATGATGGACTTGGAACCCTGCACACATCGTTTGGGGCCGTGGCGACACCGGCGGATCTCCTTGCGGATGGAACCCAAATAGGCGATAAACCTGGACTAGAGACTTGTGTGGTTAGTCGGTCATGGCCGACACCCTTGAGCTTCCGCTTGAAGGTTGCCGAGATACATGGCGTGTACATGGCGGTGGCTGGCGAGGCGTGTGTGAAGAAGTACACCCTGCAGGGGTTAATATGATCTATTGAATAGCCGTGTCCGCGGTAAAGGACTTCTGGGTTGCCTGTGCAGTTCATAGACAAGTGAAAGTGGATACTCTAAAATCGCAAGATAAGCGTGAGTGCTATGGATGGCGTTCTCGTGAGGGAGGCGGGGCGGATCCATAGTGGTGTATTGATATGGTGAATATGTGGACTCGTGCAGCGCCACCTCAAAGAGTTACATTGCAGTCGTAGTTCAGGATAGCCACTGAGTCAAAGCTGGCTTGCTGCAGTTAAACCCCACCATCCCTTTGTTGATAATGATGCATATGTAGTTAGTTCTGATGTAAGTCTTGCTGGGTACATTTGTACTCACGTTTGCCTATTTTATGTTTTTGCAGAGAGACTTCAGTCTCACTAGTAGTTCCGCGTGGACTTTGATGTTTAGCTTGTTACCTCAGCTACGATCTTGTGCCCTCGGCAGGATCTAGTAGATAGTCAGGCTTCTCAGCCTTTTTCATTATAGTTGTCTGTACTCAGACATGTTAAGCTTCCGCTTGTGCTTTGATTTGTGTGCTCTGAATGTTGGGTCATGAGACCCATGTTTGTAATATCTCGCTCCTCGGAGCCTATTGAATAAAATACTTGAGTTGTAGAGTCATGTTGTGATGCCATGTTGTATTTGCACATATCGAGCATATTGTGTGTATGTTATTGAAATGCTTGGTATGTGTGGGATCTGACTATCTAGTTGTTTATCCTTAGTAGCCTCTCTTACCGGGAAATGTCTCCTAGTGCTTCCACTGAGCCATGGTAGCTTGCTACTGCTCCGGAACACTTAGGCTGGCCGACATGTGTCCTTCTTCGGCTCACTGTATACATCCTTCGGGAAATGTCCGCGATGAATACCGGAGTCTGTTAGCCGCTTCTGCCCAGTTCATCGGAGTCCTGCTAGCCCAGTGCTACAGCCTGGATTCACTCGCTGTTGACCGACACCTTCGATGCTGGGTCATGGATGCCTGTCCCTGTAAGTTTGTGCCACTTTGGGTTTACGACTAGCCATGTCAGCCCGGGCTCCTTATCATATGGATGCTAGCGACACTATCATATACGTGTGCCAAAAGGCGCAAACACCAGGCAAAGGTAAGGCGACACCCGTGGGAATACCATGCGTGAGGCCGCAAAGTGATATGAGGTGTTACATGCTAGATCGATGTGGGATTGAGTCGGGGTCCTGACAGCTTTGGTATCAGAGCTTGACTGCCTGTAGGATTACCAAGCCAAACTGGTCGAAGTTGAGTCTAGAAATTCTTTAGTTATATAAGGGAATTGATTGTCGGATGGAACATAAGGCTCTTTTTACTCCTTATACCTTATGCCCTTCTGATCTGAGTCATCTTATCTTTCCTACGGGGTTAAGGAACTAGACTATCTCCTCTTTCTATCAGGATCACGTGTTACTAATCCGTAGACTTATAAGATTGTTGGATTTAAGCCTCAGTTCAGTTTCTACTACCTCTGTGTGTTCATAGTTGATCTCGGAACCTTGATATTGTGACGATCGAGTGGTTATGCCACCATTTGCAGGATGTATCAATCTTTTTGAGCATTTACAGCCGTTATGCTGTCCAAGTCATCCTAGGTTTCTAGATAGTCTGATGCACTTGCAATCATTCCTCCATGTTCCTGATGTCCATTTGGGCCAGGTTAATCACACTAATCGGTGAGTTGAGGTACTATGTTGCCTCGGCGTATATGTTGAAGCCATTATTATGACCCTAGGTGTCTTAGGGAGTCACCTAGTAATCTAGCAATGCTTGTATTCCCAGTGTGATGATTCCGGCCATCATTCTCGAAAGCATCCCGTGATGCCACTTAGTTAGTAGGTATTCTACTCCTTGGGTTTTGAACCCGAGATTCACCCTACTTACCTCGTGTTGATAGTGTTTGCTAGTTCCTTTAGGATATTAGTAACCTTTGCGATAGTCCTCGAGGTCCGTGGTATATCGTTCTTCCAAATACCATGAACCATTCTTGGCAGGAGTTCTTTTGAACCAAAAGATCACAACCAGAGTGCTCTTGATGAGTTCTCCATTCTATATTGTGAATCTGCCAGTTCTACCTTCTGCATGGGTTATCCGGAAGAAATGTTGCTTTGCTCGACATACTAATCTATGCACCCACAACTCAGAAAGATATATGTTCCTTTGAGTTGTCCCTCTTCAGTCGTATTCTGATCTTCGTCTATCAATTGATAGTTAGGAGTAATTGTGCATTCGTGTTATCGATGCTTATTATTCTTGTGGTCCATCAAGCCATTCTATTCAGGATGACTAGGAGAAACAAACTCCAGCACCTCATCCATATCCAGGATTGGGTCAAAATAGTTGTGCTCCACAGATCAAAATGCTAACCCAACTTTTGATTCTGTTCTACCCTGAAGTATTACCGTCTTTATGTCAGGATTTTCATGAGAATTGCACTGGTTCTTGTGAATTCTTGACGTACTGATACTTCTCGCCATCATTACTCATTCCTCGGTTCCGTGTTGTCACAATCGGAATGCCGACAAGTGAATCGTGATGTGTGAAATCTATACTCCTAGCAACTCCGTTTCCCTAGCAACTCCGTTGCTTGGTAGTTAATGGACAATATTCTCATTCTTAGCGTGTTGGTTCTTGAATCATCATTCTAAGATAAATTGTGCTGTCTAGTCCTTATTTCCGTTGCACTCCTCGATCAATGAGTTAGGATTGTGCCAGTCCCTCGCTCTTGTGATCATATCGTCTTGCCCTGAAAAGCAAGATTATTCTTGAGCTTATTAGCATATTGGTGGCTCGTGATTTTCCAATTATCTTCCCGGAAGTATCACCAGGTTGTCCCCCTGACCAATGCGTTGAGCTCGTGATCAAGTTGGTTTCTTGTAAACCAAACTTCTCCATGAATCTGTGCAGGATACCCCTGAGCTAGTTGGTTAAGCTAAACAACAACTTGGAGAGTTGGAAGATAAAAGCTTGTCCGACGTAGTTCATTTTAAGGGATATCTTGTATGTGTGTTGAAGAAAGATGGTATTTTCATTGATTGACCCTCATGATCAGTTAATGGACCTGTCATCTTATCCAATCTTTGATTCGAGTATGGGCTATCCTCAAATCAAATCAGAACCAACGATATTCGTAATGTTGTCTTACTTGTGGTTGTTTCTTCGAGCATACACCATTATATCTTTTGGGTCTGACCAATGCTATCACTTGTTCACACAGTTATGGGATTCCATCTTCATGGAAACCTGGATGAATTGTTGTTGAGCCCATCAGCAACATTTTTATCTTCTCCGTGATTGTGTTGAACATCCAGCTTGTATTGGAAACTTTTATAAGCATTATCTTCATGAACCGCTCATGGAGCATATGTCCGGATGAAGGAAGTGACCTCCTCTAATTCATGTGCATTTGATGCAAGTTGCCGCCGTGAATTCGAGAAAGTCAATGTTGCCTCCTCTGGAACCATCTCAAGTCAGTCATGCATGTGCGAAGTATGCTATGGTTTGATAGGCTCGCTACCTCCATTCTATATGTGTCCCTAGCACACCAAGCCACTGATTGAATTGTTCAAGGAGAAGAAGTTTCTTCATAAGAGCTAATCATATGACTTATGTAAGGACTTTGATATCCCCAATGATGGTTCCCAACCAGAACTCGGTAGTGTTTTATCATAAGACTACTATGTGGTCATGTTTGTCTTGGACATCATGTTCACATGCATGTAGCAGAACCAGCTCATGTTTTGGAGCTTGCTATCATAGTTCATCTCCCGAGAATCTCTCAACGTCATCTCGTCGACTTGTGTTGCAACCTTTCTTTTCTAGACATGTAGTCTGGAATATCCTGACACCAACCAGACCTGAATCTCAGGCAGATATCATGGTTGAACGTTTCCCAAGAACTATAATAGTGGTCTCTCTGTAGCCCGGTAAATTGGATGGCGTGGCCAACACACCCAACCGGAAGACCTACTATTGTAGTATCTTGATTGAGAAAGTTGGCCACCTCCCCATAAGGATTTCATAGGATTTACTCCAACAATTGTTCCTTATGGATTCTTGAGCTCCCGAAGTCCGACCTTTTACCTGATGTTCAAGATACCAAACCATATCTATAAATGGGTTACTCTAGTATATCAGGGAGAACATTAGAAGCGGAGTGCTAAATGTCTCTCGGTCGATCCTCCAGATTTTGATTCCTTGGCCTCGCTAAGGTGAAATCTGAGAAGGTGTTATCTTCCTTTGCATCTGCATCATCCATCACTATTCATCATGGTAGTATGTTGTGTTGCCAGGATCCTCGGCACAGATGTTGGTAAGACCCTGATGAATATGGAAATGCTCAAGTTCTTGAGAGCATGCTCACACACTAGGTTATATCCTCGGTATCAATTGGAATGTGCCTTCCATTTGCCGAGTTGTCTTATAACTCTAGTTTCCTTTCCAAACTGAGTATGCCATTCCTTCGAATTCCTTCAAACGATCAATTGTGATCTTCCCTAGCCTGGTATAAAGAGTTTCGATTATCTCTAAATCAAGGTAATTCTTTTTGCCACTTAAGGGATATTCCTACGAGTCACCTTCCCTAAGGTGCCCCGTTATGGTATCATGGCAACTCAACTCCTCGCTATGTTAACAACCGTTCACCACCTTCTTAAGTGTGGAATTATTGTCTACCTAGTGAATCCTCGTCATCTGTTCCACTCCATCCCTCTAGATGTGTGCTTCGTGTCTCGGCTTGAGAGATGTTGCTATGTCTCATTCCCGGAGTTGATCCTAAGTTGTTCGACCTTCAATAAGATCGGTCCTTTTAGATTTTTTTCCTATCCTCTCTTTGTCATGTTGGCTGGAGTTCTCAGAGCAAGATGACGAGACGAAGATGGTGATTGAATCAACGTTCATTTGAAGTGCAACCTGGGCCGTGAAGATTGCGTTAGTTGCATTTTCCCTTTATTCTACCCTATGCTTGAATCTCGGGACGAGATTCTTGTTTAGTGGGGGCGAGTTGTCACATCCCTGGTCCTGGTATGCAGTAGGCTAGCCCTTCATGTGTGCATCATGTTTAACTTTTCAAATGAACTTGAAATGGGGACTGATCAAACCCTAGCACCAGATCAAATCAAATAGGTTCAACATAAAATCATTTTCAATGAACCTGAAATGCCCTTCTAAAATGTTCATCATCTTTGCCTTGGTCTTAAACCTCTGACAAAAATGGTGCACAATTTTCTAAGTCATCCTAAGGTCACTGAATTAAATCATAAGTATTTGAATTTGGACATTTAAATTCTATAAAATATTTTAAATGTCCAAATACTCCTAAACTGAAATGTTCCATGTTGGATATATTCTATACAGTGGGCATGTGTAGTTTAGTGATTTTTGAAAGGGTCTAGGTATTTTTAGAAAAGCCCTAAAGATTACAGAATAATAGAAAACAGAAAAAGCAGAAGAAAGAGAGAACTTACCTGGCGCTCACCTGGCAGCCCAGCTGGCCCAGCATAGCTGAGGCCCAGCCCACCAGGGCGAAGCGGTCGTCTTCAACCTCTGCCAGTAGGCAGAGGCGTGTCGACGCCAGCGCGCCTGAGGCCTCCACCTCCTCCCTCCCAGCCTGCCGGCCTCCTCCTCGATGCACCAGGCGACGCCACGCAGCCCCTGGCCCCTCTCACTCTCTCCCGTGCCTCTCCCCTCCTCTGCTTTCTCTCCCTCTCACGCCCGAGCGCAACCGCCGACGCCGCTCGCCACCACCGGAGCCACCAGCATCCCCACGCCCAGCCAGTTAGGCCACGAGCTCCGCCTAGGATCCGGGAAGCTCCACCACGACGCACGCGACGCCGGGTGCCCTGAAGCCACGCCATCACCGCCATCTTCATCGCCATGGCCGGCGATTGCCGCCGCTCGATTCGCAGCACCGAAGACGCCCCCAAGCTCGCTGACCACCTCATCGTTCTCCCTGTGAGCTCCTTCTGCTTCCTCTTTGCTCGCCCCCTCCGTTCCCGGCCCTAGCTCCGTCTTCCACCACGGCCGAAGCTCGCCGCCGCCGTGCCTCATCGCCGCCATGGCCAGAGCTACTGTGGCTCAAAGACGGGCACACCACCGTGCTCCACACCTCACCAGGAGCACGTAGCACGCACCAACGCCTCCCCTAGTGCCCTGCATCGCCTAACCCGTCGTTGGCCGAACTCCGGCCGCCGCCTCCCTCGCCGCTGCCGACGCCACAGCTAACCCCAGCTCCTCTGGCTTGCTCCATTGGATGCGCACGAGCTCGAGCTCCCTGTAGAACCCCTCCGCGCGTTGAATGGGCGCCGGAGCAGCCGTCCCGGCGTGCCTCCGTCGTCGGTTGACGTCACCGGCGGTTATACTCCGGCGAAGCTGACGTGGCACGTCATTAGCGGCTAATCACCCGCTAATACCGCCACTAACTAACCCCCTAGCTCACTTACAGACGGGCCCCACAGCCCTTAATTAACCTGGATTAGTTTCTGACTAGGATTTGATTAACTCGGTGGCCCAGTGTCGAGTTTGACCGCCCGATCAGCTTTGACCTGGCCCCACTGGTCAGCCTCTGCTCCTGTCGTGTTACACTGACATGCGGGACCCACCGGCCAGGTTTGACCTGGACAGGCCTCGTTGACTGCTGACGTCAGGCTGACGTAGTAACTCCTTTTTCTGGATTTATTCTTATTCAGGAACTTCCAGAAAATAGTGCTAACTTCTAAAAATCATATAAAATCAACCGTAACTCCAAATGAAATAATTTATATATGAAAAATGACCAGAAAAATCCAATCTATCCATATGTACCATTTTCATGCATGTTTGAAAAACCTAAGGTTGCTGTATATGACAATTTGCATAATTGGCATTTAAATAAGCACATATGGAGTTTGAATTTGAACCCTTGGTTCAAACCAACTTCATTTAATCTGTTCTAAGTTGCATTAGCCAAAAACACACTCATTTTGCCATGTCATATTCATGCATCATATTGTTGGATTGCATTGATTATGTTTTCTCTGTATTGCCGGTATTTGTCCCCTCTCGATAGAGTAGCTTCCGACGATGAGTTCGATGACACCGATGAAGACTATATTATCTTCAGAAGTGCCAGGCAAGCAAAACCCCCTTGTTCATTCCGATACAATCCTACTCTCTCGCTCCTGCTCTCTTTTACTGCATTAGGACAACAACGATTCATCTGTTACTTGCTGCGGTAGCTGAACCCCTTTATCCTCTGCATGACCTGTCATTGCCACAGTAAATAGATGAAACCCGCTAGCATGAGTAGGAGTTGTTTGAGCCCTGATGTGCCTACTCATTCATGCTTGTTTCTCATGCCTGCTATTGCTTAGAGTTGTGTCGGTCTGATTCATCGGGGATGAATTGGAGGTGTGTGAACATGTCCTACTGTTGAGAGCTAAGTGTGTGAACACGATTTGGTAAAGGTAGCGGTGAGAGGCCATGTAGGAGTACATGGTGGGTTGTCTCATTGAAACCATCCTCAGGAACTGAGTTCTGTGTTTGTGATCCATGAACAGCTACTACCACACATTGGGATCCTTAATTGACTCTCTCGACTTATTAACCGACTCGATCTCTGTCCAGGAGTTGCAACTAGTTTCTGGTGTTTGTAGGTAGTGTTAGTAGTCTACCAAGTGGCACCCGATACAGGTGGGCTTGGGACAGACTAAACCTGATGGGTCGGTGTACCAAGTGGCACCCGGATGGTGGACTTGGGAACCCTGCACACATCGTTTGGGGCCGTGAGCGACACCCTGGCCGGATCTCCTTGCGGATGGAACCCGAATAGGTGATAAACCTAGACTAGAGACTTGTGTGGTTAGTCAGGTCATGGTCGACACCCTCGCCAGGTTTCCGCTTGAAGGTTGCCGAGATACATGACGTGTACATGGCGGTAAGTGGCGAGAGCGTGTGTGAAGAAGTACACCCCTGCAGGGTTAATATGATCTATTCAAATAGCCGTGTGTCATGTAAAGGACTTCGGGTTGCACATGCAGTTCGTAGACAAGTGAAAGTGGATACTCTAAAATACGCAAGATAAGCGTGAGTGCTATGGATGGCGTTCTCGTAGGGAGACGGGAGCGGATCCATAGTGGTGTATTGATATGGTGAATATGTGGACTCGTGTGCGCCACCTCAAAGAGTTACATTTCAGTCATAGTTCAGGATAGCCACTGAGTCAAAGCTGGCTTGCTGCAGTTAAACCCCACCATCCTGTAACACACCGGATTCGATGCGCCAGGTGTCCTTCAGTTATTCGTCGGCGTTGCCATGTCATGTGCTTGCGTGTTGCACTTTGCCATGTCATCATCTGCATTTCATATCATGTCATCATGTGCATCTCATTTGGCATACGTGTTCGTCTCATGCGTCCGAGCATTTTCCCCGTTGTCCGTTTTGCAATCCGGCACTCCTATGTCTCCTGGCGCCCCCTTTTGCCTCTTTTCGTGTGCGGGTGTTAACCGGTCTCAGAATGGACCGAGGTTTGTCAAGCGGCCTTGGTATAGCACCGTGAACCGCTGTCAAGTTTCGTGCCATTTGGAGGTCGTTTGATACTCCAACGGTTAACCGGGTAACCGTGAAGCCCTCTTTGAGTTGCAGCCCAACACCCTTTTCAAAGTGGCCCAAAACCCATCAAACTCCCCTCCATGCTCTCGGTCGTTCGATCACGATCGTGTGGGCGAAAACCGCACCTCATTTGGACTCTCCTAGCTCCCTCTACCTATAAATAGGTGTCTCCCCCGGAATTTTCGCGCAGATGAACCCTAGCCCCGCTCCCCTCGCGCGCCGGACATGTCCAACCCCGCCGGACATGTCCGCCGGCCACGTTGTCCGGCCAATGGCAAGCCGCCACCTCAGCTCCCGCCGCCGCCTCAGCCAACCCGAAGGCGACACGTCAGCGCGCCCGTGCCCACTTCACCGCAGTCCGCCGAACCCATCTGAGGCCCTCCTGCCCGATCGGCCGCCGCCCGGCAAGCCGCGCCCGCGCCACCAGCGCCGCGCCCGCACCTCCGGGCCGCGCTCGCCGCCCTCCGCAGCTTCGCCGGCGGCAACCTCCACGCTGGCCGCGCGCCGCCGCCCTCGCCCTGCTCACCTGCGCTGAGGCGCCCGCGCGCCTCCGCCGCCCGGCGCGCCTCTCCCTCCGCCCTGCCGCTTGTAAATCCTCCGCCCGGCGAGCTCCGCCCGGCGCCGTCGCGCCTCGCCGCCGCGGACCTCCCTCGCCGAGCTCGAGCTCCTCCGGCCCCATCGGCCGCGCCATGGCCGGATCCGGGCCGGCGCCGCCCGACCCTCCGGCGACCCTCCCCGTCGTCCTCCGGCCGCCTCCTCCTCTACTCCGGCGACGAGATCCCGGCCATCCTCGATCTCCGTGCGGAGGTTGACTTTCCTCGAGCCCCGAAATATCCTCTAAGTCATTTATTTGTGATATTTTGTTGCATATTCATCATGCCATAAGTCTGCATCCGTAGCTCCGTTTCGTGCGTGTAATATGTCGAATTGTTCGTCTCGAAGAGTAGATCATTTCACCTCATTGCATAATTTTCATTTGATCTCATATTGATGCCCGAAATGCTGTTGGAAGAGTGCTATGTGATGTTAGTTTCAGATTCTTATCAGTACATGCACTTTTGTCATTTTTGCCAAGATTGATGTGTGCACCCTATGAACTTGAGTCCTACAGGTGTTTTGTAATTTGCCATGCCATCTTTACAGGGGTGTATGCCATGTATTTTTGTGATCTCTGTGGTGACTAGCACAAGCATGCAAACTAGGCTTCATGATGTTGCTGATTTCAGCTCCTGTTCTGCTGATATTTTTATGCCATATAAACTTGATGCTACCGAGAGATCCATGCTTATTTTGAGTTACTTCAGTAAGGATGTTTTGAACATATGGTTATGCTCTATCCATCCATGCCCTTGTTTGCAATTATGGAGTGCCATAGCTTGAGTCAATCGAGCTATACTTTTGCTATAAAATGTTTCCTGGCAGATTGTTTACATGTTATTCAATTTTTCCAAGGTTGTTGTAGTTGATCCGTGTATGATATGATGTTGTTCTTGCCATGTATAGCTTCTATGCCATGTCTTCTTACTGTGAGTTGCCTTGCCATGCCATGTATTGCTCTGTGGTGAGTGGTTCAAGCTCACCAACATGCCTACTTATTGTTGTTCCTGCCATGTATGAATCGGTAATATAACTTGCTATGTTACGTGGGTGCCATCATATTTTCTGTGCCCTTTTGGCTTATGGTCAGTAAGGGAATTTTGATCTATACTTTGAGTAGAATCATGCCATGCCTTTGTTTGCCATGATAAGTTCCTGTAGCATGTTGTTTGATAGCTCTAAACATTGCAACCTGATGTTATTTCTGCTAAAGCCTGAAACTGTTATTATTTGCAATCTTGCCATGTGTTTTTGAGCATGTTCTAGTGATTTCTGGAGATAGCTCAGTGTTCATGTTTTGTAATGCTTTACCTGTACATCATGCCCATGTCTTTTGTTATTATGTTGAGGTCCTGTAGCATGTTGTTTTGATGCTTGCAATATGCCTAGTTGCTGTTTTGGACAGGTTGTTGTCATAACTTGTATTGTGTGTATGTGTTGAACCGTTGCTCCGTTTTGAGTGTTCCTCATTGAAACTTGCTTGATTTTGCATGTAGTTTCATATTATTATGTTGCATCCATGTTTTGAGGTGTTTGCTTGATATTTGTATGCATTTTGCATCAATGCCATGCTTAACTTGTTTTGCTCATATCTTCTAGGCCGTAGCTCCGAATCTAATGAACTTTATATGTAACTTGACTAGAATTTCGTGTAGATCATCGTGGTGCATATTAACTTGCTATTTAACAACTTCAACTTAAGGTTTATTCAGATCTGGACCAATTTCGAAATTTGCATATGAGGACTTACCGGAATTGTTATCTGTTGTTTCCGGCCTCATTTAAACTTGCTTTGACGTGTTGTTCTTGTTTGCATCATCTCTTGCCATGAGTAGCTTCATCTAGATTTGTCATGCATCATGTTTGTTGTGCATCTTGTCATGTTCATGTGTGGTGTGTTTACCTATGTTGTGTGCTTCTTCTCGATAGTTCCCGTTTCGTTGCGATCGTGAGGATTCGTTCGTCTACGCTTGGTTCGTCTTCGTGGCTTCATCTTCTTCATGGACTCATTCTTCTTCCTAGCGGGATTTCAGGCAAGATGACCGCTACCCTGGATCTCACTACAATCATTGCTATGCTAGTTGCTTCGTTTTATCGCTTTGCTGCGCTACCTATCACCTGTTTATCAAGCCATCCCATATTGCCATGTCAGCCTCTAATCTTTGCACCCTTCCTAGCAAACCGTTGTTTGGCTATGTTACCGCTTTGCTCAGACCCTCTTATAGCGTTGTTAGTTGCAGCTGAAGATGAAGTTTGTTCCTTGTTGGAACATGGAGATGTTGTTCCTTGTTGGAACATGTTTACTTGTTGGGATATCACAATATATCTTATATTATTAATGCATCTATATACTTGGTAAAGGGTGGAAGGCTCGGCCTTATGCCTGGTGTTTTTTTCCACTCTTGCCGCCCTAGTTTCCGTCATATCGGTATTATGTTCCCGGATTTTGCGTCCCTAACGCGGTCGGGTGATTTATGGGACCCCCTTGACAGTTCGCTTTGAATAAGACTCCTCCAGCAAGGACCAACATTGGTTTTACCATTTGCCTCACCACCACCTACTTTTCCCTTGGGAGTCGCTCTTTCGAGGGTCATCTGTTGGGAAACGTAGTAATTTCAAAAATTTCTCCTACGCACACGCAAGACCATGGTGATGGCATAGCAACGAGAGGGGAGAGTGTCTGTCCACGTACCCTCGTAGACCGAAAGCGGAAGAGTTATAACAACGCGGTCGATGTAGTCGTACGTCTTCACGATCCGACTGATCCAAGTACCGAACGCACGGCACCTCCGAGTTCAGCACACGTTCAGCTCGATGACGATCCCCGGACTCCGATCCAGCAAAGTGTCGGGGATGAGTTCCGTCAGCACGACGGCGTGGTGACGATAATGATGCTCCACCGGCGCAGGGCTTCGCCTAAGCTCATGACGATATGACTTCTCTCCGCGAGGGTTTTCGCTAAGCTCGCCACGATATGACCGAAGTGGAATATGGTGGAGGGGGCACCGACTGCAGCTAAGGAGCGATCCGTAGATCAACTTGTGTGTCATGGGGTGCCCCCCTGCCCCCGTATATAAAGGAGCAAGGGGGGTGCGGCCAGCCCAAGGGGGCGCCTGGAGGAGTCCTACTCCCACCGGGAGTAGGACTCCCCCTCTCCTAGTTGGACTAGGACTTGGGGAGGGGGAAGAGGGAAGGCGGCGCCGCCCCCCCTCTCCTTGTCCTATTCGGACTAGAGGGGGGGGCGCGCGGCCTGCTGGCGGCCCTTCCTCTTCTCTCTTATGGCCCATCAAGGCCCATAGACCCCCGGGGTTCAGTAACCCCGGTGTTCGATAACGTCCTGTTTTCATCGGAACCTTTCGAAGTCCAAACATAGGCTTCCAATATATCAATCTTTATGTCTCGACCATTTCGGGACTCCTCGTCATGTCCGTGATCATATCTGGGACTCTGAACAACCTTCGTTACATCAAAACTTATAAACTCATAATGAACTGTCATTGAAACGTTAAGCGTGCGGACCCTACGGGTTCGAGAACTATGTAGACATGACCTAGAACCATTCTCGGTCAATAACCAATAGCGGAACCTGGATGCCCATATTGGTTCCTACATATTCTACGAAGATCTTTATCGGTCAAACCGCATAACGATATAAGTTGTTCCTTTTGTCATCGGTATGTTACTTACCCGAGATTCGATCGTCGGTATCCAATACCTAGTTCAATCTCGTTACGGTAAATCTCTTTACTCGTTCGTAACACATCATCTCACAAATAACTCATTAGTTGTAATGCTTGCAAGGCTTATGTGATGTGTATTACGAGAAGGCCCAGAGATACCTCTCCAGACAATCGGAGTGACAAAACCTAATCTCGAAATCGCCAACCCAACAAGTACCTTTGGAGACACCTGTAGTACTCCTTTATAATCACCCGATTCGTTGTGGACGTTTGGTAGTACCAAAGTGTTCCTCCGTGGCGGAGTTGCATAATCTCATAGTTACAGGAACATATATAGGTCATGAAGAAAGCAATAGCAATATACTAAGCGATCAAGTGCTAAGCTAACGGAATGGGTCATGTCAATCACATCATTCTCCTAATGGTGTGATCCCATTAATCAAATGACAACACATGTCTATGGTTAGGAAACATAACCATCTTTGATTAATGAGCTAGTCTAGTAGAGGCATACTAGTGACTATCTGTTTGTCTATGTATTCACACATGTATTATGTTTCCGGTTAATACAATTCTAGCATGAATAATAAACATTTATCATGATATAAGGAAATAAATAATAACTTTATTATTGCCTCTAGGGCATATTTCCTTCATCTCCCACTTGCACTAGAGTCAATAATCTAGATTACACAAGAATGATTCTAACACCCATGGAGTCTTGGTGCTGATCATGTTTTGCTCGTGGAAGAGGCATAGTCAGCGGTGCGCAACATTCAGATCCGTATGTATTTTGCAAATCTCTATGTCTCCCACTTGGACTTGGTCCGAATGGAATTGAAGCGTCTCTTGATATGCTTGGTCCTCTTGTGAAATCTGGATTCCTTTGCCAAGGCAATTGCACCGATATTGTCACGGAAGATCTTCATCGGTCCCGATGCACTAGGTATGACACCTAGATCGAAAATGAACTCTTTCATCCAGACTCCTTCATTTGCTGCTTCGAAGCAGCTATGTACTCCGCTTCACATGTAGATCCCGCCACGGCGCTTTGTTTAGAACTGCACCAACCAGCAGCTCCACCGTTTAATAAAATACGTATCCGGTTTGCGATTTAGAATCGTCGGATCGAGTGTCAAAACTTGCATCGGCGTAACCATTTACGACTAGCTCTTTGTCACCTCCATATCGAGAAACATATCCTTAGTCCTTTTCGGTATTTCAGGATGTTCTTGACCGCTGTCCGATGATCCACTCTGGATTACTTTGGTACCTTCTGCCAAGCTTACAGCTAAGCATACGTCAGTCGGTACACAGCATTGCATACATGATAGAGCCTATGGCTGAAGCATAGGAACATCTTTCATTTCTCTCTATCTTCTGCTGTGGTCGGGCATTGAGTCGACTCAATCTTACACCTTGTAATACAGGTAAAAACCTTTCTTTGCTGATCCATTTGAACTTTTTCAAAACTTTATCAAGGTATGTGCTTTGTGAAAGTCAATTAAGCGTCTTGATCTATCTCTATAGATCTTGATGCCCAATATGTAAGCAGCTTCACCGAGGTCTTTCATTGAAAACTTTTATTCAAGTATCCTTTTATGCTATCCAGAAATTCTATATCATTTCCAATCAATAATATGTCGTCCACATATAATATCGAAATGCTCTGAGCTCCCACTCACTTTCTTGTAAATACAAGCTTCTCCAAAAGTGCATATAAAACCATATGCTTTGATCACACTATCAAAGCGTTTATTCCAACTCGAGAGGCTTGCACTGGACCATAAATTGATCATTGGAGCTTGCACACTTTGTTAGCACCCTTTGGATCAACAAAACCTTCTGGTTGCATCATATACAACTCTTCTTCTAGAAATCCATTCAAGAATGCAGTTTTTACATCCATTTGCCAAATTTCATAATCACAAAATCGGCAATTGCTAACATGATTCGGACAGACTTAAGCATCGCCACTGGTGAGAAAGTCTCATCGTAGTCAACCCCTTGAACTTGTGAAAACCTTTCGCAACAAGTCGAGCTTTGTAGACAGTTACATTACCATCGGCGTCAGTCTTCTTCTTAAAGATCCATTTATTCTCAATGGCTTGCCGATCATCGGGCAAGTCAATCAAAGTCCATACTTTGTTCTCATACATGGATCCCATCTCAGATTTCATGGCTTCCAGCCATTTCGCGGAATCTGGGCTCACCATCGCTTCTTCATAGTTTGTAGGTTCGCCATGGTCAAGTAACATGACTTCGAATAGGATTACCGTACCACTCAGTGCGTATTTTACTCTGGTTGACCTCTGAGTTCGGTAGTAACTTGATCGAAGCTTCATGATCATCATCATTAGTTTCCTCACTAATTGGTGTAGTTGTCACAGAACCGTTTCTTGTGATGAACTACTTTCCAATAAGGGAGCAGATCTGATTATCTCATCAAGTTCTACTTTCCTCCCACTCACTTCTTTCGAGAGAAACTCCTTCTCTAGAAAGGATCCGAATTTAGCAACGAAAACCTTGCCTTCAGATCTGTGATAGAAAGTGTACCCAACAGTCTCCTTTGGGTATCCTATGAAGACACATTTCTCCGATTTGGGTTCGAGCTTATCTGGTTGAAGTTTCTTCACATAAGCATCGCAACCCCAAACTTTAAGAAACGACAACTTTGGTTTCTTGCCAAACCACAGTTCATACGGTGTCGTCTCAATGGATTTAGATGGTGCCCAATTTAACGTGAATGCGGCCGTCTCTAAAGCATATCCCCAAAACGATAGCGGTAAATCAGTAAGAGACATCATAGATCGCACCATATCAAGTAAAGTACGATTACGATGTTCGGACACACCATTTCTCTGTGGTGTTCCGGGTGGCGTGAGTTGCGAAACTATTCCACATCGTTTCAAATGTAAACCAAACTCGTAAATCAAATATTCTCCTCCACGATCCGATCGTAGAAACTTTATTTTCTTGTTACGATGATTTTCCACTTCACTCTGAAATTCTTTGAACTTTTCAAATGTTTCAGATTTGTGTTTCATTAAGTAGATATACCCATATCTGCTCAAATCATCTGTGAAGGTGAGAAAATAACGATACCCATGGCGTGCCTCAACATTCATTGGACCACAAACATCGGTATGTATGATTTCCAACAAATCAGTTGCTCGCTCCATAGTTAGGAGAGCGGCGTTTTGGTCATCTTGCCCATGAGGCACGGTTCATAAGTACCAAGTGATTCATAATCAAGTGATTCCGAAGCCCATCGGTATGGAGTTTCTTCATGCGTTTTACACCGATATGACCTAAGCGGCAAGTGCCACAAATAAGTTGCATTATCATTATCAACTCTGCATCTTTTGGTTTCAACACTATGAATATGTGTATTACTACTATCGAGATTCAATAAAATAGACCATTCTTCAAGGGTGCATGACCATAAAAGATATTACTCATATAAATAGAACAACCATTATTCTCGATTTAAATGAATAACCGTCTCGCATCAAACAAGATCCAGATATAATGTTCATGCTCAACGCGGCACTAAATAACAATTATTTAGGTCTAAAACTAATCCGAAGGTAGATGTAGAGGTAGCGTGCCGATCGCGATCACATTGACTTTGGAACCGTTTCCCACGCGCATCGTCACCTCGTCCTTTGCCGGTGCTCGTCTATTCCAGTAGTCCCTGTTTGAGTTGCAAATATTAGCAAGAACCAGTATCAAATACCAGTGCTACTACGAGCTCTAGTAAGGTACACATCAATAACATGTATATCACATATACCTTTGTTCACCTTGCCATCCTTCTTATCCGCCAAATACTTGGGGCAGTTCCGCTTCAGTGTCGATCTGCTTGCGGTAAAACACTCGATTTCAGGCTTAGGTCCAGACTTGGGTTTCTTCTCTTGAGCAGCAACTTTCTTGCTGTTCTTTTGAAGTTTCCTTCTTCTTTCCTTTGCCCTTTTCTTGAAACTAGTGGTCTTGTTGACCATCAACACTTGATGCTCTTTCTTGATTTCTACCTCCATGCTTTTAGCATTGCGAAGAGCTCGGGAATTGTTTTGGTCATCCTTGCATATTATAGTTCATCACGAAGCTCTTGTAGCTTGGTGGCGTGATTGGAGAATTTCATCAATGACACTATCATCCGGAAGAGTAACTCCCGGTTGAATCAAGTGATTATTATACCCGGACATTTTGAGTATATGTTCCTTGTGAACTATTCTCCTCCATCTTGCAGCTATAGAACTTATTGGAGACTTCATATTCTCAATCCGGGCATTTGCTTGAAATATTAACTTCAACTCTGGAACATCTCATATGCTCCATGAGCGTTCAAAACGTCGTTGAAGACCGGTTCTAAGCCGTAAAGCATGGCACACTGAACTATCGAGTAGTCATCAGCTTTGCTCGCCAGACGTTCACAACTTTGGCGTAGCTCTGCAGCAGGCACTGGCACCCAGCGGTGCTTCGGGGCGTAATTCTTCATGCAGCAATGAGGATAATCCTCGTTACGGACCCAGTCCGTGTAATTGCTACCATCATCTTTCAACTTTGCTTTCTCAAGGAACGCATTAAAATTCAACGGAACAACAGCACGAGCCATCTATCTACAATAAACATAGACAAGCAAAAATACTATCAGGTACTAAGTTCATGATAAATTTAAGTTTAATTAATCATATTAAAAACCTCCCACTTAGCAGACATCTCTCTAGTCATCTAAGTGATTACGTGATCCAAATCAACTAAACCATGTCCGATCATCACGTGAGATGGAGTAGTTTCAATGGTGAACATCACTATGTTGATCATATCTACTATATGATTCACGCTCGACCTTTCGGTCTCCGTGTTCGAGGCCATATCTGTTATATGCTAGGCTCGTCAAGTTTAACTTGAGTATTCGGCGTGTGCAACTGTTTTGCACCCGTTGTAGATGGACATAGAACTTATCACACCGATCATCACGTGGTGTGCGGGTACTCTGAACTTTTAGCAGCGTTGCATACTCGGGGAGAACACCTCTTGATTAGTTTTAGTGAGAGATCATCTTATAATGCTACCGTCAATCAAAGCAAGATAAGATGCATAAAGGATAAACATCACATGCAATCAATATAAGTGATATGATATGGTCATCATCATCTTGTGCTTGTGATCTCCATCGCAAGCACCGTCATGATCACCATCGTCACCCGCGCGACACCTTGATCTCCATCGTAGCATCGTTGTCGTCTCGCCAACTATTGCTTCTCGACTATCGCTACTGCTTAGTGATAAAGTAAAGCAATTACACGGCGTTGCATTTCATACAATAAAGGACAACCATATGGCTCCTGCCGATTCCGATAACTCGGTTACAAAACATGATCATCTCATACAATAAAATATAGCATCACGTCTTGACCACATCACATCACAACATGCCCTGCAAAATCAAGTTAGGCGTCCTCTACTTTGTTGTTGCAAGTTTTACGTGGCTGCTACGGGCTGAGCAAGAACCGTTCTTACCTACGCATCAAAACCACAGCGATAGTTTGTCAAGTTGGTGCTGTTTTAACCTTCGCAAGGACCGGGCGTAGCCACACTCGGTTCAATTAAAGTGAGAGAAACCGACACCGCGGTCACCTTTAAGCAACTAGTGCTCAAGCGGTGAAACCACTCTCGCGTAAGCGTCTGGCGTAATGTCGGTCGGCCGCTTCATCTCACAATACCGGCGAACCAAAGTATGACATGCTGGTAAGCAGTATGACTTATATCGCCCACAACTCACTTGTGTTCTACTCGTGCACATGACATCAACGCATAAAACCAGGCTCGGATGCCACTGTTGGGAAACGTAGTAATTTCAAAATTTTCTCCTACGCACACGCAAGACCAAGGTGATGGCATAGCAACGAGAGGGGAGAGTGTCTGTCCACGTACCCTCGTAGACCGAAAGCGGAAGCGTTATAACAACGCGGTTGATGTAGTCGTACGTCTTCACGATCCGACCGATCCAAGTACCGAACGCACGGCACCTCCGAGTTCAGCACACGTTCAGCTCGATGACGATCCCCGGACTCCGATCCAGCAAAGTGTCGGGGATGAGTTCCGTCGACGACGGCGTGGTGGCGATGATGATGCTCCACCGACGCGGGGCTTCGCCTAAGCTCATGACGATATGACTTCTCCGCGCAGGGTTTCGCTAAGCTCCGCCACGATATGACGAAGTGGAATATGGTGGAGGGGGCAACGACAGCTAAGGAACGATCCGTAGATCAACTTGTGTGTCATGGGGTGCCCCCCTGCCCCCGTATATAAAGGAGCAAGGGGGGGTGCAGCCAGCCCAAGGGGGGCGCGCCTGGAGGAGTCCTACTCCCACCGGGAGTAGGACTCCCCCTTCTCCTAGTTGGACTAGGACTTGGGGAGGGGGAAGAGGGAAGGGGGCGCCGCCCCCCCTCTCCTTGTCCTATTCGGACTAGAGGGGGGAGGGGGGCGCGCGGCCTGCCTGGCCGACCCTTCCTCTTCTCTCTTATGGCCCATCAAGGCCCATAGACCCCCCGGGGGGTTCCGGTAACCCCCCGGTGTTCCGGTAACGTCCTGTTTTCATCCGGAACCTTTCCGAAGTCCAAACATAGGCTTCTAATATATCAATCTTTATGTCTCGACCATTTCGAGACTCCTCGTCATGTCCATGATCACATCCGGACTCGAACAACCTTGGTACATCAAAACTTATAAACTCATAATGAACTGTCATCGAAGCGTTAAGCGTGCGGACCCTACGGGTTCGAGAACTATGTAGACATGACCTAGAACCATTCTCGGTCAATAACCAATAGCGGAACCTGGATGCCCATATTGGTTCCTACATATTCTACGAAGATCTTTATCGGTCAAACCGCATAACGATATCGTTGTTCCTTTTGTCATCGGTATGTTACTTACCCGAGATTCGATCGTCGGTATCCAATACCTAGTTCAATCTCGTTACGGTAAGTCTCTTTACTCGTTCCGTAACACATCATCTCACAACTAACTCATTAGTTGTAATGCTTGCAAGGCTTATGTGATGTGTATTATCGAGAAGGCCAGAGATACCTCTCCGACAATCGGAGTGACAAAACCTAATCTCGAAATCGCCAACCCAACAAGTACCTTTGGAGACACCTGTAGTACTCCTTTATAATCACCCGATTCGTTGTGGCGTTTGGTAGTACCCAAAGTGTTCCTCCAGTAAACGGAGTTGCATAATCTCATAGTTACAGGAACATGTATAGGTCATGAAGAAAGCAATAGCAATATACTAAGCGATCAAGTGCTAAGCTAACGGAATGGGTCATGTCAATCACATCATTCTCCTAATGGTGTGATCCCATTAATCAAATGACAACACATGTCTATGGTTAGGAAACATAACCATCTTTGATTAATGAGCTAGTCTAGTAGAGGCATACTAGTGACTATCATTTGTCTATGTATTCACACATGTATTATGTTTCCGGTTAATACAATTCTAGCATGAATAATAAACATTTATCATGATATAAGGAAATAAATAATAACTTTACTATTGCCTCTAGGGCACATTTCCTTCATCATCTTCATTTTAGCCCCCCCCCCCCCGGGCCAATGCTTGTCTAAGTGTTGGTCCAAACTAGAGCCACTTGCAGCGCCACCTCGGGGAAACTTGAGGGCTGGTTTTAGTTGTACGTACTGCTCATCCGGTCGTGGCCTGAGACGAGATACGCGGCTACTATCGAGGGTGTCGACGCACGCAGGGAGGTCTTGCTGGTCTAGTTTTATTGTTGTCGAAATGTCTTGTAGCGGGATTCCGAGACTGATCGGGTCTTCACGGGAGAAGGAATATCCTTCGTTGATCGCGAGAGCTTATCATGGGCTAAGTTGGGACACCCCTGCAGGTATAAAATTTCAAGAGCCGTGCCAGCGGTTATGTGGCAGATGGGAATTTGTTAATGTCGGTTGTAGAAAACCGAAGTTGATCTTAATTAAAATACACCAACCGTGTGCGTGAATCGTGAGTGTCTCTTTTCGGGGTTGATCGAGAGGAGAACACGGTTTCTGGGTTATGTCTGACGTAAGTAGGAGTTCAGGATCACTTCTTGATCATTGCTAGTTGACGACCATTCCTTTGTTTCTCTTCTCGCTCTCATTTGCGTATGTTAGCCACCATATATGCTTAGTCGCTGCTGCAACCTCACCACTTTACCCCTTCCTTTCCCATTAAGCTTTGCTAGTCTTGATACCCATGGTAATGGGATTGCTGAGTCCTCGTGGCTCACAGATTACTACACCAACAGTTGTAGGTACAGGTTTGCGATGATCATGACGCGAGAGCGATGTTTGCTTGTGTTGGAGTTCTTCTTCCGCTTCTTCTTGATCGGGGATAGGTTCGGTCGGCAGCCTGGGCTAGCAGTGGTGGATGTCGTTTGAGTTTCGTTTATGTTTCATCCAAGTCGGATGTTGTTCTCATGTATGTTGTTGATGTATTCTTGTGGCATTTGTGCCTTATGTATGTATCCCCACTATCATGTAATGTTGATGTAATGATATCCACCTTGCAAAAGCTGCCCAATATCGGGTCTATCCTTGGTGGGACCTTCGAGTTCCTTTTGGATAGGGTCGCATATTGGGCGTGACAAGTTGGTATCAGAGCCTCGACCGACCTTAGGAGCCCCCCTTGATTGATCGTGTAGTTTGGCCGCAGTTGAGTCTAGAAGAAAAATTGTTTTCAGAGTCTAGTTATATCAGAGAGTAGGAATTCTTTTTACTCCTCTGCCCCTTCGTCGCTCTGGTGAGAAACCTTGACGTAGGTGTTTTGAACTACTCCTCCTCCCTTTCAAATTTTTTCTTTAGGTTCACGCAGTTGGTTTTCCGATCGTTGTTCCCCAGCTCTTTTCATCCGGTGCATCTCTCGTCTAGTTGACTCGAGCCTCTTCATCTTTGCCAAGTTCAATCCTCAGTTGTTTTCTTTTCCCACCCGCCCACCCTTCTTCTTATTGGAACCGGAGTCCGCTATTGAGTATCCTCCTACTCGTGCGAAGTTTTTGCTCTCTCTCCTCAATGATTTCAACCGGTGTTTTCTCTTCAAGATATTCGTCAGTTTTCCCTTCCGGTTGCCTTTGTTTTTCCCGCCCTCCCACCCTTTTTCTTCCCGGAGTTTGAGTCTGTTTCGACCATCAATTTCATTCGTGTAGAGCCTCTTCAGTCTTTCCTCAATTATCTCAACCGGTGAATTCTCGTCTCGTTTGACATTCTTCATCCCTTTCTTCTCCGGTGGATTCAATTCAAGTTTTTCGTTGTCGATCGTATTCTTTTCCTCAGCTCAAATGTTTTCCCATTGCTCGTTCGCCTCTCGCCAGTTTATCCTTCCGGAGTGCTCAAGTCATCTCAGGAGATTCGTCTGTGTTCTAATTAATTCGAGGTTGTCACCTCATTTAAATATTTCAATTGTTCAGGTGCATCATCTATCTATTCAACAATCCTTTCCAACGGTGTTTTTTCTTTAGTGGGCCCTAACCCACAGGTCTTTCCCAGGATCTTACCTGACTCTTTTAATTTTCCCGGAGTTATCCTAAATTCTTTTCAAGTGTGACGTAAGAATGGATTCCATCAGTCACATGCCTTTTCCAAGATCAATTTCAAATCATTTCATTGTTGGCTCAACCACTTTGCTTTTCATTCTCCCGGAGTATCTCAGTAATTTTGGTGGTGTTTTCTCGTCGTCATTCGAAGATCGAAGAAGAGTTCCTCTTAAATCTTGTCCGTTCCCCCGGAGATTCATGGTGCTAGCTCGATGTTATCCTATCTATTTGTTTCCAGTTGTGCAATTCTTTTCATTCATCCGGAGTATGTCAGGAGTTGTTTTTCGGAGGCCATCGTTCAGAAGAATTCTTCGTCCTCACATTTTAGCTACCGTTATCCAGTTATCCGGTGCTTCGTTCAAGTGTTCTTTAATCAGCTCATGATCTCTTTGTTCTTTTACATCTAAATCCCCTCTACTTTATTTGTTCTTCTAATTTTTTCCCGGTGATTCTTCCATCAGTCATTTCCGAACTCTTACGGTGGCTCGTTCAAGATTCTTTTTTCCTTGATTATCATTTTAATCCATTCGTTCTTTTCAACCTACCGGTGATTCATGAAGTCCTTCTCAAGTTTGCGATATGTCACTTCTCAATCCTTTTCATCAAGAATAAGTAGTATGCAAATCCATTGCTTCTCATCAATTTAATTTGATGAAGGATAAGTATACAACAAATCTTATTCTTATTTCATCCAAGCGAGTAATCCCTTCCTTCGGAGTTTGTTCATGATGAAGTAATTCTAGTTCCAAGTGTTCTCTATCTTTTCTTTTCCGGAGTTCAAATTTTCCTCGGACATTTCGTCGGAACCCCCATCTAAATCAGCGCAAAGCTTTAATCTTATTCTTTCATCCTTCAATTGTATCTCATCATCCTTTTGTTATCGGAGTTCTTCACGGTGGCTCGTCATGATTTAATTCATTCTTTAAGAATTCATCAAGATTCTTTTAGAGGAATTCAAGTACCTTTTCTTCTTGCATCTCGAAGTGCAATTAAATCTCCGTATTCTTTTGAAGTGGAGTTTTGCATTTCTTCGTTCTTCTCAGCTATTTAATCTTTTCTGCTTGTGGTTGGTTATCACCTCATAATTTTGAGAGGTTATCCATAAGTCCACAACAATCTTATTCTTTTCGTTGGTGATTTTTTCAACAACTCCGTTCAATCCTTCCTTCTAAGTTCTTTTCATTCAATTCTTTCAATTCTTTCCGGAGGTTTTGTGTCATGTCTTCATCAAGTATCATTCCGCCCTCTCAAGTTCGTGTTCTAATCCTTCCATTTTTAGCAGGAGTGCAGCCTAAATCCTTTCAGTCTTATTCATTTCTCATCTCGTTCTAACCAGAATGCTTTCATAGTCTATCTAATTCCGTGAGCTTTCAATTCTCGTCATTCTCGTCGTTCCTCTCTTCTTCTCGAGTGCTTTCGATTCTTTGCTTCTTCTCTTGAGTTCTTGTTTCACCTCATCCATTTTACCTTCCATCTCGGTCCTAAGATCTCGGGACGAGATCTCTTGTTAGTGGAGGAGTGTTGTAACGCCCCGGATTCGATGCGCCAGGTGTCCTTCAGTTATTCATCGGCGTTGCCATGTCATGTGCTTGCATGTTGCACTTTGCCATGTCATCATCTGCATTTCATATCATGTCATCATGTGCATCTCATTTGGCATACGTGTTCGTCTCATGCGTCCGAGCATTTTCCCCGTTGTCCGTTTTGCAATCCGCACTCCTATGTCTCCCGGCGCCCCCTTTTGCCTCTTTTCGTGTGCGGGTGTTAAACGGTCTCGGAATGGACCGAGGTTTGTCAAGCGGCCTTGGTATAGCACCGGTAGACCGCCTGTCAAGTTTCGTGCCATTTGGAGGTCGTTTGATACTCCAACGGTTAACCGGGTAACCGTGAAGCCCTCTTTGAGTTGCAGCCCAACACCCTTTTCAAAGTGGCCCAAAACCCATCAAACTCCCCTCCATGCTCTCGGTCGTTCGATCACGATCGTGTGGGCGAAAACCACACCTCATTTGGACTCTCCTAGCTCCCTCTACCTATAAATAGGTGTCTCCCCCGGAATTTTCGAGCAGATGAACCCTAGCCCGCTCCCTCGCTGCGCGGACATGTCCAACCCGCGGACATGTCCGCCGCCACGTCGTCCGGCCAATGGCAAGCCGCCACCTCAGCTCCCCCGCCGCCTCAGCCAACCCGGCGGCGACACGTCGCGCGCCCGTGCCCACTTTGCTGGGCCGCTGAACCCATCTGAGGCCCTCCGGCCCGGTCGGCCGTCGCCCGGCCGCGCCCCGCCGCCACCCGCCCGCGCCCCGCGAGCCAGCAGCTTCGCCGCCCTCCACGCCTTCGCCACCCTCCACGCAGCTTCGCCGGCGGAACCTCCACGCCGGCGCCGCGCCGCCGCCTGCCCTGCTCACCGCGAGGCGCCCCGCGCCTCCGCCTCCCGGCGCGCCTCTCCCTCCGCCGCCCGGCCGCTTCGTCTCCTCCGCCCGGCGAGCTCCGCCCCGCGCCGCGCGCCTCGCCGCCCGCGCGGCCTCCCTCGCCGGAGCTCGAGCTCCTCCCGCCCCGTCGGCAGCGCCATGGCGGGTCGGGCAGCGCCGCCCGGATCCGCCGCCCGACCCTCCGGCGACCCTCCCCGTCGTCCTCCGGCCGCCTCCTCCTCTACTCCGGCGACGAGATCCCGGCCATCCTCGATCTCCGTGCGGAGGTTGACTTTCCCCGAGCCCCGAAATATCCTCTAAGTCATTTATTTGTGATATTTTGTTGCATATTCATCATGCCATCACTCCGCATCCGTAGCTCCGTTTCGTGCGTGTAATATGTCTAATTGTTCGTCTCGAAGAGTAGATCATTTCATCTCATTGCATCATTTTCATTTGAGCTCATCTTGATGCCCGAAATGCTGTTGGAAGAGTGCTATGTGATGTTAGTTTCAGATTCTTATCAGTACATGCACTTTTGTCATTTTTGCCAAGATTGATGTGTGCACCCTATGAACTTGAGTCCTACAGGTGTTTTGTAATATGCCATGCCATATTTACAGGGGTGTATGCCATGTATTTTTGTGATCTCTGTGGTGACTAGCACAAGCATGCAAACTAGGCTTCATGATGTTGCTGATTTCAGCTCCTGTTCTGCTGATATTTTTATGCCATGTAAACTTGATGCTACCGAGAGATCCATGCTTATTTTGAGTTACTTCATTAAGGATGTTTTGAACATATGGTTATGCTCTATCCATCCATGCCCTTGTTTGCAATTATGGAGTGCCATAGCTTGAGTCAATCGAGCTATACTTTTGCTATAAAATGTTTCCTGGCAGATTGTTTACATGTTATTCAATTTTGCCAAGGTTGTTGTAGTTGATCCGTGTATGATATGATGTTGTTCTTGCCATGTATAGCTTCTGTGCCATGTCTTCTTAATTTGAGTTGCCTTGCCATGCCATGTATTGCTCTGTGGTGAGTGGTTCAAGCTCACCAACATGCCTACTTATTGTTGTTCCTGCCATGTATGAATCGGTAATATAACTTGCTATGTTTACGTGGGTGCCATCATATTTTCTGTGCCCTTTTGGCTTATGGTCAGTAAGGGACTTTTGATCTATGCTTTGAGTAGAATCATGCCATGCCTTTGTTTGCCATGATAAGTTCCTGTAGCATGTTGTTTGATAGCTCTAAACATTGCAACCTGATGTTATTTCTGCTAAAGCCTGAAACTGTTATTATTTGCAATCTTGCCATGTGTTTTTGAGCATGTTCTAGTGATTTCTGGAGATAGCTCAGTGTTCATGTTTTGTAATGCTTTACCTGTACATCATGCCCATGTCTTTTGTTATTATGTTGAGGTCCTGTAGCATGTTGTTTTGATGCTTGCAATATGCCTAGTTGCTGTTTTGGACAGGTTGTTGTGATAACTTGTATTGTGTGTATGTGTTGAACCGTTGCTCCGTTTTGTGTGTTCCTCATTGAAACTTGCTTGATTTTGCATGTAGTTTCATATTATCATGTTGCATCCATGTTTTGAGGTGTTTGCTTGATATTTGTATGCATTTTGCATCAATGCCATGCTTAACTTGTTTTGCTCATATCTTCTAGGCCGTAGCTCCGAATCTAATGAACTTTTTATGTAACTTGAATAGAATTTCGTGTAGATCATCGTGGTGCATCTTAACTTTCTGTTTAACAACTTCAACTTAAGGTTTATTCAGATCTGGACCAATTTCGAAATTTGCATATGAGGACTTACCGGAATTGTTATATGTTGTTTCCGGCCTCATTTAAACTTGCTGTGACGTGTTGTTCTTGTTTGCATCATCTCTTGCCATGATTAGCTTCATCTAGATTTGTCATGCATCATGTTTGTTGTGCATCTTGTCATGTTCATGTGTGGTGTGTTTACCTATGTTGTGTGCTTCTTCTCGATAGTTCCCGTTTCGTTGCGATCGTGAGGATTCGTTCGTCTACGCTTGGTTCGTCTTCGTGGCTTCATCTTCTTCATGGGCTCGTTCTTCTTCCTAGCGGGATTTCAGGAAAGATGACCGCTACCCTAGATCTCACTACTATCATTGTTATGCTAGTTGCTTCGTTCTATCGCTTTGCTGCGCTACCTATCACCTGTTTATCAAGCCATCCCATATTGCCATGTCAGCCTCTAATCTTTGCACCCTTCCTAGCAAACCGTTGTTTGGCTATGTTACCGCTTTGCTCAGACCCTCTTATAGCGTTGTTAGTTGCAGGTGAAGATGAAGTTTGTTCCTTGTTGGAACATGGAGATGTTGTTCCTTGTTGGAACATGTTTACTTGTTGGGATATCACAATATATCTTATATTATTAATGCATCTATATACTTGGTAAAGGGTGGAAGGCTCGGCCTTATGCCTGGTATTTTGTTCCACTCTTGCCGCCCTAGTTTCCGTCATATCGGTATTATGCTCCCGGATTTTGCGTCTCTAACGCGGTCGGGTGATTTATGGGACCCCCTTGACAGTTCGCTTTGAATAAGACTCCTCCAGCAAGGCCCAACATTGGTTTTACCATTTGCCTCACCACCACCTACTTTTCCCTTGGGAGTCGCTCTCTCGAGGGTCATCTTCATTTTAGCCCCCCAAGGCCAATGCTTGTCTAAGTGTTGGTCCAAACTAGAGCCACTTGCAGCGCCACCTCGGGGAAACTTGATGGCTGGTTTTAGTTATGCGATTGCTCATCCGGTCGTGGCTCGAGACGAGAGATGTGCGGCTACTATCAGGGTGTCGGACGCGGAGGTCTTGCTGGTCTAGTTTTATTGCTGTCGAAATGTCTTGTAGCCGGATTCGAGACTGATCGGGTCTTCCGGGAGAAGGAATATCCTTCGTTGATCGCGAGAGCTTATCATGGGCTAAGTTGGGACACCTGGAGGGTATAAACTTTCGAGAGCCGTGCCCGGTTATGTGGCAGATGGGAATTTGTTAATGTCGGTTGTAGAATACCGAAGTTGATCTTAATTAAAATACACCAACCGTGTGCGTAATCGTGAGTATCTATTTTCGGGGTTGATCGAGAGGAGAACACGGTTTCTGGGTTATGTCTTACGTAAGTAGGAGTTCATGATCACTTCTTGATCATTGCTAGTTTGACCGTTCCTTTGTTTCTCTTCTCGCTCTCATTTATGTATGTTAGCCACCATATATGCTTAGTCGCTGCTGCAACCTCACCACTTTACCCCTTCCTTTCCCATTAAGCTTTGCTAGTCTTGATACCCATGGTAATGGGATTGCTGAGTCCTCGTGGCTCATGATTACTACACTAACAATTGCAGGTACAGGTTTGCGATGATCATGGCCGAGAGCGATGTTTGCTTGTGTTGGAGTTCTTCTTCCGCTTCTTCTTCGATCAGGGATAGGTTCCGTGTCGGCAGCCTGGGCTAGCAGGTGGTGGATGTCGTTTGAGTTTCTGTTTATGTTTCATCCGAAGTCGGATGTTGTTCTCATGTATGTTGTTGATGTATTCTTGTGACATTTGTGCCTTATGTATGTATCCCCACTATTATGTAATGTTGATGTAATGATATCCACCTTGCAAAAGCGTTCCAATATGCGGGTCTATCCTTGGTGGGACCTTCGAGTTCCTTTTGGATAGGGTCGCATATTGGGCGTGACACATCCCTTTGTTGATAATGATGCATATGTAGTTAGTTCTGATGTAAGTCTTGCTGGGTACATTTGTACTCACGTTTGCCTATTTTATGTTTTTGCAGAGAGACTTCAGTCTCACTAGTAGTTCCGCGTGGACTTCAACGTTTAGCTTGTTACCTCAGCTACGATCTTGTGCCCTTGGCAGGATCTAGTACATAGTTAGGCTTCTCAGCCTTTTTCGTTATAGTTGTCTGTACTCAGACATGTTAAGCTTCCGCTTGTGCTTTGATTTGTGTGCTCTGAATGTTGGGTCATGAGACCCATGTTTGTAATATCTCGCTCCTCGGAGCCTATTGAATAAATTACTTGAGTTGTAGAGTCATGTTGTGATGCCATGTTGTATTTGCACATATCGAGCATATTGTGTGTATGTTATTGAAATGCTTGGTATGTGTGGGATCTGACTATCTAGTTGTTTATCCTTAGTAGCCTCTCTTACCAGGAAATGTCTCCTAGTGCTTCCACTGAGCCATGATAGCTTGCTACTGCTCCGGAACACTTAGGCTGGCGGCATGTGTCCTTCTTCGTTCTCGTATACGTCCCTTCGGGAAATGTCGCGATGAATACCGAGTCTGTTAGCCGCTTATAGCCCGGTTCACCGGAGTCCTGCTAGCCCAGTGCTACATCCTGGATTCACTCGCTGCTGACCGACACGTTCGATGCTGGGTCGTGGATGCCTGTCCCTGTAATTTTGTGCCACTTTGGGTTTACGACTAGCCATGTCAGCCCGGGCTCCTTATCATATGGATGCTAGCGATACTATCATATACGTGTGCCAAAAGGCGCAAACACCGGGCAAAGGTAAGGCGACACCCGTGGGAATACCGTGCGTGAGGCCGCAAAGTGATATGAGGTGTTACATGCTAGATCGATGTGGCATTGAGTCGGGGTCCTGACACTCATCGGCTATGAAATTTGAGCCGTTATCGGTGATGATGTTCTGTGGAACACCATAACGGTGCACAACACCAGATATGAAGTCTATCACTGGTCCAGCTTCGGCCGTTTTAACTGGTTTGGACTCTATCCACTTAGTGAATTTATCCACCATGACAAATAGATATTTTTTCTTATGGCTTCCTCCTTTAAGGGGTCTGACCATATCAAGCCCCCAGACCGTGAAAGGCCAAGTGATGGGGATTGTTTGTAGAGCGGTGGGTGTCATATGGCTTTGGTTGGCGAAAAGCTGGTTTCCGACGCAACGTTGGACAAGGTCTTGTGCATCTGCTCGGGCCGTCGGCCATTAGAAACCTGTATGGAAGGCCTTGCTTACAAGGGTCCGAGCTGCAGCATGGTGACCACTCAGACTGGCATGAATTTCAGCCAAGAGCTGTTGCCCCTCTTCCTCGGAGATACATCTTTGAAGTACTCCGGTAGCGCTTTTCTTGTAGAGTTTTCCGTCGTGAACCTTGTAGGCTTTCGAGCGCCGGACAATGCGGCATGCCTCATTCTGATCCTCAAGGAGTTCTCGCCTATTAAGGTAGGCCAAGAAGGGTTCGGTCCATGGGGCAATGACTGCCATGATAAGATGGGCCGATGGTGTTATTTCGGTGGCTGAGCCCCCGATGAGATCGGTGTGTTTGGAATCTGGGGTTATAGTCTGATCTGGACTGGTGTTGCTTCTCTCCCCTTGCCACACCACGGATGGCTTGAAGAGCCTTTCCAGAAAGATGTTAGGTGGGACGGGGTCGCGCTTGGCAATGATGTGAGCAAGGACGTCCGCCGCTTGATTACTTTCTTGAGCTACATGATGAAACTTGATCCCCTCGAACCGAGCCGACATTTTGAGAATGGCGTTATGGTAAGCCGCCATCTTTGTATCTTTGGCATCGAAATCTCCATTTATTTGAGATATTGCGAGGTTTGAATCCCCGCGCACTTCCAGGCGTTGTATGACCATGGAGACAACCATCTGAAGACCATGCAATAAGGCCTCGTATTCGGCTGCATTGTTGGAGTATGTGTATAATATTTGGAGTACGTACTGAACTGTATCTCCCGTGGGGGATGTTAGGACAACACCCGCTCCTAAGCCCGCCAGCATTTTGGAGCCGTCGAAGTGCATGACCCAGTTGGAATATGTGTCATACTCTTTAGGGAGTTCGGGCTCTGTCCATTGACAACAAAGTCGGCCAGTACTTGGGATTTAATGGCCTAGCGCGGTCTGTATGTTATGTCGAATGGGAGGAGCTCAATGGCCCACTTGGCAATCCGGCCCGTGGCATCGCGGTAGTTTATTATGTCATTGAGTGGTACTTTAGAGGCCACCATGATTGAGCACTCTTGAAAGTAGTGTCGTAGCTTCCGGGATGCCATGAAGACCGCATATGCTATTTTTCGGTAATGAGGGTACCGGGATTTGCATGGTGTGAGGACAGTGGATACGTAGTATACCGACGTTTGAAGCGGGAATTTGTGTCCGTCCTCCTTTCGTTCAATGACGAGCACCGCACTCAGGACCTGGTGAGTTGCCGATATGTATAATAACATGGGTTCACCGACGTTCGGTGCGGCCAGGATTGGGTTGCTCGCTAAAGAGCATGTATTTCTTCCAGACCGGCCGTTGCCGCGTCCGTCCACTCGAAGTGATCGGTGCATCGGAGATAAAGCGGCTTAAAGCTGCCACACATCCAGCTAGTTTTTGGACTTGTTTAAGGTCTGTTGGCATAGCCAACTATGACAAAGCTCGGATTTTAGCTGGGTTCGCCTCAATTCCTCTATTGGAAACGATGAAGCCCAGCAGTTTTCCAGTGGGAACGCCGAAAACACACTTTTTGGATTGAGCTTGATGTCATATGTATGGAGGTGGTCGAATGTGAGACACAGATCGTCTATTAATGACTTGACGTGCCTAGTTTTGATGACGACGTCATCCACATACGCTTCAACTGTCTTGCCGATCTGTTTCTCCAGTCATGTTTGAATCATGCGTTGGTAGGTGGCACCGGCGTTTTTAATTCCGAAGGGCATAGTGTTGAAGCAGAACGACCCATATGGGGTAATGAATGATGTTGCCGTTTGGTTGGACTCCTTCATTTCGATTTGATGGTATCCGGAGTATGCGTCGAGGAAACACAGTGAGTCGTGTCCGGCTGTAGGAGCAGTAATCTGATCGATGCGAGGGAGGGGAAATGGATCCTTAGGGCAGGCCTATTGAGGTCTTTGAAATCGACGCATAGGTGCCAGGCTTTATCCTTCTTTGGCACCATCGCCTAGTTTGCCAGCCAGTCCAGGTGTTTTATTTCTCTGATGAATCCGGCCTCGATTAACTTGCCTACCTCCTCCCCCATAGCTTGTCGTTTGGGTTCGGAAAAGCGCCGCAGATGTTTTCTTGACCGGTTTATATCCCTTCAGTATGTTTAGGTTGTGTTCGGACAACCTGCGTGGGATTCCCGGCATATCGGAAGTGTGCTAGGCGAATATGTCCCAGTTCTCACGTAGGAACTCTCGTAGCGCGGCTTCAACCGTTGGGTCCAGCTGTGCCTCGATGGATGTTGTCTTCTTGGGGTCCGTCGGGTGGACTCGAAATTTGACTATTTCATCTTCTAGTTTAAAGGAGGTGGATTTGGGTCGCTTGTCCAGGATCACGTCGTCCCTATCCACCGTGGAGTGTAGTGCGGTTAACTCTTAGGCCGCGAGGGCTTCAGACAATGCCTCGAGGGCCAGGGTTGCGGTGTTGTTTTCGGCACGAGAGTGCTATGTCCGGATCACTTGCAAGAGTGATAATACCATTGGGTCCGGGCATCTTAAACTTCATGTACCCGTAATGAGGTATAGCTTGGAAGCGTGTAAATGCATCTCGCCCTAATAAGGCGTGATATCCACTGTTGAATGGGGCCACTTGGAAGGTTATCTCTTGGACCGATAATTCTCTGGCATGCCGAATACCACGTCGAGTGTGATTTTTCCCGCGCATCACGCCTCCCGACTGGGAATGATTCCTCGGAAGGTCGTGCTACTTTGCTGAATGTGGCTCCTGTCTATTTCCATTTTGTTGAGAGTTTCCTCGTAAATGAGGTTTAGTCCCCTGCCGCCGTTCATGAGCACTTTGGTCAGCCAAAAGCCGTCCACGATTGGATTGAGGACCAAGGCGGTTGGTGCCCAGATTGTCCTGAATTTTGGTTCATCACCGGCATTGAAAGTTATGGCCGTGTCGTCCCAGGGGTTTATTGCTGCTACTTGATAGACTTCAGCAAGGCCGTGGAGTGCCCTTTTGCGCCTATTGTTTGAGGTGAAAGTCTTGAAGACCGTCAATACTCTGAGGTCGTCGTCTTCCGTGGGGTGTTGCTCTGCGGTATTTTTGGTGAGGAGATCCTCACCGCTCTTGGCCACTTGCCGGAGTATCCAACATGCTCCAAGGTTGTGGGTTGGCACGGTATCTGGTGTTGTGTGTATTTTGCATGGCCTATGGAGCCATCCCTCCAGAACGGTTCTGCGCCCGTAATGGTCTTTGATTTCTTTACTATTGGATCGGTTGACCTACGAGGGTGCATCCTTTTTGCCCGGACGAGGAGCTGAATGGAAACTCGTGGCTCCCAGGGAGCTGCCTGAGTTTTCCAGGCACTTTCCATTGCGCAGTACTTCTGTACTATGGTTGCCAAGTCAGCGAAGTGTAATAGGCGATGGCGGCTAATGGCATTTAGGATTCCCTCGTCCATGCAATTGTTGCAGAATAGTGAGATTGCGTCTTCATCGCGGCAATCTTTGATCTTGTTTTTGACGAGGAATCTGGCCCAAAAGTGATGGACCATTTCTTGAGACTCTGCCGTATGTACATAAGATCACGTGTATCTGGGCGGGTGGGAGGGTTTATCTTCAAACCCTGACCCAATTTGGGATCTGGAGTTTGAGAAACTTCCGAACTTAATAGTTCGGGCCCTCGGATATCAACTGATTTTTCAGGCCCGTTGTCCGATTCTAGGTTCGGAGGGCAGGGCGTGTTGTTCCGTAGATGGGTATCCGGCTCTTCAAGCCCGGAAATCTGGACATAGTTCATCCTCAATATAGAGGGAGAGTTGTTGTTTCGCTCCTCGATTACTGCTACCTGATGGGTGATCGGTGGAGATTTGATTTCTCTCTGATCAGGTTTAAGCCCAATCCGATCATAGTCTGTAGCGACCCCCAGGGCGGCGATGCGATCAAGGAGTTCGTTTAATCGACAACTCCGTTGGATCCATCCATTTGGAGTGTTCGGAGTCAACACGGAGGCAATTTTCAATGACCCGAGAAGTCATCGTTGGCTTGACGGCCGAACGGGCGGTCAAGGTAAAGCCACCCAGCCGGAGGGTTTGACCTGGGGCCAATGCTCATCCGGAGGTGATACTATCCTTGACAACAAGGCGAGCCATCAATCCTGTCTTAGATGCCTCCCGACTAGGAATGATTCCTCGGAAGGTCGTGCTACTTTGCTCAATGTGGCTCCTGTCTATTTCCATTTTGTTGAGAGTTTCCTCGTAAATGAGGTTTAGTCTGCTGCCGCCGTCCATGAGCACTTTGGTAAGTCGAAAGCCGTCCACAATTGGACTGAGAACCAAGGCGGCTGGTGCCCGGATAGTCCTGAATTTTGGTTTGTCATCGCCGGCATTGAAAGTTATGGCCGTGTCATCCCATGGGTTTATTGCTGCTACTTGGCAGACTTCAGCTAGGCCGCGGAGTGCACTTTTGCGCCTATTGTTGGAGGAGAAAGTCTCGAAGTCCGTCAATACTCTAAGGTCGTCGTCTTCCGTGGAGTGTTGCTCACGGTATTTTTGGTGAGGAGATCCTCGCCGCTCTTGGCCACTTGCCGGAGTATCCAACATGCTCTAAGGCTGTGGGTTGGTATGGTATCTGGTGTTGTGTGTATTTTGCATGGCCTATCGAGCCATCCCTCGAGAACGATTCCGCGCCCCGTAATGGGCTTCGATTTCTTTACTATTGGATTGGGAGACCTACGAGGGTGCATCATTTTTGCCCGGACGAGGGGTTGAGTGGAAACTGGTGGCTCCCAGGGAGCTAATTGAGTTTTCGAGGTGCTTTCCATTGCGCAGTACTTCTGTACTATGGTTGCCAAGTCAGCTAAGTGTAATAAGTGATGACGGTTAATGGCATTGAGGATTCCCTCGTCCGTGCAATTGTTGCAGAATAGTGAGATCGCATCTTCATCATGGAAATCTTTGATCTTGTTTTTGACAAGGAGGAATCTGGCCCAAAAGTGATGGACCGTTTCTTGAGACTGCTGTCGTATGTACATAAGATCGTGTGTGTCTAGGTGGGTGGGAGGGTTTAATTCCAAACCCTGAACCAATTTGCGATCCAGAGTTTTAGAAACTTACGAACTTAATAGTTCAAGCTCCGGGATATCAACTGATTTTTCAGGCCGTTGTCCGAACATAGTTCGTCCTTAATGGGTATCCGGCTCTTCAAGCCCGGAAATCCGAACATAGTTCGTCCTTAATATAGAGGGAGAGTTGTTGTTTTGCTCCTCGATTACAGCTACCTGATGGGTGATCGGTGGAGATTTGATTTCTCTCTAATCGGGTTTAAGCCCAATCCGATCATAGTCTGTACTCTGTAGTGACCCCCAGGGCGGCGATGCGATCAAGGAGTTCGTTTAAATACGACAACTCCGTCGGATCCATCCATTTGGAGTGTTCGGAGTCAACATGGAGGCAATTTTCCATGACCCGAGAATTCATCGTCGGCTTGACGGGCGAACGGGTGGTCATGGTAAAGCCGCCCAGCGGGAGGGTTTGACCTGGGGCCAGGGCTCCTCCGGAGGTGATACTGTCCTTGACAACAAGGCGAGCCATCAATCCTGTCTTAGATGTCACAGCGGAACTCTCAATGAAAGCAGCTATGTCGGTGTCAAAACCGGCGGATGTCGGGTAGGGGGTCCCGAGCTGTGCGTCTAAGGTTGATGGTAACAGGAGGCGGGGCACCCGATGTTTACCCAGGTTCGGGCCCTCTCTATGGAGGTAATACCCTACTTCCTGCTTGATTGATCTTGATGAATATGAGTATTACAAGAGTTGATCTACCACGAGATCGTAATGGCTAAACCCCTAGAAGTCTAGCCTGTATGATTATGATTGCCTCTACGGAGTACGTCCTCCGGTTTATATAGACACCGGAGGGGACTAGGGTTGTACAAAGTCGGTTACAGGGAAAGGAATCTCCATATCCGGGCGCCAAGCTTGCCTTCCACGCCAAGGAGAGTCCCATCTAGACACAGGTGAGAGTCTTCGGTCTTGTATCTTCACAGCCCATAAGTCCGGCCCATGTCATCAGGCCGGACGCCCGAGGAGCCCTTCACCCAGGTCCGCACATAATTATACACTTAAAATACCCTGGTCACCGGCGGAGGCACAATGCGGACAGACCTATAACATTATCTGCACTCTCATAGTCTTTTTCTTTTTCTAACTATTTTTTATCTTTTACCATAGGTGACTATATTTGCTGAGAAGTCCTTTAACCAAGGCAAGGCAGCGCCGACGTGCGACAGGAGGTCCAAATGTTTTTTGTAGACCGCACTCTTTATTTCAAACCTGTAAAGTGCCCTTTTTCTCAGCTTTCGACCCCCGGCATGTCAAATAGCCTTGGTAGTAGCATTATAATCTGTAAAGATTGCGCTTGACATATCATTCAGATGCTAGTTAACATAACCCATATTCAGCATTCTCTTTTCTCAAAGAACTGAATTTTGCTTCTATGGTTATTTCACGCACGCACCCCGGCATATATTGCCAGGGGCTCAATATGGCAACATCTGAGTTGCCGACAAGTCCGAACAGCTTTATAGCACACTTCGGCGTCACGAGTTTGGCCTTATATGCATCAACTCCGAATCATGTCTTTGGTCAATAGTTGGGTTGCCCGGCTACTTTGCTTACTACCTTACGTTCCGCTATCGGCTAGGGTAGTAAAGGGAGAACTACTGTGATTGTGTCCTGGTTTGTCCGGATGAGCACCTCAGTAGAGAAAGCCGAAAACTAATTGTCATGATGCGGCGAGAGCTGGTCAACCACTCGATGACTCACAAGAATCTTCGCGATTCCTTCCGTATTACACGAAGGACCGTTCTTCTGGTCACGTATGTAAACGCACCGTATTCGGATAACCGCGTACATACCAGGGGCTATATCGTAGACCCACCGTCAAACTCCTATGGCTAAGTGAAAGTGTTAAAGCCCTATAGTCAGATTGCCTGGTTCGCCGCATTGACACCTACTTAATGAACCAAGACGTTGGGTCAAGAGTGATCAAGTGCTTTTCCGAACACCCCCGCGTTATATGCGAGGGGGCCGAAGCCGACGACTGGTAAACTTTCAAATTATACAAAAAATAGCCGCACAGGAGGCACCAAAAACTTTATAGGCAAAAGTATAAAAAACATAGCCCTAATATATCATAATATTGTTTTTACAATTTTGGTACACTTCACTCGAACATAATATCTTTCGAGCACTGATCCCCTATCAAGCAGCCACCCTCTAGGACATCCTCAAAATAATGCTCTGGCATGTGATGGTCCTTGCCCTTGGGTGGACTTTTCGCTGCAATATCGGTGGCCCTCATCTTCGCCCAGTACGTCTTGATGCGGGCGAGGGCCATCCATGCACCTTCTATGCACGTTGACCGCTTAACAGCGTCGATACGCGGCACCGCATCAACAAGTCGCTATACCAAACCGAAATAACTATTCGGAATTGGCTCAGTCGGCCACAGTCGGACCACGATGTCCTTCATGGCAGATCCGGATATCTTGTGGAGCTCGGCCCACTGGTCCATCTGTTCATTCAGCAACAACGGACGCTTTGGCATGCTGAATTGGGACCAGAAAAGCTTTTCCATCGCATGTCCTTCTTGCGCTTGGAAAAACTGCGTCGCATCGGAGACACTCTTCGACAAGTCCAAAAATGCGTTTGGAGAACTCCGCATTTGATTAAGCGGGGCATACTTTGGATCGCCGAATTTAGTTTGTAATAAGAAGGGCTTACCAGCAACGATCTCCCCAGCTTGTCGGGTCTCCTCCCGAGCCGCTCTAGACTCGGACCATGCTTCCCTTGCCTCTTGTAAGGCCTTGTCAAGATCGCCCGCTCTGTTTTGTTATCATTCTCGAGAAATTCGCATCGGCTAGAGGCATCCTTTAGCTCAAGCGCCATAGTAGATATTCTCTCCTCGTACCGGCGCCGAGCAGCCTGTTCGGCCTTTAATTCAGCAGTTGCCTTTTCGGCAGCCGCATTACTCATCAAGGATTGGTCCTTGGCCCGAGCAAGCTTAGCCCGAAGGGTCTCAACTGCGGCGGCATTATCTGTAGTTATGCATATCTCAATATACAATTCTAAGCGTCATGCTCTGTCACAGCCCTAGAGTTGCTTGACATTAGTTGCATTAGGGCATTCATGTCATCATGTTAATTTCCATGAAAATTGAAATGGGGATTGCTGAAACCCTAGCACCAATTGAATTCTAACAGGTTCAGATAAAATCATTTTCAATAATCCCAACATGCCCTGTGAAAATGTTCATGATAATGGATAAAGGTGAAAGCCTCTTCCAAAAATGATGAACATATCCTATAGGTCATTCCTGGATTTTTGAATTAAATCCTACACTATTTGAATTTGGGCATTTGAACATTATAAATAATTTAAATGCTCAAATAATGTTGGAAGTATTTGTGGGCCATTGAAATAATTCAGAAAGTGCCCGTGAATATTTTCAGGATTTATAAGTTGATTTGGTTTTTAAAAACTGGATCAAAACTAATCTGCAAAATAGAAAACAGATTGGAAAAGAGAGAGAGTGCTGCACCTGGCCTCATCTGCGCAGCCCACCCACCTGGCGCCCAACCGGCCCAGCCTCTCCTCCCCCTGCTGGCGGCCCGGTTGGCCCAGCCCACCAGCGCCCCACCGCTCATCGTCTTCCTCTGCCAGAAGGCAGAGGCGAGGCGTGGCGAGCGCTGGCGATGCCGCGGCCACCTCCTGCTCGCGCTGGCGGCCTCCCCGACCTCCTCGCGACACCTGGAACAGCCACGCGACCCCTGGCCCTCTCACTCTCTCCCTCGAACGCCTCCCTCTCCTCTGCTCCCTCCCTCTCGCCCGGACCGAGCGGAGCTCGTCGCCACCGCACGCCGTAGCCACGGCCACCGGCCCTCCCTCGCCTAGCCGACGTGTCTATGGCCTCCGCCGTTCCGCTCTCGTCCTCCTCGTCGTCTCACGCGACCAGAGGAGCCCCGGAGTGCCGTCACCGCCGTCTTCTTCCTCCTCGGCCACCGAGATCGCCGGCGACCCTCCCGCCGTCACCAGCCCTCCCCGAGCACGCCGAGGCCACCTCCGCACTCCTCGTGAGCTCCTCTTCTCTTCCCCTCACCCCGTGCGCTTGATTTCGCTCCCTGGTTAGCTGCCCCACCGAACCGAGCTCCGGCCGCCGCCATGAACGGTGAGCTTCGTGCTCCCAAGCTCCTCCACCTGCGCTCGTTGCCTCCGCGTGTTCATGGTGATCCCAGCAACCCGTAGAGCCCATCGGCCTCGCCTGCCGTGCCCCGTAACGCCTAAAAGCTCGGAACCCGAACTCCGGCGCCGCCCCGGGCTTCACTCCGGCGAACACCGGCCGCCCCGACCCCGGCTAACCCCACCAAGAACCCCAGCGCGTCCCCAGCTCCCTGAAGGTCCCCTTCCCGCCCCTTTTGGTGGCCGGAATGGCCTATTACACTTGCTCCGCCGCGGTCGACGTCGCCGGCGTCAAGCCGCCGGTGGCGATGACCTTTTTGACCACCCCGTGTCACTGACACGCGGGCCCCGCCCGACTAACCACTCTAGTTAGGTTTTAAACTAACTTAACTAACCCCGGTTAGTACTAATTAACTAGGTTAGTTAGTTAGTCACTGACGTGTGGCCCCCACACGTCAGGTTTGACCTGGACCGCGCCCAGTTGACCGCTGACGTCACACTGACGTCAGGCTGACGCCATAATTAAGTTTCTAGATTTAATTTAATTCAGTTAATTTCAGAAAATACTCTAAACTTCTAAAAATCATATAAATTCAACCGTAACTCGGATGGAAATAATTTATATATGAAAAATGATCAGAAAAATATGAAGAATCTGTTTATGCCATGATCATGCATGTTTGAACAAGTTAACATCACTGAATAGGATGAATCATGATTAGGGTAACTTATGAAATAGCAATTTGAGTTGGAATTCAACCTTGGTTGAATTCCACTCCAACTAACTTGGAATATTATTGCATTAGGTAAATTCAGTACCTTAACATGATCATGCATCATATATGTGCATTGCATTGATTGTGCTCTCTCTTGTTTGCGGTAATTGCCCCTCCGATAGGCGATGTACCAAGCGATGATTATTCGATGACACCGATGAAGAACTATTATCTTGAAGTGCCGTGCAAGCAAAACCCCTTGTTCATTCGATATAATCCCACTCTCTCGCTCCTGCTCTATTTTATTGCATTAGGACAACAACGACTCATGTGTTACTTGCTGCGGTAGCTGAACCCCTTGATCCTTTGCATGACTGTCATTCCACAATAATTAGATGAAACCCACTAGCATGAGTAGGAGTTGTTTGAGCCCATGTTGTGCCTACTCATTTATGCTTGTTTGTCATGCCTGCTTTGCTTAGAGTTGAGTCGGGTCGATTCATCGGGAATGAATTGGAATTGTTATGAACATGTCCTATTGTGTGTGAGCTAAATGTGTGAACACGATTTGGTAAAGGTAGCGGTGAGAGGCCATGTAGGAGTACATGGTGGGTTGTCTCATTGCAGCCGTCCTCGTGAACTGAGTTACGTGTTTGTGATCCATGAACTAGCTACTACCACGCATTGGGCCCGAAACCAATGGACCCTCTCGGCTTCTTGACCACCCTTGTCCTCGGTCAGGGAGTTGCAAGTAGTTTCGGTGTTTGTAGCATCTTTGGGGCCGCATAGCAACGCTGACCTTAGGGGTGGGTTGTGTTGCGGTAGGCACCGTGGCCGGTGTACCGAGTGCCCGTTTGGTATCTCGGGAACCCTGCACACATCGTTCGGGCTGTATGGGAAACCTCGGCGGACTCCTGCGGATGGAACCGAATAGGCGATAAACCTGGACTAGGGACTTGAGTGTTTAGGTAGGCGTGGCCGACACCCACGTTGGGCTTCCGCTTGAAGGTTGCGAGTACATGTCGGTAAACGGCGGTAAGTGGTGAGCGTGTGTGAAGAAGTACACCCTGCAGGGTTTAATATGATCTATTGAATAGCCGTGTCCACGGAGAAGGACTTCTGGTTGCCTATATCGGTTCATAGACAAGTGAAAGTGGATACTCTAAAATCGCAAGATAAGCGTGAGTGCTATGGATGGCGCTTCTCGAGGGAAGCGGGGCGGGTCCATAGTGGTGTATTGATATGGTGAATATGTGGACTCGTGTGCGCCACCTCAAAAGAGTTACTTGCAATCGTAGTTCGGGATAGCCACCGAGTCAAAGCTGGCTTGCTGCGGTCAAACTCCACCACCCCTTTTGATAATGATGCATATGTAGTTAGATCGATGTAAGTCTTGCTTGAGTACAATTGTACTCACGTTTGCTTATTTTATGTTTTGCGAGAGGCGTCGGTCTCGCTAGTAGTTCCACGTGGACTTGACGTTTAGCTTGTTACCTCAGCTACGATCTTGTGCCTCGGCGGGATCTGGTAGATAGTCGGGCTCCTCAGCCTTTTTCATTTATAGTTATGCGTACTCGGACATGATTAGCTTCGCTTGTGCTTTGACTTGTATGCTTTCGAGTGTTGGGTCATGAGACCCATGTTTGTAATATCTCGCTCTTGAGCCTAATGAATAATATTTTGAGTCGTAGAGTTATGTTGTGATGCCACGTCGTATTTACACATATTGAGCATATTGTGTGTATGTTTGAAATGCTTGGTATGTGTGGGATCCGACAAACTAGTTGTTTATCCTTGGCAGCCTCTCATATGGGGAAATGTAGTCTCGTGCTTACGGCGATAGTAGTCCGCTTCTGCCCGGTTCACGAGTCCTGCTAGCCCACACTACTGCTTGGACACTTGACTGGCGGCATGTGATTCATTTCGTTCCTATGTCCATCCGGGAAATGTCACGCGGTGATACTTGAGTCCTGCCTAGCACTGCTACAGCCGGGATACGGAGTCTGTTAGCCAGTGCTACAGCCCAAGTTCATCGTTGATGACCGACATGCTCGATGTGATTCATGTATACTGTCCCCATAGGTTAGTGCCGCTTTGGGTTCACGACTAGCCATGTCGGCCGGGTTCTTTGTCATATGGATGCTAGCGACACTATCATATCGTGAGCCAAAAGACGCATAAGCGGTCCGGGCCATGGTAAGGCGACACCGTGGGAATACCGTGCGTGAGGCCGCAAAGTGATATGATGTGTTACATGCTAGATCGGTGTGACCTAGGATCGGGTCTGACAGCGTTGGTATCGAGCTGTTGCTGAGGATTACCAAGCCAAACTGGTGAAGTTGTGTCTAGAAATGCTTTAGTTATGTAAGGAATTGATTGTGGAAGGAGCGTAAGGCTCTTTTTACTCCTTATACCTCATGGCCTTCGATCTGAGTCATCCTCTTCTCTTCTACGGGTTTAAGAACTAGGCTTCTCATCTATCTAATAGGATGACGTGTTACTAATCCATAGACCTTTAAGATTGTTGGTTTTAATCCCCAGTTCAGTTCCTACTATTTCTGTATGATAACTATTGATCCCAGAATCTTGTTATGATGTTGTTGAGTGGTTATGCCACCATTTTCTGCAGGATGTCTCAAATCATTTTGAGCATTTACAGCCGTTATCTGTCAAAGTCACCCAGGTCTCTAAATAGTCGATGCATTTGCAAATCCTTTCCTTCTGCTTCCGATGTCCTCTTGGTGAGAATAAGCACACTAACGGTGCGTTGGGGTAATTTATTGCCTTGACATATATGTTGGAACTACTATTATGACCCTAGGTGTTTAGGAAGTCACCTAGCAATTTAGCTATGCTTTTGTATCCCAGTGTGATGATTACGCCATCACTTTCGAAAGCATCCCGTGATGCCATTTAGTAGTAGGTATTCTACTCTGGGTTTTGAACCGAGATTCATCCTACCTCATGTTGTTAGTATTTGCTAGTGCCTTTAGGATATTAGTAACCTTGCGATAGTCCTCAAGTCCGTGGTATTCTCCTTCTTCCAAATACCATGAACCGCTTATGGTAGAAGTTCTTTTGAACCAAAAGATCACAATAAGAGTGCTCTTGAGGAGTTCTCCATTCATAATTGTGAATCTGCCAATTCTACCTTTCGCATGGATTATCCGGAAGAAATGTTGAGCTTGCTCGACATACTAATCTGTGCATCCACAACTCAGAAAATTATATGTTCCTTTGAGTTGTTCTCTTAGATGCCTTTCGACCTTCATCTATCAATTGATAGCCAAGGGTATGTGTGCATTTGTGTTCATCGATGCATTTTATCCTTGTGGTCCGTCAAGCCATTCTATTCGGAATGACTAGGAGAAACAAACTCGAGACCTCATCCATTTCTAGGATTGGGTCAAAGTAGTTGTATCCCGCAGATCAAAATGCCAATTCAGCTTTTGATTCTGTTCTACCACAAGTATTGCCATCTTATGTCAAGAATGTCATGGGAATTGCACAACCTCCTAGGAATTCTTGATGCGGTGATACTTCTCATCATCATTGTTCATTTCTCGGTTCCGTGTTGATGCAACCGGAAGCCGCAAGTGAATTGTGATGTGTGAAATCAATACCCCGAGCAACTTGTTGCTTGGTAGTGAATGGACAATATTCTCATTTTTAGCGTGTTGGTTATTAAACCATCATCCTAAGATTGATCGTGCTACCTAGTCCTTATTTCTGGTGCACACCTCGAGTGATGAGTTAGGATTGTGTCAAGTCCTCACTCATTTGATCATATCGTCTTGCCCTGAAAAGCAAGATTGTTCTCGAGCTTAGTAACATACCGGTGGTTCGTGACTTTCCAATTATCTCCTTGGAAGTGTTACCGGATTGTTTCCTGACCGTTATGTTGAGCTCGTGATCAAGTTGGTTTCTTGTGGACCACCCCTTCTCCAAGAATCTGTGTTGGATACCCCTGAGCTAGTCGGTTAAGCTAGACAATAACTTGGAGAGTTGGAAGATAAAAGTTTGTCCAACTTAGTTCGTTCCAAAGGGATATTCTTGTGTAGTGTGTGTTGAAGAAAGATGATATCTTCATCGATTGGTCCTCGTGATCGGTTGTTGGACCTATTGTCCTACCAATTCTTGACTTGAGTATGGGCCATTGTCAAGTCAAATCAGAACCAACGATATTCGTAATGTTGTCTTACTCGTGGTTGATCCCTCGAGCATACACCATTACATCTTTGGTCTGACCAATACTAACACCGTGTTCACATGATGGTGGAAGTCCAGTGATATGGAAATTCGATGAGTTGCTGTTGAGCCCATCAGTAGCATTTTGTCTCCCCCATGAGTCATGTTGAGCATCAACCTAGTATTGGAAACTTGTGTAAGCAATTCTTCGTGTTCCGTTCATGAAGCATATGTTTGGATGGAAGTAGTGACTTCCTCTAATTCATGTGCATCTGGTGTAAGTTGCCGCCATGAATTTGAGAAAGGTTTGTTTTGTTTCCTCTGGAATCATCCCAAGTCAGTCATGCACGTGCGAAGTATTCTATGGCATGATGGACTGATCATCTTCATCTCATATGAATTCCATAGCACACCAAGCCACCGATTGATTTGTTCAAGGAGAAAAGTTCCTTCCTAAGAGCTAATCCGGACTTATGTAAGGACTTCGTTATCCTCGATGATGGTTCCCCACCGAACTTCGGTAGTGTTTTATTATAAGACTACCATGTGGTCATGCTTGTCTAGGACAAGCGTGTTCACATGTTTGTAGCAGAACCAGCTCATGTTTTGGAGCTTGCTATCGTAGTTCATACCCGAGAATCTCATAGCGCCTTCCCGTCGAATTGTGTTGCAACCCTTCCTCTTCAGACATGATGAGTCTGAAATATCCTAACACCAGCCAGATCTGAATCTCAGGCAGATATGATGGTTGGAACCTTCGAGCAGTTGCATTTCGTTCCAAGCTTGCACCGCCTTGGTGCTATCTCGCTATAGACTGTCTTCTTAGCAACTCTTGTCTAGGTTTATCTTCAAAAGTGGACTTACCATGGGTCTCCCCCCCCCCCTCGATGATAAGCAAAATCATCCATTGCGTCGTCTTCAACAAGGTAGTCCACATCATCCATTCTAGTCCGGGTGTACTATTCCTTTGCACTCCGTCAATGATCGCTCGTGATTGCCTTAGGCTGGTATAAAGAGTTCCAATGATCTATGGATCAAAAGTAATTCTTTTTGCCACTTAAGGGAATAGTTCCTTGCGCCACCTTTCTCGAGGTGTCCCGTTACGGGATCATGATAAATATTTCCTCGCCACCTTGACACCATCCACCATCTTCCTAAAGCGTGGAATTGTTGCCACTAATCAAACCTCGTTGTTGTTCTTCCATCCCTTTCGATGCATTTCATGTCTCAACTCGAGATGCGTCACCACCTCAGTCCGTGAGTCGATCATGTCTACTTGATCTTCATGAAGGTCGAATCATGTAGGGTTTTCCCCTTCCTTACATTGTCGTGTCGGTGAAGATCTCAAGACGTCAAGACCAAGAAGATGGAGTGAACCAACATCCTCGAGAAAGCAATTGGATCATGGAGATTGTAATAGTTTGTGACCTCCCTTTTCCTCTTACCTCACGTCTTGAATCTCGGGGCGAGATTCTTGTTTAGTGGGGGTGAGTTGTCACAGCCCTAGAGTTGCTTGACATTAGTTGCATTAGGGCATTCATGTCATCATGTTAATTTCCATGAAAATTGAAATGGGGATTGCTGAAACCCTAGCACCAATTGAATTCTAATAGGTTCAGATAAAATCATTTTCAATAATCCCAACATGCCCTGTGAAAATGTTCATGATAATGGATAAAGGTGAAAGCCTCTTCCAAAAATGATGAACATATCCTATAGGTCATTCCTGGATTTTTGAATTAAATCCTACACTATTTGAATTTGGGCATTTGAACATTATAAATAATTTAAATGCTCAAATAATGTTGGAAGTGTTGTGGGCCATTGAAATAATTCAGAAAGTGCCCGTGAATATTTTCAGGATTTATAAATTGATTTGGTTTTTAAAACTGGATCAAAACTAATCTGCAAAATAGAAAACAGATTGGAAAGAGAGAGAGTGCTGCACCTGGCCTCATCTGCGCAGCCCACCCACCCGGCGCCCAACCGGCCCAGCCACGCCTCCCCCTGCTAGCCGGCCCGGTTGGCCCAGCCCACCAGCGCCCACCGCTCATCGTCTTCCTCTGCGCGGAAGGCGAGGCGGCGTGGCGGGCCAGCGATGCCGCTGACCACCTCCTGCTCGCGCTGGCGGCCTCCCCGACCTCCTCGCGACACCTGGAACAGCCACGCGACCCCTGGCCCTCTCACTCTCTCCCTCGAACGCCTCCCTCTCCTCTGCTCCCTCCCTCTCGCCCGGACCGAGCGGAGCTCGTCGCCACCGCACGCCGTAGCCACGGCCACCGGCCCTCCTCGCCTAGCCGACGTGTCCATGGCCTCCGCTGCTCTCGTCCTCCTCGTCGTCCCCACGCGACCGGAGAGCCCCGAGTGCCGCCACCGCCGTCTTCTTCCTCCTCGGCCACCGAGATCGCCGGCGACCCTCCCGCCGTCACCAGCCCTCCCCGAGCACGCCGAGGCCACCTCCGCACTCCTCGTGAGCTCCTCTTCTCTTCCCCTCACCCCGTGCGCTTGATTTCGCTCCCTGGTTAGCTGCCCCACCGAACCGAGCTCCGGCCGCCGCCATGAACGGTGAGCTTCGTGCTCCCAAGCTCCTCCACCTGCGCTCGTTGCCTCCGCGTGTTCATGGTGATCCCAGCAACCCGTAGAGCCCATCGGCCTCGCCTGCCGTGCCCCGTAACGCCTAAAAGCTCGGAACCCGAACTCCGGCGCCGCCCCGGGCTTCACTCCGGCGAACACCGGCCGCCCCGACCCCGGCTAACCCCACCAAGAACCCCAGCGCGTCCCCAGCTCCCTGAAGGTCCCCTTCCCGGCCCTTTTGGTGGCCGGAATGGCCTATTACACTTGCTCCGCCGCGGTCGACGTCGCCGGCGTCAAGCCGCCGGTGGCGATGACCTTTTTGACCACCCCGTGTCACTGACACGCGGGCCCCGCCCGACTAACCACTCTAGTTAGGTTTAAACTAACTTAACTAACCCCGGTTAGTACTAATTAACTAGGTTAGTTAGTTAGTCACTGACGTGTGGCCCCACACGTCGAGTTTGACCTGGACCGCGCCAGTTGACCGCTGACGTCACATCGACGTCGGTCGACGCCATAATTAAGTTTCTAGATTTAATTTAATTCAGTTAATTTGAAAATACTCTAAACTTCTAAAATCATATAAATTCAACCGTAACTTCGGATGGAAATAATTTATATATGAAAATGATCAGAAAAATATGAAGAATCTGTTTATGCCATGATCATGCATGTTTGAACAAGTTAACATCACTGAATAGGATGAATCATGATTAGGGTAACTTATGAAATAGCATTTTGAGTTGGAATTCAACCTTGTTTGAATTCCTCCAACTAACTTGGATTATTATTGCATTAGGTAAATTCAGTACCTTAACATGATCATGCATCATATATGTGCATTGCATTGATTGTGCTCTCTCTTGTTTGCGGTAATTGCCCCTCCGATAGAGCGATGTACAAGCGATGATTATTCGATGACACCGATGAAGAACTATTATCTTCAGAAGTGCCAGGCAAGCAAAACCCCCTTGTTCATTCCGATATAATCCCACTCTCTCGCTCCTGCTCTATTTTATTGCATTAGGACAACAACGACTCATGTGTTACTTGCTGCGGTAGCTGAACCCCTTGATCCTTTGCATGACCTGTCATTCCACAGTAATTAGATGAAACCCACTAGCATGAGTAGGAGTTGTTTGAGCCCATGTTGTGCCTACTCATTTATGCTTGTTTGTCATGCCTGCTACTGCTTAGAGTTGAGTCGGTTCGATTCATCGGGAATGAATTGGAATTGTTATGAACATGTCCTATTGTGTGTGAGCTAAATGTGTGAACACGATTTGGTAAAGGTAGCGGTGAGAGGCCATGTAGGAGTACATGGTGGGTTGTCTCATTGCAGCCGTCCTCAGGAACTGAGTTCTGTGTTTGTGATCCATGAACTAGCTACTACCACGCATTGGGCCCAAACCAATGGACCCTCTCGGCTTCTTGACCACCCTTGTCCTCGGTCAAGGGAGTTGCAAGTAGTTTCGGTGTTTGTAGCATCTTTGGGGCACGCAACGCTGACCTTAGGGGTGGGTTGTGTTGCGGTAGGCACCGCGGGTCTGTGTACCGAAGTGCCCGTTTGGTATCTCGGGAACCCTGCACACATCGTTCGGGCTGTATGGGAAACCTCGGCGGACTCCTGCGGATGGAACCGAATAGGCGATAAACCTGGACTAGGGACTTGAGTGTTTAGGTAGGCGTGGCCGACACCACGTTGGGCTTCCGCTTGAAGGTTGCAGTACATGTCGTGTAAACGGCGGTAAGTGGTGAGCGTGTGTGAAGAAGTACACCCTGCAGGGTTTAATATGATCTATTGAATAGCCGTGTCCACGGAGAAGGACTTCTGGTTGCCTATATCGGTTCATAGACAAGTGAAAGTGGATACTCTAAAATCGCAAGATAAGCGTGAGTGCTATGGATGGCGTTCTCGTAGGGAGGCGGAGGCGGGTCCATAGTGGTGTATTGATATGGTGAATATGTGGACTCGTGCGCCACCTCAAAAGAGTTACTTGCGATGTAGTTCAGGATAGCCACCGAGTCAAAGCTGGCTTGCTGCGGTCAAACTCCACCACCCCTTTTGATAATGATGCATATGTAGTTAGATCGATGTAAGTCTTGCTGAGTACAATTGTACTCACGTTTGCTTATTTTATGTTTTGCGAGAGGCGTCGGTCTCGCTAGTAGTTCCACGTGGACTTGACGTTTAGCTTGTTACCTCAGCTACGATCTTGTGCCTCGGCAGGATCTGGTAGATAGTCGGGCTCCTCAGCCTTTTTCATTTATAGTTATGCGTACTCGAGACATGATTAGCTTCGCTTGTGCTTTGACTTGTATGCTCGAGTGTTGGGTCATGAGACCCATGTTTGTAATATCTCGCTCTTGAGCCTAATGAATAATATTTTGAGTCGTAGAGTTATGTTGTGATGCCACGTCGTATTTACACATATTGAGCATATTGTGTGTATGTTTGAAATGCTTGGTATGTGTGGGATCCGACAAACTAGTTGTTTATCCTTGGCAGCCTCTCATATGGGAAATGTAGTCTCGTGCTTACGGCGATAGTAGTCCGCTTCTGCCCGGTTCACGAGTCCTGCTAGCCCAAAGACTACTGCTTGGACACTTGATGGCGGCATGTGATTCATTTCGTTCCTATGTACATCCCTTCGGGAAATGTCACGCGGTGATACTTGAGTCCTGCCTAGCCTGCTACAGCCGGGATACGGAGTCCTGTTAGCCAGTGCTACAGCCCAAGTTCATCGTTGATGACCGACATGCTCGAAGTGTTTCATGTATGCCTGTCCCCATAGGTTAGTGCCGCTTTGGGTTCACGACTAGCCATGTCGGCCGGGTTCTTTGTCATATGGATGCTAGCGACACTATCATATCGTGAGCCAAAAGACGCAAAGCGGTCCGGGCCATGGTAAAGCGACACCCGTGGGAATACCGTGCGTGAGGCCGCAAAGTGATATGATGTGTTACATGCTAGATCGGTGTGACCTAGGATCGGGGTCCTGACATGCTCATAATATAGCACTTGCACATACTGACTGCCCCAAAGACATACCTTGCGCCTCATCGAGCCACCTGTTAATAAGCGTGATGTCATCATCCGCCACATCAAGTTTCTGCTTCAGATCTGCAAACTCTGTAGCTTGGGCATTCGCCAGGGATGTAACAGCCTGTGTTGCAATTAGTTAGATTATTTCATGGGCATATCTTTCTTGATCCTCTGATCGCCTCCCTTTGGACGCCAACCAGAGTCTCAGGGGATACTATCTATACACAGGCGCATTTTGCGTTTATAGCAGAATTGAAAATATTACATTACGTTCCTCGAAACCTCTTAGCAGGCCCATAAAGGCTTCATTCAATCCGCTTTTCGCGGACAGAATCCTCTCAACCACCGTACCCACCAAGGTACGATGTGCCTCTGAGACGGGCGCATGTCGCAATATGTCCATCAATGTATCCGGCGCCTCCGGATCCCAGGAAGCAGCTGTAGGGGTACAGACTCCCTTCATAGTAATATGTTTACTCGATCTTAGAGTCGTCACTGGCTATAAATCAGATAGTCTAGAGCCTTCATTGTTGGTCCCTATAGGGGCCGCACACCCCGGACCCTGGACAGCCAAAGTGTCACCTTCGGGCCTAGTCTTCATTGTCCCTCGCACCACTTGTTGATCGGGAGAGATCCTCTGGGACGACACCTCGGGGTCGCCTGCCCTATTGATGAACCGATAGTACAACGACACGTGATGAACCGATCCCGCTCTTTGTGGGAAGAGTGTACGATTTTCGACGCACGCACCACATCAATGTTGTGAAATGGTATTCAAACATGCATGCATGCATCACCTCCATACATATGCATGTAGTGGTTGTCTTCGAATGGTACCCTCCCTCACATGGTTATCAGCGACAAGCCTATATATATATATATATATATATATATATATATATATATATATATATATATATATATATATATATATATATATATATATTCATGGGCCCGCGTGGACATCCATGATCACCTTCACCGACAACAAGATAGGTTACCATGGTGGATATTCTTAATTTGGTTCGTTTTATCGTAGTATAGGTGTTGGTGACATTCAGACCTAATTAAAGTTTGAGCGCATATACTATGCACGCACATGCATGCATCAATCCCTGTCATCGGCTTGAAGTGTGGTGTAACATACATATGCATCATCAACCTAACTATCGGAGTTCTGGGAACGGGGTCCCCAGACTTGCCTGCCTGCGGCCTGCGACATGGCTCAAAGGAGGCCCAGCTTAGCCCATCTTCATCAATACAAGCTCAAGACCCTCGCGAGGGGCAAGCCTCATGGGCGGACGACAAGGAGCTTCTCAGCACGGCCTCATCAGCTGGCTCATGAGGCGGCGGAGAGATCAAGGCAGGGTACCTCGCGAGGTGCCCATGACGCAAGCCATGACGACCAAGGGCGCCCGATGGGCGCCAGCCGCGCAGATGTCCTCCTTTCCTCTTTGGTGCAAAGGAGCAAGCGAGGCGAGAGCATCAAGCAAAGGCGCCCATTTGATTGCAACGAGACCAAGACCAGCCCAACGGCCGGAAGGAAGTCATTGTGGAGCCCAAGCCGGCATCATCACAGAGCCTTTGACAAAGCGAGACCAACTTTAGTCGGGATAAGTGTACCCGATGTTCCCTTCAAAATGGCCAATTGTTGGCGCCCTTCCCGCTCAATATTTGGGAAGAGGCCCAGGGCCTTTGCCTATAAATAGGACTAGCCACCCCCAGGGTAGAGGCATCTGGATCCTCACCAAGAAACCAGTAGATAGAGCGAGTGAACCCCTCCTAGCAGTTCATCGCACCAGCCAAGAACAGACCCTCGCGAGGCTGTTCTTCCTTGTATTGTTCATCATCAGCCCAAGAGGCAATCCACCACACCACACACTGGAGTAGGGTATTACACCACAATGGTGGCATGAACCAGTATAAATCTTGTGTCTCTCGTGCTGTTCTGTTTAGTAGTTTGGGTCCCAGCGATTCGGCGAGGTGCAAGACAGTAGAGGGTTGAATCTCCACGCGCACCCCAGTGTTCGAACCTCAAGGGTCTGCCGGAGCCCGAAATCCGACATTTGGCGCGCCAGGTAGGGGTGCGCCAGGATCTGCCTTCCACCGCTTCGCGCCCCGTCGCATCGTCATCATCATGTCCGGCGACCAGGCGGGCAACCCAGATCCTTGGGCAGCTTGGCCCACCAGCGCAGAGCCGCTCGCCCCGGGCGACCCCATACCCCAGGCAGCTCGCAGTCCGCAGGGCGCTGCAGGCCGCGGGCGACGCGGACAGACCTCGACGGCCCTAACACCCCGGCAGATGCGGTCGGTAGCGAGGGCCTCCAACCACGCCGCGGCAACGGCGCCGTACACCCGCCGGGAGTAGGCAAACTCAAGGGCCGCGCTCACGGTGCCCCGAGAGCTGCTGCAGTGCAGACTGATGGAAGGCGGCCGCGACGTGCTGCTAGAGCGGGTGGCGGAGCTCCTAGGCTTCGCCGCCTCGGGGGCTCACCCCTTCCGTGCACCGCTCCCGCCTCAGGTCCAGGGCTGCCCGCCCGGGGGCCCCACATGCAACCGCGGGCTCCAAAGCGACTCCAACACCAGCGAAGCCGTCAGCACAGGGCCGGCCGCGGCACCGGCTCCGCTCCCCGTCAGCGAAGAAGGACTCGTCGCGACCCATGGCACCCGTGGGCCGCCGCGCTACCATCACCAGGCCGGCACGTCAAGCAGAGCTGCATGGCACGCGGAGCCCTACGGCGCAGCTTTCGGGGTGACGGCCGCGGAAGAGTACGTGCCCCACATGATGGATCAAGGGCACACGCGCGAGGGCGAACAAGGCTCGCTCCTCAGCCAAAGCTGGGGGGACAAGGCGCCAGAGGCTGAGCTCTTCCAGGAACCCCGGGACGGCCCCGCCGGCCATGCTGGGAGCGACGATTATCGGGTACCACTAATCCCTCAGGAGCATGCATACACTAATCATGCGTCGCAGGAGGTGCAGGTCGCCACAGCGAGCAGCTGCCCCGCTCCAGCAGTCTCTTACCCCTCAGGAGGAGGGCGTCGGGGGCTGCAGGAGAGGGGCCGAGATCCGACATCACCACCGCGGCGTTTGGAGCAAGGCGTTCCCAGGAGGTAGGCCCTCCGCTGAGGAGGTGCCTCAGGGCCTGCCCCTGGCGGAGGATCCGTGGTCGTCGGGGGAACCGCTGGCGACCGCTACCCCATCGGGCGGCGCCCTGGTTTCGGTCGTCGTTGATGGCACTAGAGTGTGGCGCAAGGCGGGCCCTCGTCTGGCGATATGAAGCAAGGCCGGTACTGTGAAGAAGGCCGGTGCCTATGAAGCTCGCCTCCCCGTGACACTCTCATGTAATAATGAGTGGGGCTGTACACACCCCGGAGTCTCGGGGTGCGGCCTCAGCCAGGGCTCCTCCCACGCCCGGTGGCAGCACCTAGCTCATATTTGGTGAGAAGACGTCCAAGACTAGACTAGGTGCCGGACGCGGCCTTTTGTTTGCTTTCATTGCTTTTCCCTTGGTTGCTGCTTTCCCGCTGGATTTAAGTTGAACTCGAATTTGAAATTTGCGTGTGTTGGGGATGGGGTGCTTAGTCTCGTTCGAGCAATCTCTCGCGTTTCGGTTACGACCTCGCCTCAGCTGCCTCCCCTCGCGAGCCCCTCGCAAGCCGGGTCAGGCCTAGCTCGCGTGCAGCCCAGACTGCCGCTGACGTACCCTCTCAGGAGGTTTTTTCACTGCAGATCCTACGGATTCAATCAGGAGGCGTTCGAGGCACCACAGCCTCCCACAAATTATCCAGGACGAAGGTAAACTAACTAACCAACCGGCTCGTCGCCTAGCAAACCACCTGGCACGGGCCTATGAGCAATGCAGCATTGACTAGTGCGCTTAAACATTGGCTTTACATGAGGGGCATCCCCTCCCAAAATGCTCTCACAATCATCGGGACAAAAGCCTGAGTTCTATTCGTGTAGGATAAGGAAATAGGAGCGGCGCGCTATCAGTCAGACAAATCCCCCAATGCATCCTCAGGAGCGCCACCCGAGCTGTCGCTGGCGTCGCTGGCCTCGCCATCGCCCTCCGCGTTGCCGCCAGCAGCGTCAGGGCCGTTCACCACGCCGCCCTCGTCGGCGGCCACAACTACGCCGTCGTTGTCTGAAGCGAAGGCCCTGACAAGGGCGTCCACGTTGTCTTCCACCCAGTACGCCAGGTCGTCTCGGACGGCCTGGGGCACTGGGGCGATGGCAGCGTCGAAGTCGAAGTGAGGGTCCATGTTCCGGAGATGGCTGAAGACGCGGGAGAAGGCGCACCCGAGCAATGCTCGACTCCTCTTCTCCACCAACCTGTTGGCACGAACCGACCGTGCCTCCAGCTGCGTCTCGATGTCGGTGAAGAACTGAAGGTTGCCGGCGTAGTTAATAGCACGCGGCTCGCCAACGGCCGCCTCGCAGATGATACCCAAGGCCGTGTTGGCCCTCTCTCGAAGCGCGGAGAGCATGGGGGCGTGCTCATGCTCCAAGAGCCGCCGCTGACGCATCTCGTCCGCGTTTTGGCGAGCGACAGCCTCGGCCTCAACCACCTGTCGGCGAAGAAGAAGCACCTCGGCATGGGAAGTATCTGACTCCCCCTGTGCTGCCTCAAGTGCGACCCGCAAGGCATCGGCCTGCCTCGTTGCTTCCTCCAGTTTGGCCCTGAGGGCGTTGGTCCTACCTTCAGCCTCGGTCCGGACCAACTCTAGCCTCTCCTTGAGCTCACGCTCAAGATTCAGGCGCGTCGTCGCCACCCGACGTCCGTCCTCCTCCGCGACACGGGCTTCCCGCGCAGTGACGTCGTCCTCTGCCCGTGTCACCCAGCGCTCCCTCGTCTCCAGGCGCTCGTGCTCGCGCGCGCATTCGGCGGCTTCCAGCGTCAACGCCTCCTCACGCTTCTGGAGCTCCGCTGGGTCGCCGGAGGCCACCTTCATCGACGTGAGGGCCGCCTCACGCAGCTCCACCTGCTCCTCCAGTGAGCGGCACCGGGCCAAGAGTTCCTGTGCCCGCTCCTCCGTGGCCTCTCGCCGCCGGTTAGCTTCCCGAGCTTCTTCGACGGCCTGGGAACGGGCCTCCCGAGAGGCCGCCAGCGACACCTTGGACTCCTCATCATCAAGATCGCGCCGACGGAGCGCAAGGGCGGCAGCCGCCTCCAGCTCGCGCCTCTCCGCAACCAGCCGAAGGACCTCAGCCTCAATGCACGCGTCCTCATCAGCAAGTTCCTCACCAAGCAGGTTCACCGCGTCAGCCGCCCTCCGGAGGAACCCTTGGCGAAGAGCGCGACGCTCCCGGGCGCGCTCGAGTACGTCCTCCACACCATCGTCCGCCCCAAGCAAGCACCGTGGGGCGCCGATCAGCACTCCCCTCTCGGGCAGGGGGCTGGGGGCTGGCGCCCTCGAGATGACCGGGCACACCCTGCCGAAGGCCCGACCTAGGGCCAGCCCATCTCCAAGTAGAGAGCACCGGGAGTACCCCAGCCAATCACGGTCCACAGCCAGACGAGAAGCCCACGGCAGGCTGGCTATGCCACGGGAAGGCCCGCGAAGGAAAACCGCAGAGAGCGCAGGGCCAAGTTGCGTTTCGGGGGGACTCGTCTCGCCATCCGGCCTCACCACGAGGGCCCGGCTGCTCGGGATGGTCGAAGACGATGGAAGAGGCGGAGGCGAAGGGGATGGCTCCTCATCCACCCCCGTAAGCTCGGAAGGAAGGGCCCTGCAGGGCAAGGGTCAGAACAAGCAACGAAAGAGTCAGGAGCAGGAAAGGGAGAAGGCTTACTCGTCGATGGCATAGTACTTCCTACGCTTCAGCAGGCGCCAAGGGTAGTCGTCGTCCAGGCCTCCCTCCTCTTCCGTAGAGCCTCGAAGTCCACGCGGAAGCGGCCCAAGACTTGGGCGCAAGGGTCAGCTTGCGACGAGGAGGAAGCATCGAGGCGACTCGCGTCGGGGGCGTCCGCCTGATGCGCGATGCTGATCGCCTCACCAAGAAGAGCGGCTGGGGCCTCGGGAGCCTCAGCCTCAGGCACAGCAAGCGGCCTCTCGCCACCTTCAACTGCGGCAGCACGGGCCTCGGGAGCCGCTCCCCCATGAGCGCCGCCCAGCGCTGTCGCCTCGGCAAGGGCACCCTCGGCCTCCGGAGGCTCACGCCTCCCTGCACCACCACTTGAGGAAGAGTCGCCCCGGGCGGCTGCGAGGTCAACCACCACCACTGGGTTCTCGCGAGGCCCCTGGAGGCCAGCGGGGCGCGCCCCCATTCATCGAAGATGGGCATCTGGCCCACAAAGTCGTCTCTGTTCGAGCAGAGGTACAACAAGGCCCCCCCTTGACGAATGTCGCCGGGGGAAGGATCACCAGTCAAGACCAAGAGCACCTTCCTTAGAGCTTCAGGCGTCAGGTCCCTTTCCTGGAGTCGCATACGGTCTCTACGACCGCTGTAGGCCCACATTTGATGAGAGTGGCGCTGGAGAGGGGCGACACGGCATAGCAAGAACTCCTTCACCACCTTGGGCGCCGTCACGCCAAGCTTCCTCAGGAACTCGAAGCGGTGCCAGACGAAGGCGAGCCGGGGGCTCGCAGCGTGACTTGGCCCTAGCCTGAGTTGGGGACAGCAGGCAAAGATGGCTCCATCAGCAGGGGGCTGGGCACCCCTACGTCCACGTACAGCCACCGCTCGCGAAACCCAGGCGCGGGTGGAGGAAGACTGAAGTCAATTCCGGAAGCCGCTGTCTCAGGCGCGGCAATGAAGCTCACGCACCCCGAGCATTGGCTGGGGTCGATAAGGCGCAGAGAGAAGAAGTGGCGCAGTAAGGCAACCGAAGGAAGGATGCCTGTCATTGCCTTGCAAACAAAGGCAAAAACCGCGAGAAGGGTGATGGATTCGGGACCCAGATGCATCATGTGGATCTGATAGTGGGAAAGCACGGCGTTGAAGAAATCAGAGAAGGGGGAACCAGTCCCGCCCACAGGGCGTCGGCGAAATACCGGACCTCGGTGGGAATCCTGTCAACGGAGAAGTGAGACGCGGGCCAGGCCGTCGTCCTCCCGTACTCATTGAAGATGGTGGCCAGGGCCGAGCGGACCTTGCCCAGGCCTTCTTGGTTGATTATGACCGGCCAATCGACGGCGGGGGCCGCCGCCGCCGACGAGCGAGGCGGCGGCACCGGCTTCTTCCCTTTTCCCTTCCTCGGCGGAGCCATGACGACATGAAGGGGGTGGGGGAAGGTTCGAGAGTGGATTGGATGCGGGAACAGGAGTTCGAGAGAAGGAAGGACAGGGAGTGCTCAAGCAGTGGAAAGGGGAACGACTGTGTGCAGCAGCGAGTCCGCTTAGCAAGGCACAAAATAAGGCGGCGTGGGGGAACAGTGCCGCCCACGTCCAATCAACTGCCACGCGGCGCCCAAGGCCGCAGGCTGTTAGGGCCCGCGACGCTTCACACTTGCCCTTTCGCCTCTCTGCTCAGCCAAGTTAGGGCGCGCCATGGGCCCGGGGGCTACTGTCGGCGTTCTGGGAACGGGGGTCCCCAGACTTGCCTGCCTGCGGCCTGGGGCGTGGCTCAAAGGAGGCCCAGCACAGCCCATCTTCATCAACGCAAGCTCAAGACCCTCGCGAGGGGCCAAGCCTCGCGGGGCGGATGACAAGGAGCTTCCTCAGGCACGGCCTCGTCAGGCTGGCTCATGAGGGGGCGGAGAGTTCAAGGCAGGGTACCTCGCGAGGTGCCCATGACGCAAGCCATGACGACCAAGGGCGCCCGATCGAGCGCCAGCCGCCATGATGTCCTCCTTTCCTCTTTGGTGCAAAGGGAGCAAGCGCAAGCAAGAGCATCAAGCAAAGGCGTCCATTTCGGTGCAACGAGACCAAGACCAGCCCAATGGCTGGAAGGAAGTCATTGTGGAGCCCAAGCCGGCATCATCACCAGAGCCTTTGACAGGCGAGGACCAACTTTAGTCAGGATAAGTGTACCCGATGTTCCCCTTCAAAATGGCCAATTGTTGGCGCCCTTCCCACTCAATATTTGGGAAGAGGCCCAGGGCCTTTGCCTATAAATAGGGCTAGCCACCCCCAGGGTAGAGGCATCTGGATCCTCACCAAGAAACCAGTAGATAGAGCAACTGAACCCCTCCTAGCAGTTCATCGCACCAGCCAAGAACAGACCCTCGCGAGGCTGTTCTTCCTTGTATTGTTCATCATCAGCCCAAGAGGCAATCCACCACACCACACACTGGAGTAGGGTATTACACCACAATGGTGGCCTGAACCAGTATAAACCTTGTGTCTCTCGTGCTGCTCTGTTTAGTAGTTTGGGTCCCAGCGATTCGGCGAGGTGCGAGACGGTAGAGGGTTGAATCTCCGCGCGCAACCCAGTGTTCGAACCTCAAGGGTCTGCGGAGCCCGAAATCCGACACTCGAGGAGGAGGACTGTTGGGGAAGGCTGCATGCCAGACTGCAAACATATATTTTAAATATTACCCTTGCAACCAAGAAAGAACGGGATATGTTTAAGACACCCTTGTTCACTTACGGTTCAGCTAAGGGCTTGTCCTTACGGAGGAACCGCGTGACAACATCGCCTCCCGAACCAGAACCCCCTGACAGGGATATCTGCCCTCGCTTAGAAGCCTTTATCTTCAAGTCTTCGGATACGATCCTCTTCTTCCCATGGGGGGAAGGGATGTCAGTTTCTCCTTCCCTTTCATCTTTGGAAGAAGGACTTCCTATCTCCCCGGACGAGGTGCCTGGCGTACCTCTAGAATAGGGGCCACCTTGGGCCTTCTTGCTGTCCTCCTTGTCTTCCTTCGCCGACACTTGATATGGTGCCGGAACCAGCATCCTTGTTGACATCGGATGAGCTAAGTCTTTAGAAAGAGGGGCCGAACACCTAATTCTCTCCGCCTTCTTTATCTAGCCTGGCCGAGTATGGTTTTCTCAGTATATTGTTATGAGAAATTTAACTAAGCTGTGTTCAGGAGTCGAGTGCTTATCGAGGTATCCAGATGGTTGCAGTCAAGGCCGATGTCCTCTGTAGTATCCGGCCACTGTTTTCCTGTCTCGAAGAATAATTTCCACATTCCTCTGAGCATCATGCCGGAGAAGTGCTGAAGGGTTCGTGGTCCTTCTGGAATGAACTCCCACATGCGGAGAGGCCTTCGCTGGCACGGTAGGACCCAACGGACTAGCATTACTTGGATTACGTTGATAAGACCGGTGTCCTTTTCAATGAGGCTACAAATGCGGCTTTGCAGCATCTGCACTTCATCAATTAATCCCAAGTCCAGCCCCTTATTAATCCATGGTGCAAGCCGTAACGGAGGGCCAGATCGGAACGCAGGTGTAGCTGCCCACTTGGTACCACGGGGTTCAGTGATGTAAAACCACTCCCGCTGCCATAGGTTGGAAGTTTCTGTTAAGGAGCCTTTTGGCCAAGGAGTATTGGTGAGTTTTCTCACTGCAGCACCACCACACTCCGCTTCTTTCCCGTCGACTACCTTCGGCTTCACATTAAAGGTCTTGAGTCACAAGCCGATGTGTGGAGGAATACGGAGGAAGGCCTCCCACATGATAATGAACGCCAAGACATGAAGAAAGGAGTTCGTAGCTAGATCGTGAAAATCTAGCCCGTAATAGAACATGAGCACTCGAACGAAGGGATGAAGAGCAAACCCTAGCCCTCGAAGGAAGTGGGAGATGAATATGACCCTCTCGCTGGATTTGGGAGTAGGAATAACCTGCACTTGAGCTGGAAGCCTGTGGGGGATTTCCGCGGTCAGGTATCTTGCCGCCCGGAGCTTCACAATATCCTTGTTTGTGATAGAGGAAGCCACCCACCAGCCATGAGAGCTGGGTCTGTACATGACTGGGAAACACGAAGCGATTAAATTGAACCTTGGGTGTTGGAACTCGAGGTGGGAGAGGTTGAGGAAAGGGTTGGCGTAAAGGATAAAATAAGGGTCTTAGCCCCTTTATAAAGGCGATGAATATCAAATGCCCCCTCCTAGGCCTCAAAACCTGCCTATTCCTAAGGAATCATGCCAACAGAACGGTTGGGTTATCCACGCCCATATTGATGAGAATCCCACAATAAGGGGACATGATCACTGCTTTGACAAGACGTGCCAATGAAACCGCATCTCAAAATATGGAGCGGTAGGCTAAAAAACGGTTCGAAATAATGGTCGGGCGGCGACGTGATGTCATGCTACAAAAAGTTGTTAGCAGATTGGACTCGTGAAATATTATACTCTATGCGGTTGTGAGTGAAATTTGTTTTGTAGAGAAGGACACGATTCTTGTGTTCAAAGACTATTTTGGAGTATTCGGAGAAGGAACCCGCCTTTCAATACCGAAGACAATCCATGCGCCGGACACCTCGTCATTGAAGCCTGGTTCAGGGGCTACTGCGGGAGTCCAGGATTAAGGGGTCCTCGGACGGTCGTACTATGTAGCATGGGCCGGACTGATGGGCTATGAAGACACAAGACCGAAGACTCTCACCTGTGTCCGGATGGGACTCTCCTTGGCATGGAAGGCAAGCTTGGCGTCCAAATATGAAGATTCCTTTCTCTGTAACTGACTTTGTATGACCCTAGTCCCCTCCGGTGTCTATATAAACTGGAGGGTTTAGTCCGTGGGGACAGTCATAATCATACAGGCTAGACTTCTAGGGTTTTAGCCATTACGATCTCGTGGGAGATCAACTCTTGTAATGCTCATATTCATCAAGATCAATCAAGCAGGAAGTAGGGTATTACCTCCATAGAGAGGGCCCAAACCTGGGTAAACATCGTGTCCCCCGCCTCTTGTTACCATCAACCTTAGACGCACAGTTCGAGACCCCCTACCCGAGATCTGCCGGTTTGACACCGACAGCAGGCGCCGGCGCTGATCAACAAACCAATCGGTTTTCCGAAATAAATGTAGGGCAAACCTCATTACCTTCAGCACCCTTGCTCTGACAACAAAGAACCTGGCGAATATAATCTCCGGTAAGGTCCCTCGGTAGGAGTTCAAAGTAATTTCTGAGAGATGTAGATCTAGGCATTCGACGTGATAGTTATATTTTATCACATTATCCACCACTAGGACTATTCTCATCTGCAAAAGAAGAAAACGTGTTTGTGCCTAGATGAAGTTTTGAACACTACTACATGCCTATTTGGTTTGCAGGATTTGTAAAATGCACTAACATGCCATCTTTGATCTGACATGATTAACATGGGCATTAACATGCCATCTTCCACCTTCACAAGATGTTGGAGTGGATGAAAAGTTCCCTAAGAAAACTAGTATAGATGAATCCAAAGGAGAAATGCATATGAATTGTAACCATATGGATCAAGCATTGTCATTGTACACTTGGAAAAGGAGACATGTATGTACTGAAATCCTCCAAAGGAATCCTTCAGAAATCGTAGTACAATGTAATTGTAAACTTGGAAAAAAGGTGTCACAAATTGAACTCCCTTATGGTTAAAATTTAACAGGAAAGGAACATCACCTCGATATATAGCTTCTCCAGGCACGAAAAGCATCTCAGGAAAGTGACAACTTGCTCCAGGTTGGGGCCGATAGATTCTAGTGCCAAGACCTTCACTGTGCGCAGTTTCGCGGTCAGGCTTGTTGGAATTATTTTCTGAATGACAGACGAACAAACATCTTCAAAATAAGAAACAATGTTAATTTGTTGGAGAAGTAGAAGGCGGTTGTTGTACATGAACGGGTGTGGATCCTATAACAAGTTCGGAGTATTGGTCAGACGAGTAGCCCAGCACTGTCAATTTCGGCATAGAAATGACACTGATTCTTGTTGGACATACTTGATCAAGTACAAGTAATCTATCAAGTGCAGGTGTGTCCTTAATGACCATACCGTGGTACACATCTTGTGATGTCTTCCTGCCGAACCAGCAACACACATAAATAGTCCGAAGAATCATGGAGGTGATGTGGAATGTACTCAACCCATTTATCTCCTGAAGACGAAGGTACTCAAGTGCAGTACAGCCATGGAGCAGGCGCCCCATGTCACCATTTGTGAGGCAGAAGGCGACGAGCTCGAGGTGCTTCATTCATGGTAGAATAAGAGCGGGCGCGTCATTAAGGAGGGTGGAAATGGCAGTTCCTAAACTTGGCCACGCGCAGCATGGGCGCGAGGCGAAGGGCGCACGTTGGCAGCGAGCGCATATGCCCATCATCTAAAGTGAGCTCCTTGAGCTGATCTAGGGCGGGGGATCCGAACAAGTCATCAAGCTTGGCTCGGTCCCTGCCGTTGGTTGGGCGAGGGTGACTACCGAGGATCTTGGAGAACGCATCCAAGCTTTTGCGATAGCCATGGCAGAGCTCGTGGGTGTCGATGAGGTCGAGAGGGGTGATGTTCCATAGGGGGCACTACCGCTGGGAAAGGATGGTTGTCTGCACCCCACATTTGATTGGGAGGAGGGAGATGATGACTATCAACATATCATCAGGGAGGCTGCTGATGAGGTTTATGCCCGCTGGAGTCGCTTGTGGTTCTAGCATGCCCCGCCTCCGCTTATTGGCAGACCCGTTCTCCACCTCCGGAGTCTCCTTATCAGCAGCGCTTTCTGATAGAAATGAGAGTACGGGGAATATTTAGTTAAAACAGGGCAATAGGTAGGAATATAGTAAGAAAAGGGAATTACAATTGGTTGCTTAAATACTACACAATTCATTTAACATTGTTGGGTAAGTCAACATGCAGATAGTTGAAAAGATAACTTACTTCGAAAAAACTCAGGACGAATGATTTTGTCAGGGAAGTTAGCATATATCTCATGACCAGACCCTTTTATGTGCAGTCCAATTTTAGTGCCAACTTTTAGTACATAAAACTTAGAAATTTCTTTCCAAAAGCCAGTGCAAAAATAGGAGTCACCACATTCATCAAGTAATACAGTAGCAATGATTGTAAATCCATGGTTTGTGTGCAGTATGACATCCATGCAGCCTTGATCTATGTAAAGGGAAAAATTGTGCACTACATAATCTGTTGCATAGCAAGGGATGCGCTGCCGAAAATGGTAGGATTGTTAAAGAAAATATGGTAACATGCAAATATTGGCCCAAATTGAAAGAATTGTACAACAGTTGAAATCAAAGGAAAAAATCTATAATTAAATAGATAGGGTAAACTTGATGTCATGGAAATATGAGAGCAATCAAAAGAACAATACATCATTAATTTGCCTAATATAGAAAGAAGAGGGGGGAAATCCCCTTTGACGTATATGGTGCATGTGGCACCTTTTATCCAAATGTAGCCATATTTAGAATATCTTCAGGAAAGTAGGCCATGCGAACCGATTTAGGGTGAAATCAAACATACCGCGCACATGCTCAAGTCATCTGGTATGGTGAGATGGAATCTCTGGAGGAGGTCGCAAGGTCCTGATATGTCGGCGCACTGTACACTCTATGAATGAAAGAAAACCCTCGAATCAGCACGAATAAAAATGAATTCACGGTGATTTCCGCCGGGTGATTAAAGGAGGCAGATGAAATTGGTTGAGAGATGAGATAATATCTCATTAAATTAGTTACCTTGTCGTCCATGAGAAAAAAACCTCACTACAGTAGATTCCCCAACCGAGCTGAGCTGGGTCGACCGCGAGCAGCGTCGAGAAAGTCGATGGCGATAGGCCGTAGCAAGCAAAAGTGGCGAAATGCGGTGGGGTTTGCAGGAAGCCTGGAGGCGGCGGCAGGCGGCAAGCTAAGTGGTTTCCGCCGCGATAGTCGGTGCCATGCATAGACGCGGAGGAGCTTGTGCAGGTGTGAATGGGGACCGGAGGCATGGGGTGGCGGGCGGGGGTGATGGTTTTCGTGACGTGGGGATGACAAGGGTTTTCTTTTTTCTTTTTTGAATTGGGTGATGAGGGTTTTCTGTCCCACAAAGAATTTTGGAGGCAACGATTTGCTAGAGCCAACCGTGTGTGATTGATGCAAGAAGTAAAACGAAAGCCATTGCACACGCTTCCAATTTTGGGAACCGTGTGTGATTGAAGCAACATGCAGAATGAAAGTCATTGCACATGGTTCCAATTTTGGGAACTGTGTGTGATTGACGTACTACCTCCATCCTGGTTTATTGGTCCCCTCTGTTATTTGTACCAAATTTCTACCAAATATTTGACTAAGAAATGTTTATGAATGTCACCAGATATATATTATTGAACACTATGTTCAAATAAGCATCCAACGATATAATTTTTGCTGACCTGCACTAACATTTTGTCAGTTAAATCTTTGGTCAACATTTAACACAAATTACAAAGGGGACCAATAAAAGAGGACGGAGGTAGATTCCATCAACCGAACTGACTGCATCCATATCCCACAGTTAGACATAAGTAAACATAGCTTAAACATACTCAGACATAGATAATAAGCGTACACATACACAAGCATAGTTCAACCGTCATTAAGCATGCTCAAGCGTACATATATAGTTCGATCGCACCTCTCATCTCGCAAGCCGGCATGATCCCGAAGCTTCTCCAGGTACTTGGCATACGCGCCATGCTCCACCCTGCGAGTATACTTCTTTTCGAAGGAGCCACCGGCCCGTCCTCCTGCATGTGCCAGAACACTTTGATATGCGTCATCAAGCTTGTGGTTGTAGAATGGGCATCGATAGCCGCCGTTACAGGTCCTAATACGCTGTTATGCATTACCGCATAAAGCTCCCTCAGGATTTGCCTCTTGTACCTCCTCTGGACATCTTCATCATCGTTGTCCACATCGTCAGACAACACCTATACAAATAGTTAAAAAATGTGGCATCAAATTAATGGTTACAAACTAATCTCTAGCTACCATTTGGCAGTTGCAAAAAATTGGCATCAAATCAACGATTACATGCCGTGAAGTAGGATTAGGAATTTATGGCTATTTATTTATACATATCCAGAGATTATGGTTCGATTTTTAAGCAATTAGTCTATGTACAGACCAATCTTGAAGAAAATAACGGCACAAACATATGTAGGTCATTCAAAATCAATTGTCAAGTCTTGGCAAGGAATTATTAGGATGAACACTAAGCCTAGTCGGATTACTAGCAAAAATCATTTCCACAGATGAAACAACTAATCACTTATCACTTGTACCATTCAAACAATCAATACACTACACAGATCTAAATAAACTTACTCAGATTTCATGGATTGGGAGAACATAACCATAGGATTTCTATTCCAAAAAGGGGGAAGCAGGAGTAATCAGAAAAACCCTGGGATCTATTTGACACATAAATGGGTATAGATGACTAACCAGTTGTCCGTTGACGGAGTCAACGCCGGAGTGGTCGTCGGAATCGTCGCCTGAGTCGTCACCAGAGTCGGTGTGGAACTCCGCCTCCGGTTGTGGAAGCTCGACGCCGTCTACGACGACAACCTCTGTCTCCATCTCCACTCCGTGCTCCGGTGCTTTAGCAGCCCCGGCGTCGCCACTCCCTCCGATGCGGCGCTTTGGCGGCATCCTCATACACTGACGGTTTTGAAGACTGAGAGCAGCGTCGAGGATGCAAGCGGAGAGAGGGGATTGTGTGTGTGGCGAGGATGGGGGGTGCGGCCACTCGGGAGCACCATTAATATGGAGTAGTGGGAGAGAGGCGGGTTGCGGTCAAACCGCTGGCTCGCCTCCCGGTGAGTCTGCGTACCGGACTGCTGGCATGCATACCGTTGTTTCACACAGCTACTCGCACGCCTCCCGATGACACTGCGCTGCGATCACGCCTCCGTCAATACACACACCTACACACATGCCTCCTGGTCTGCCTGCACGGAGGACTGCTCGCATGCGTCCCGTCAACTCACACCTGCTCACACGGTACACGGGTCGCGTGGCAGCACATATATTGTTTTTCTATTTTGATGATTAATGATGCCGCTTTATTTTTTGCTTAACCGAAGCATGACATGTATCCATTGTTGGTCTAATGCTCAAGGTTCGAACAAATAGTCCGTTTGGGATATTGGTTACCAATTATTAATAATCTCCCGTTTGTAATTAGATAAAGATTACATCAAAACTGGTCTCAAATTTGACCAAAAAAGTACAATGCAACTTTGTATTGGTGTCCATATGACAACATGATAAGTTTCATGAACTTCAAAGAAGTTTTGGATGTACTAGAATTTTAAAGTCAAGATTCTCATTGTTTGAAATTTTTTGCACGGGGAGTAAACATGCACCCATATGACACATGTGTTTTTGCAATCCATTTAGGTGCACTATCACGTGTGCATGTAGCTCGAATTTGATTTTCGCACATTGTACCCGTAGAAAATCAATCAATTAATGTACTAAAATGTTTTAATGATCTCTGGGTTTTTTCGAAATTAAAACGTCCCTCCTTTGGTAACATATATATGTCCACCGCGGGATAATTAAATTAACATGCACCATAGTTGCGGTGGATTTGCTGTGTGTGTGTGTGTGTGTCGTCTGGGGGTGGCGAGTGGCTCGCAGTACACTACATGTTGTGAGCCACCGTGTGGGTTGGCCGCTTTGTTAGGCAGGCTGGTGCCACATCAGAGTCGTGAATTCGTAATTTAAAACATTACACAACCCTTTCATACATACATGTTTTGGCCACATGCAGTCGATGGTTGTCCTACACGACAATCGATACTCACGTATGACGCTTTCTGTGGGCCCGCGAGGTCATCGTCCATCACTTTGACGAACAGCCGGTAGTGAGGTTAATATGACTAGAAAGGTAGATCTTTTTTGTTTGTGTTATGGTGGTATATAGTACGCGTCGAAGATGTGGGAGGGGACTAGCGTATATATATATATACTATATGTTCGTGTCCGTGAACAAGTACACCTCACTTAGTGTCGGGACTTTTCGATTTCCGAGGCACGTGCCACGTCAAAATTGTGAAAATGGCTATTCAAACATCACACAACACCTCTTTGCACCAATGCATGCAGGTGGTGGTTATCCTAGCTAGGACACTCACTTGTGACGCTTCCATCTGTGGGCCCACGAGGCCATCGTCGATGCATATGCGCATCACTTTTTTTTGAGCGTTGACGACAGTGGGAGAGGCTCCCACTGACTTTGTATTACTCACAGGAGAACAGTTACATGTGTGTTACAATGGGTTTTAAGGCCCCCCGGCCCTACAAGCTATCGAAACGAAGACTAGTGTCCCAAGCTTACAATGTATTCAGAGAGAAAAGGATGAAATTTCTCTTTATAGTTGTGGGCCACCAGCTTCAAAAGGTGTTTGAATCTAGCCAGCCATGCCTCGAAGGTCTGTGGAACCCCCTGTGTTGGTTGTTTCTCTCCATCCACAGACTCCAAGCAGCAAGCAAAAAAATATCCATGAAGAGGGGCCGCCGCCAACCATCTTTACCCCCATGCAGCAGAGCTAATCTGTTGGCTCCCCCGGCCATGACATCCCAACCTTACTCC